>JASVEL010000602.1:0-270351 GCA_032618575.1 Nicotiana noctiflora | reverse complement strand
AGAAAATATTCCCGTATTTGAAGGTGGGCGCCTAAATGAATTTAAACGTGCAATGCGAAATGCAGAAAATATATTCCCGTATTTGAAGGTGGGCGCCTAACGAAATTTAAACGTGCAATGCGAATGCAGAAAATATTCCCGAATTTGAAGGTGGGCGCCAACAGCAGAATTTAAACGTGCAATGCGAATGCGAAAATATTCCCGTATTTGAAGGTGGGCGCCTAACGTAATTTAAACGTGCAATGCGAATGCAGAAAATATTCCCGAATTCGAAGGTGGGCGCCTAACAGAAATTTAAACGTGCAATGCGAATGCGAAAAATATTCCCGAATTTGAAGGTGGGCGCCTAACGGAAATTTAAACGTGCAATGCGAATGCGTAAAATATTCCCGAATTCGAAGGCGGGCGCCTAACGTAATTAAACGTGCAATGCGAATGCGAGAAAATATTCCCGAACTTGAAGGTGGGCGCCTAACGTAAATTTAAACGTGCAATGCGAATGCGTAAAATATTCCCGAATTTGAAGGTGGGCGCCTAACAGAATTTAAACGTGCAATGCGAATGCGAAAATATTCCCGTATTTGAGGTGGGCGCCTAACTGAACTTAAACGTGCAATGCGAATGCAGAAAATATTCCCGAATTTGAAGGTGGGCGCCTAACGGAAATTTAAACGTGCAATGCGAATGCAGAAAATATTCCCGAATTTTGAAGGTGGGCGCCTAACAGAAATTTAAACGTGCAATGCGAATGCAGAAAATATTCCCGAATTTGAAGGCGGGCGCCTAACAGAATTTAAACGTGCAATGCGAATGCGAAAATATTCCCGAATTTGAAGGTGGGCGCCTAACGGAAATTTAAACGTGCAATGCGAATGCGGAAAATATTCCCGAATTTGAAGGTGGGCGCCTAACAGAGAATTTAAACGTGCAATGCGAATGCGAAAATATTCCCGTATTTGAAGGTGGGCGCCTAACAGAATTTAAACGTGCAATGCGAATGCGAAAATATTCCCGTATTTGAAGGTGGGCGCCTAACAGAATTTAAACGTGCAATGCGAATGCGAAAATATTCCCGAATTTGAAGGTGGGCGCCTAACGAAATTTAAACGTGCAATGCGAATGCGAAAAATATTCCCGAATTTGAAGGTGGGCGCCTAACGGAAATTTAAACGTGCAATGCGAATGCGGAAAATATTCCCGAATTTGAAGGTGGGCGCCTAAGTAATTTAAACGTGCAATGCGAATGCGAAAATATTCCCGAATTTGAAGGTGGGCGCCTAACATAAATTTAAACGTGCAATGCGAATGCAGAAAATATTCCCGAATTTGAAGGTGGGCGCCTAACAGCAATTTAAACGTGCAATGCGAATGCAGAAAATATTCCCGAATTTGAAGGTGGGCGCCTAACAGAAATTTAAACGTGCAATGCGAATGCAGAAAATATTCCCGTATTTGAAGGTGGGCGCCTAACATAAATTTAAACGTGCAATGCGAATGCAGAAAATATTCCCGAATTTGAAGGTGGGCGCCTAACAGAAATTTAAACGTGCAATGCGAATGCAGAAAATATTCCCGAATTTGAAGGTGGGCGCCTAACAGAAATTTAAACGTGCAATGCAAATGCAGAAAATATTCCCGAATTTGAAGGTGGGCGCCTAACAGAAATTTAAACGTGCAATGCAAATGAAAAACAGTATCCCCTCAGCCTGAAGACGGGAATGGATTTTAAAAGATGTTACCTCCTCTTTTTGGTATTTTCTTTTTACCAACTGAACTCTTGCCTGTGAATTTCTCCACTTATTCGGCAGACTTCCTCTTTTTAGTATTTTAAATTTTCCACATTGGTCACATTCACTTTAAAGTGATTAGTGACAATTTGTTCCTGCATGAAACAAAATTTATTAGATATAAACTGCTGGCAACTGGCATCTGCCGTCCCCGCTTCTTATTGCTTCCTTTGTTTTTGCTTTTCTGATGTCGCATGACTTCTAACTGCTTGTCCCATGCAAACTCTTTTGTATTTTCTCATTTTTCCATTTTTGTTTTGTTTTCTTTTTCTTTGGCCATGTTTGCCAAGCTTCTTTATTCCTTTCCCGAATCTTCTTTCCTTTCTGATCCAGTGTTGTTTCAACTTCCGTTATCAGGAGCTGGTAGTTAGCTCTCAAAAAGGTAAACAATGAAATGCAGAAAAAATGAAAGAAAGGTAAGGGTATTTTGGAGAGATGACAGAACTTATCTGGGTATTTGCTGGCTGATTCCGCCGACCATGCCATGTATTTAAACTCTGACCCAGTTCGTTCCAATCATTATTCTGACTCTGAATTGCCTTTGACCCAAACCGATACTCTTTTTTTGTTGCCTTTTCTCTTTTCTGATGATCGCCTTACGGTGCCTCGAAAGGTTTTCACCAATAAGACTCTCTCATTTATTCTCTCAACCTCACCATCATCTCACAGTGCCGATTAAGGTTTTCACTGATGAGACTCTCTCATTTTATTTCTCTCAACCTCACAATCGCCTCACAGTGCCGGCTAAGGTTTTCACTGATGAGACTCTCTCATTTTTTTTCATTTTTTCTCATTTTTCCTTTTGTATTTTGTTTTCTGTACCACGGGTATTATCCGATGCTTCGCTCCTCCTTCGTTGTATTTGTTATCATTTCAAAATTGATCCGAAGGTCTTTCTTTGGACTGTAACGTGGCTTTTGGACGGGTTAAGAAAGAAAGATATAAAGGCTCAAAATTTCAACGAGGGTTAAAAATATTTACAACTCTCGGAATTATTAAAACATAACTTCTGCCCCAGTTTCAATATGTGGGGAATTTTTGGATTTTTTCTTTATTGTGACTGAACCTCAGAGAGGCTGCCTACGTACCCTTTCGGGATCAAGTCGGACGTAGTTCATCCAACTTCATAAGTTAGATGGATTTCTTTTTGACTTTTTCCCGATTTCTTTGTCTTTTTCTCTTTTTCATTCATTTATTCAATTTTTTTCATTTTTCATCATTTTTTCATTTTTTTTTTCTTTTCATTTTTCCATCATTTCATTTTTCATTCTGGCAATTTCGATCTTATTGCATTAAAGTGATTCCGAGAGAGGGATATGAAAGAATTCATTCATTAAGGCTCAAAGGGGTTAACAATGGATAAAGTGTTTGGATAGAGAATAAAATGCCTTCGTCATTTCAATTCCAAAATCACAACAAAATACAAAACATACAATTGAAAAGGAATCATACATAGTATCTTTTGACCGCATCCGAATTGATAGCAGTCTCTACGCACTTTCCTTCAACATTAGTTAAGTATAACGCTCCATTGGACAACACCCGTGATACCACGAACGGTCCTCGCCAATTCGGTGCAAACTTACCTTTTGGCTCTGCCCAATGTGGTAAGATACGCCTCAATACCAATTGTCCGACTTCAAACTTTCGAGGTCGTACCTTCTTATTATATGCTCTGGCCATTCTCCGCTGATACAACTGTCCATGGCAGATCGCGGCCAATCTCTTCTCATCAATCAAATTCAACTGTTCTAATCGGGCCTTTACCCATTCATCGTCATCTATCTCAGATTCGGCTATAATTCGCAATGACGGTATTTCTATTTCTGCGGGTATAACGGCCTCCGTTCCATACACCAGAGTATAAGGTGTGGTTCCGATAGAAGTACGTACCGTCGTGCGGTAACCCATGAGAGCAAAGGGTAACTTTTCGTGCCACTGCCTGGATCCCTCCACCATTTTTCGGAGAATCTTCTTGATGTTCTTATTTGCCGCTTCTACTGCACCATTCGCCTTTGGCCTGTAAGGTGTGGAATTGCGGTGCGTGATCTTAAACCTTTCACAAACTTCTGCCATGAGATGACTGTTTAAATTGGCTCCATTGTCCGTGATAATCACCTTGGGGATTCCAAATCGGCATATGATATTCTCGTGCACAAAATCCACCACCGCTTTCTTCGTCACCGCCTTGAATGTCTTAGCTTCGACCCACTTGGTGAAATAATCAATTGCAACTAGAATGAACCTTGTGCCCATTAGAAGCGGCTGGATCTATTGGGCCGATGACATCCATGCCCCAAGCAACAAAGGGCCAAGGTGCCGACATTGTGTGCAACTCATAAGGCGGGGAGTGGATCAGATCCCCATGTACCTGGCATTGATGGCATTTCTTTACATACCCGATACAATCACGCTCCATCGTGAGCCAGTAGTACCCAGCTCTCAAGATCTTCTTTGCTAAAACATATCCGCTCATGTGGGGTCCGCATACTCCAACATGTACTTCAATCATAATTTCCTCTGCTTGTTGTGCGTCCACACATCTCAATAAACCCAGATCTGGTGTTCTTTTGTATACCACTCCTCCACTGAAGAAAAATCCATTGGCTAGACGCCTGATGGCTCTCTTTTGGTCTCCTGTGGCTTGCTCCGGGTATTTGCCAACTTTCAAGTATTCTCTAATATCATGATACCACGGCTCTCCATCCGACTCTTCTTCCACAACGAAGCAATAAGCATTCTGATCTCGGACTTGGATCTGGAGCGGATCTATATATGTCTTGTCCGGATGATGCAACATAGAGGACAATGTGGCCAAAGCATCCGCAATCTCATTGTGCATTCTTGGGATGTGCTTGAACTCTATAGACCGGAATCTTTGAGACAACTCGTGCAAACAATACCGATATGGTATCAATTTCAAATCTCGTGTCTCCCATTCCCCTTGAATTTGGTGTACCAAGAGATCCGAGTCACCCATGACCAAAATCTCTTGAATACCCATGTCAATTGCCATCCTTAATCCCAAGATGCACGCCTCATATTCAGCCATGTTGTTGGTACAGAAAAATCGGAGCTGAGCTGTGACGGGATAGTGTTGACCCGTACCTGAAATGAGTACCGCTCCGATACCAACGCCTCTGCTGTTGACGGCTCCATCAAAGTACATTTTCCAACCTGGTTTCTCCTCTTGCTCCGTCTCCTCGACAAGCATTGCCTCTTCATCCGGAAAGTATGTTTTCAGTGGTTCATATTCATCATCCACCGGATTCTCGGCTAAGTGGTCCGCAATAGCTTGTGCCTTCATTGCCGTACGAGTTACATAGATAATGTCAAATTCTGTGAGCAGAATCTGCCATTTGGCCAGTCTTCCCGTAGGCATAGGCTTCTGAAATATATACTTGAGAGGATCCAACCGTGATATCAAGTACGTAGTGTATGCTGACAAATAATGCTTTAGCTTCTGAGCCACCCAAATCAATGCACAACAAGTTCTTTCCAGTTGAGTATACTTAACCTCGTAGGATGTAAACTTTTTGCTGAGGTAGTAGATGGCTTGTTCTTTCTTGCCTGTCTCATCATGTTGACCCAGTACACAACCGAAAGAGTTATCTAGCACCGTCAGATACAAAATCAAAGGTCGCCCTGGTTCTGGAGGAACTAACACCGGAGGATTGGCCAAATATTCTTTGATCTTGTCAAAGGCTTCCTGACACTCGTCGGTCCACTTCACTGCTGCATCTTTCTTCAACAACTTGAAGATCGGCTCGCATGTTGATGTCAATTGAGCAATGAACCGACTAATGTAATTCAACCTTCCTAATAAACTCATGACCTCCTTCTTGTTCTTCGGCGGAGGTAGACTTTGAATAGCCTTGATCTTTGACGGATCCAGTTCAATACCTCGCCGACTCACAATAAACCCCAGTAGTTTCCCGGAAGGTACTCCAAAGGCGCATTTCGCCGGATTGAGCTTTAAATTGTACCTTCGTAGTCTTTGGAAAAACTTCCTCAAATCTCTCACATGATCAGGTTGTTTTCTGGACTTTATGATGACATCGTCCACATATACTTCAATTTCTCGATGCATCATATCATGAAACATTGTGGTCATTGCCCTCATGTAAGTTGCCCCGGCATTCTTCAATCCAAACGGCATTACTCTGTAACAGTATGTTCCCCAAGGTGTAATGAAGGCAGTTTTCTCAACCATCTTCTTCGTCCATCAGGATCTGGTGATAACCTGCATAACAGTCCACAAACGAACCGATTTCATGCTTGGCGCAATTATCGATCAATATGTGAATGTTTGGCAATGGGAAGTCATCCTTTGGACTGGCTTTGTTGAGGTCTCTATAGTCTACACACACTCTGGTTTTGCCATCTTTCTTTGGGACCGGCACAACATTTGCCAACCAGGTGGGGTATTTGGTAACTCTTATGACCTTTGCCTCGAACTGCTTATTCACCTCTTCTTTTATCTTCACGCTAATGTCCGTTTTGAATTTCCTCAGCTTTTGTTTCACCGGCCGGCATTCGGAGTAAATCGGCAACTTGTGTACCACTAGATCTGTGCTAAGCCCGGGCATGTCATCATAGGACCAGGCAAAGATGTCCTTAAATTCATGTAACAACCTTATCAATTCATCCCCGAGGGGTGCCTCCAAATGCACACTAATCTTTGTTTCTCGGACATCATCTTCGCTCCCCAAATTTACAGATTCCGTATCACTCAGATTCGGTTTGGGTTTTTCTTCGTATTGTTTCATGTCCTTACTTATTTCCTCCAGGGCTTCCTCATCCTCACATTCTATTTCACTCTCTTCCTCGATTTCTTGTATAGTAACATGATTGTCAGAACCGGGTCTAGAATCCTTCACGCATGACATGGCATTGGAATCAACACATGCAAAACTGTACAAAAGGAAAAATAAAGAAAAATAAGGCAAAAGTGAAGAAAAAGGAAAAACTGCATTTCATTAATAAAAAGAAACGAACAATGTTCGGGATACATGGTGATGATTTTTTTTCATGAGGGGAATGGGGAAAATAACAACTTTCGGGGAAGCAATGATGAAATTTTGAGCTAACTACCAAGACTCCTTCCGGATAAGGAAAGGAGTAGCTTCCCAATTGTTCAATGTGACTCTGGGCCCCACAAATTGCACGTCCATGTTGCTCGTGCCTTCCCCTGCTTCAATCGTATTCACCTCCCAAAACAATTTCTTGAAACCAAGCATTTCTTCATCAAGTTGGGTCTCAATGCACTTTGCTGCAGCAGATGGTTGATGTTTTGTACCAGGCCTGATAAAGATGTCGGATAATTTGGGTATGGGTTTGGGTAAGGTCCAGCTTTTCTTGGCTTTAGAGGCTCTTTGGATATCGGCAAAGGTGGGTTTGAACCCTAAGCCGAATCTACCTTTATTCTCCGGAAGCTGAACTGGTTGAGTGACTCCCTGCAGTGTTTTACCTAATCCCCTCCCCAGTGCAAATCCGTTCTTCAGCATTTCTCTGGCCACCATTATAGCAGTTGGTGCCATCATAGGGGTTGGTAACTTTTCACCTTCAGCAACTCTATTCACCACAACAGAATCCGTCACTTGGTAGACCCAAGGACCTCTATCACCATTAGTATCATCAAAAGGAGCTACCACATTACAAGCATTTTCCTCCCCGTGCACAACAATCTCTTGCTGTTCCCACTCAAACTTGACCATCTGGTGTAGAGAAGATGGTACCGCCTTAGCCGCATGAATCCAGGGTCGACCTAACAGCAAGTTATACGACACGGCAATGTCGAGCACCTGGAACTCCATCGTAAAATCAACGGGACCGATGGTCACTTCCAAAATAATATCTCCCAACGTGTTCTTACCTCCGCCGTCAAACCCTCTCACATTGATACTCTTTCTCCGGATTCTATCCGGGCTAATGTTCAGCTTTCCTAAGGTTGACAACGGGCAAATATTGGCACTCGATCCATTGTCAATCAGTACCCTGGTCACGACTGATTCTTCACTCTTTACTGTGAGGTACAATGCTTTATTGTGTTCAGTTCCTTCCACCGGCAGCTCCCTATCAGAAAAGGTGATCCTGTTAGACTCGAAAATTTTGCTGGTGATCTTCTCCAAGTGACACACCGAAATCTTCTCCGGAACATGAGCCTCATTTAGAATTTTCATAAGAGCCTTCCGGTGCTCTTCTGAATGTATCAACAAAGATAACAAAGAAATTTGGGCCGGGTGTCTTTCTTAACTGCTTAACCACTGAATACTCTTGTGACTTCATTTTCTTAAGAAATTCTTCTGCTTCCTCCTCCGACACCGGCTTCTTCAATTGACTTTCTCTCACCGTCTTCATCTTTCTCAGTTCCTCTGGAGCAAAACACCTTCCAGATCGTGTGAGTCCATGCGTTTCATTAATTTCTCCAGAAATCTCCTTTCCCTTGTAAACTACTGTTACCTTGTTATAGTTCCAAGGCACAGCCTTTGTATTCACCACTGGCATTTGCACTACTGGTTTTATGATTACTGGCTCTGCACTTGCTCCTTTCACAGTCACGATTGTCTTTGCACCTGGCACTACCACTTTTAGACTTCCCATCACTACCGGCTTTGGTTTCTCAACAATTGCTTCCTCTTTCACAATTTCTTTCTCTAACTTGTCACTCGACTTTATCATCATGACGGCCTGAGATGGTTTTTGATTGCCATCACCCCGCACCAGTTCTATCATATTCGTTTCGTGGTGATTCGGCAATGGATTCTGGGTAATGTTTGGGGCTTCGGGAGCCTGTACTTCAATTCTCCTCTCATCGATAAGATCTTGAATGGCATTCTTTAATTGCCAGCATTTCTCAGTATCATGGCCCACCGTTCCTGAACAATATTCACATCTGACAGAAGTATTAAGGTTCTTTGGGGGAGGATTTGGATTTTTTGGTGCGATTGGGCTCAACATCCCCAATTCTTTCAACCCGTGGAAAAGACTGGTATATGATTCTCCGAGAGGAGTGAATGTTTTTCTCGCTTTGTTTCTCCAATCAGCGTCCGGCCTGGGTCTATTCTGGTTGCGGTAAGGTTTAGGGGTTGAGTATGTGTTTTGGGTATGGTACACATTGTGTGGAGCTTGAGCTCTCCACACATGGGGTAGTGGTGGTGGGTAAGCTTGGGTTTGAGGGTGATGGTAATGTGGGCCAGTTGGTGGGTATGGTGGTGGCGGTGGGTTATATGGGCTTGGTGTGTTGTAGGGATTTGGCGGGTATGATGGTGGTGGTGGATTATATGGAGTTGGCGGGCTTGGTGGGTGTTGGCGGTAAGGTCTGGGTGGGTTATAATGTGGGTTGCGACTCCAGGACCTGCTTTCAATGGTTGATACTTCTTCTTTCTTCTTCTTTCCCATCACTCCTCCACTTCCACTCTGTATAGCTTGATTGGTGGCTTTGATAGCCGAAAAACTCATAATCTTGTTTGTCTTCAAACCCTCTTCTACAAAACTTCCCATTTTCACAACTTCGTTGAAACTTTTCCCGATTGCTGACACTAGATGGCCGTAGTACGTTGGCTCCAAAGCTTGCAAAAAACAATCCACCATCTCACCTTCTTTCATTGGCGGATCCACTCTAGCGGCCTGTTCCCTCCATCTAAAACCGTATTCTCTAAAGCTCTCTCCTGGCTTTTTCTCCAGCTTGGTAAGGGATAACCTGTCGGGTATGATCTCCAAATTGTACTGAAAGTGACTAGCGAAAGCTTGCGCTAAGTCATCCCAAACGAACCATCTTGTGTGGTCCCGTCGGGTATACCATTCCAGGGCTGATCCGCTTAGACTTTGGCTGAAGTACGCCATCAACAATTCATCTCTTCCTCCCGCGCCTCTCATCTTGCTACAGTATCCTCTCAGATGAGCTACCGGATCCCCATGTCCGTCGTACATGTCGAACTTTGGCAACTTAAATCCCGCAGGAAGCTGCACCTCAGGGAACAAACACAGGTCTTTGTAGGCTACACTTACTTGCCCTCCTAGCCCTTGCATGTTGCGGAAAGCATTCTCAAGACTTTTGACTTTCCGAGCCATCTCTTCCTGCCCGGCACTTGCTTCTATCATAGGAGCGTGAGACTCGTGTTGTCTGAAAGTCGGCTCCGGAGGGTAATAGTGAGAATCCTGGATATGGAACATCGGTTCACTAGAAGACTTGTGGATAACAGCGGGCGGAGGTGCCACGTATACAGGAGCAACTTGTGGTACAGGAGGTGGTGCTTGCTTGGTTGGAGGTGGTGGCATTTGGGAGGTGGAAGCATAATAATGAGGGTAGTCGGGGTAGGTAGAGGATGAGTTCATCGTTGGTGGCTCCGGGTTAGGATTGGCTGGAGGGACATATGCAGGGTTAGCAGGGTAGGCTGGTAATGGTTGACCTCTCGACCAAGCTTGGTACATTTCAGCCATCTGCTGCCTTAACTTGTACATTTCTTCTTTCATCCCTGCCACATCCACGATCTCTTCTTCGTGAGCAGGGTCTACAATGGTCGCCTCGATCTCCTGGGACACAGCCTTTGTCATCTTTTTGGACCTGGTGTTGTATGGGTGGGTAGCCAGTATGCCAGTTGCCTAGAAAATCTGGACTCACAAACATCAACACTCGTTAGTGGTTAGCGCATGAATAAGATGAAACGACTTTAAAAACAAACACATTTGCTCGAGTCGTTATGCATCATCCCGGCCGCTGCTCACTCCAATCATCTTTTCCTTTTTTTCGCTCTTCATCATTTCCTTTCTCCGCTCTTTTGTTTTCTTTCTTTCTTTTCTTTTTTTTTTCTTTTCTCTTTTGCTTTTCTCTTTTCTTCTTTTCTTTTTCTTGCTTTTTCTTTTTCTTTTCTTTTTCTTGCTTTTTCTTTTTCTTTTCTTGTCGTTTTCATAATTACGCTCCTATTTATTTGCCTAGCGGATACAAAAGAAATGCCATAAAGTAAAAGAATTGGTAACAACACTTTGTTTTCTCATTGATAATTCAAAACCTTGATTACAAAGTGATGTTTAAGCAAAGGAAAAATAAAAGATGATGCATGACCTAAGAGTACATTAATGCACCTAGTGCCCGCGAGGCATCGTTCGGCCTTGCCGCGGGCCTATATGCTAAACCCCTTTGAAGCTTATCAAGGTCGGCCATGACTTGTTGTACAAAAAACTTCACTGCAGATACGAAAGTCCTCCGAGTCATATCTTCACAAAGCTGGGTCTTCCTGGGTAATATACTGGGCGATGCGAACAATCTTTTCTCTGATGACCCCTTTTTCTTGCAATAGACGGCTTATTTGCTGATTGCGAGCGTCCAAGACACGTTGGTTGTCCTTTTGCACCTGTTGTAGCTCCAATTTTAATCTAGCCATGGTCGTGTAGCAATATTCTCTTTCTTCCTCAAGATCTTTGATAATCTTGTTGCTCTTGGCCGTGGCTGAGATTATTTTCTTTCTAAGCTGGACTACTTCAGCATCATGCTTGTCTTGCAGTTGTTGAACCAATTTGGCTCTCTTCTCAACATCTTTATCCATTTGCTTCCGAGCCATGACTAACTCTTTCTCCGCTTTATCCAAATCGAAGCTATAGTCATTTACCTTTCGCCGGAGAATCTCAATTAACTTTTCATCCCGAGCCGAGCGAATTGGGGTCTCGGATGCAACTTTCATTTGAGCCATTTGAGCTTTCAACATCTCATTTTCTTTCTTCAACTGCTTCTTCTCCACTTCATCGGATGCCGCTTGTAAACCGCTTTCGAAATGAAGATTTCTTAGTTTATCTTCCAACAGACTGATTTTGGCCTTATATTCCTTTTCCTTGGATGCCCATTTCAGATTTTCCTCGGATTGCTCTATCAGGTCTTGCAAGTGAGGTCTCTTTGAAAGACGTTCGTGTTCAACCCCTCGTCGGTACTAGGTGGAGTATCCAGGTGATATCTCCCCTCTTGCTCTATTCGGCACACAAGTATCAATCTTCAGATTTTGGCACTCATTCCAGATTTGCCGGATTTTTGCTTCCGGAATTGCCCGTCCGGACCAATCTTCACAGCTTGCACACTGAGGTCCCCATCTCTTGGAATAATTTGACACCGACCCAACTGTCGCAGGGCCCTGTATGGGGCATAAGGTTGTATACTCTTCAAACCCATAATCAAAAATGGCGATCCCTCTGTTGGCATGTATATCACCTCGTCAAGAGGTAACCAGTCATACGTCCAATCAATTTGACCGTCAGCTAGTGATCGAAGATACCCAATCCAACCTTGGACTCCCTCTGGCAACCTTACTTCTTTTGTTCTCGCATTGAACTCTTCCAAACATGTCCGATCGGCCGAACCATAGCTCGAGAATGAAGGATGGTGGCATAGATGCTCAATTAGCCAGATTTGCAAGATCAAGTTACATTCTTCGAAGAAGCTAGCCCCTGCTTTGCACGCAGTCAGAGCACGATAGATATCCGCGACAATCATCGGGGCCGGAGTACAGTTTTCTTGCACTATCAGTGTGGTAGCTACCCCGACGACTTTTATATTGATATGTCCATCTTTCCTCGGGAATACAACAACTCCAAGAAATGCTACCAAAAATGCGAACCTCCGGTGTTCTTCCCATTTCGCCCGGTTGGACTTACAACATAACTTGTTGGTTGGGTCATTGAAACCCCCAACATGTCCAAACCTGTTGTAGATGAAGCTTAAAGAACAAAATCCGTTGGCCAGATCTTCATTATGAACATTCCGGGCAATTTTCAAAGAGTCGAGGAAGCGATGTACTGTCACCATCCTCGGAGATACCGGATATTTTCCTTTCAGCGGAACCTCGGTCTTCCCAATGTAGAAGGCAATCTCCTCCAAAGTAGGGGTAAGCTCAAAATCTGGGAAATGAAATACGTTGTGTGCCGAATCCCAAAACGAGACCAACGCTCTAATTACATCACCTCGAGGAACTATTTCGAGTAACCCCGTAAGGCCTTTCAAGTACTTTTTGACCCAGTCTTGACCATCGGATCCCATGTCCTGCCACCATAACCTCAGCTCCAAAGGGATTTTATTTAGGGAAAATTGTTCATTCATCATCGTGCTCGTCCTGCACATTTATTAAGGTGATTTTATTTAGAAAAGGAAAAATCTTTTTCAATGCAAGTTTTCAATTTTTGAATGAAAGAAAAGGAAAATGATTTTCGAAGTGGCCATTTTTGCAAAAACAGCCTTCCGTCGTCCTTTCGGAACATTCGGCCATTTCCAAAAATAGCAATCACCTCGATTATTTGAAAAGAAAATCTTTTTGGTCTTTTTCTAAAAGTGTGGTTGGACCCGTTTAAGGGTTGCCTACGTATCCCACCTAATGGCGAGAATCAAACCTGCGTAGTTCGGTCAGATTAATTGACCAATTATTTCAAAAATGTTCCACCTATTTTTTTCAAATTTTCAAATTTTCCATGTACCTATTTTCTACAAATCATTATTTTCCTCTCTCTTTTTTTCCTTTTTCAACAATTTTTCCAATCTCGGGATTTTCGCCGGTCCGCATAACGATCAAGGACAATAAAATGCAACACATAGCATGCTCGGTCTTTTCAATACCGGGTCACTTGTCCTAGACGGACCCAACCCCTGTGTTGAGTCCCCTAAGTCAAATATGATGCAAATAATCGTCCTAGACCTATGTTCAAAATCTTACGGTTTCATAGATTGCTAGACCGTGTACCCGAGCGGACAACTCGAATCGAGGAGGGGGCTACGTACCGGTGACCCGCGGAGTCAATCGGCTTTGTAACTTATCCGGCCTCTATTTTCTTAATTTAAGGTGACTTTAACGTAAAGGGGAGTCTCAACCAGTAAGCACATCCCCGGGGGCGAAGAGAGAAAGGTGTTCGGTACAATTTTATATACAATTCACACAATATCAAAGCGATAAAGCACATAGCATGTTGTTCAAATCACATAATGAAGTCAAACAAAAACGCAAACGGCAGTTCTAAGGAGCTCGAGTTCTTAAACCCCGAAATCGAAATTCAGGGTTGGATCCCCAGCAGAGTCGCCAGAGCTGTCACACCTCCCTTTTTACTACCCCAACAATGCGTAAAGATGTATAAATACACTTATAGGGTATACCCCGACGTTCAATTACCCGAGACGGATAAAATAACGTAAGGGAAGGAGTTTTTCCAATTTAAGGACAATCGGTTCGGGATTTATTAGAGATTAATCAGAGTCGCCACTTGGAAATGACAATGGTGTCCCAAGTCACCGGTTAATCCCGAATCCGAGGAATTTTGACTCTTTGAAATGTCTGCGAAGCAGAGGTCCGGATAAGGAACTCTGTTAACCCGGGAGAAGGTGTTAGGCACTCCCGGATTCCGTGGTTTTAGCACGGTCGCTCCACTGTCGTTCTTGACTTTTGTTTGACTCGATTATAGATTTTAACAACATAATGTGCTTTTACGTTAAATATTATTTTTTAGGAATTTGCGACATCGCGGAAAACACGCCTCGAGTCATACCGCAACCAGTACGCCTATGACTTTCGGTGTATTTCAGCTTTACCGAGATTTGGATTTGAGTCGCACCAAGTGCACACTCATTCATAGGAAGATATATTAAAATCGTGCCCTAAAGTAACGTCTATCGGCTTTTAAATCTTTTGGGAGAAGCTATGGAATTAGCTATTAGCTTTCCCGGGTCTATTTGTGTTATATAATTACTAAATGGGGGCCCCGGTGTTATTCGGGCGAGGCTCGTCCCAATTCAAATTATTAAAGGCCGGTCCTATTTTGTCTAACTACATTTACCATACATTGTTTTTACCTCATTCGTTTTACTAATACTATAATAATCCAGGCCCGTCGAATTTATTGGGCCTGGTCTTCTTTTGCTTGACTGGATCAGTAATGGACAATTCCAGGCCTTAAAGACCAGGCGGCTTTTTGGTTATCAATCAACGGGCATATCTGTTTCGTATAATAGTTCAGGCCCATGTTACACATAGGGCCCAAACCAATTTGTAAAAATAGAAGTGTGGATTCAGAATGCATAAGTAAACAAGTACTCAAAATTTAAATGAAATCCAACCACTTTATTTATTAACAAAAGAAATCAGTGTACAGAAATAATTCATAAAAAAACTCGAACAATTGTTATCTCTATATATACTCTTAACTAAGAACCTTTACATGATGTCTAATTAATCTAAGTCACCTCTTAATTATTTATGAGATTTTTACCTTACCGAAAATGGTTCAGTAAGCTATCATCTGTATTCAAACAAGGTTGAAAGAGCTATTAAATCCGTTTCTTAACTACAACATTGTATTCGTTACTTGTTAGGCCTCTTCTCATCACAATTCATCTTAATTAATCTGTTGCAACATGTAATTATCAACCTTTTCAAACTTAAACAGCTCTGAACCTAAATCCGCAAATCAATTGATTATATATAAGCAAATAACTACATACATATCTATGACTAAGTGATTTAAAGGTTTAAGCATGATTTAAACAACTGATTTCATCCAGACTTAGGCTCATTGTAACGCTATTGTCCCAGTTATAAACAAATCAATTCAATGTTTTTGCCTATTTTTGAAGCTTATTTATGCTTAAGTACAAATCCATTAACTAGGTGATTGCTATTTATGAAGAGTCAGTGTGAGCGAAGGGTCTAATGATTCAGAAACTATTTTTTAAACTAACTTATATTTTAGAGTCTTTTACCTACTTAATCTAAGTGATTTATGCTACTTACTACTACTACTATTACTAGCTATTACATCATTCCTATTTGGTTTTTGTTCTTCAGCTACTGTACTACTTCAAAGTTACAAGTCTTCACTATGCTACACTAACAATTGAATTAAAACAGAAATAAAGAAAACATCAACATTCAGATTCGATCCTTGAACTTCATTTTATCCATACTTCAATATTACATTTGAGCAGAATATGTACCTGATTCAGCAAAAAGAACCAATGAGTTCTAGGGGAGAAGCAAGTAATCAGCAGATTTCGAACAAGGCAATGCAACAGTAGAGTGAAGATCCAAATGGGTAGAATAACACAGCAACACAGCAACAAGGAAACCCAAAAATTAACAAGCAAATGAACCCAGCAACAGCAGGCTAAGAAAACCCAGCAGAACCCGATTGAAAGCACCCAGAAATCCTACAATCCTATTGCTCTTTTATCTCTCAATGAATTTCAGCTTAAGTGTTTTTCAGATTATTCTCTAATGGAACCCCAAATATTAGCTCAGATCGTTATCCCTGGAATCCCAATATTAGCTCAGCTTGTTCTACAGTGGAATCCCCCTTTATTAACTCTTTGAAGGTGTATTTATAGCTAACCTTTAGGGCTGATTACTTGGGGAGGAAGTAATGGGATTAATCCCACTTCCCCCTCCTAAAATTACCTATTCTACACTTTAGTCCCATTTTCAGTTACTAAAACCCTTCCAGCATGTGCTGGAAGGTTCTAAAGATTCTCTTTTATGGCCTTTTACTAGTATAACCTTAGGGGTTTGAGATTTTTACAGATTTCCCATTTTTAGGAGACCATTATACCCCTAAATCTCTGCAAAATTGCAGAAATCAGGAGTATGAATGTCCCTATTACCCTCCTAAGTTCTTACTAGTTACTATTTTACCTTTTCAATACCCAATTGTGCCCTTAAGAGCACTGCTGATTTACCAGCTATGCCTAGGGCAGACTTCAGCTAATTTTGCACCTATTTAACTAATGGCCAGCCCTGGCATTAGTATTTAAGGGCTGGCCAGATTTATTCTTAAGAACTATTTCAATTTTAGCCACTTTTAAACTAATTCTAGTCAATTAAGACCAATTTATTCTTAATTAAAGCTAATTGCAGGCATAGCCTGCTTTGTTATTATGTTTAACCTATTTAAAAGTTAGCCAGTCTCAAGTTGAGACTTAGCTTGGGCTATCAAAGCCACATATTGGACAGTTGGGCCCAAAACCTTTACAGGTTTGGCCACTTTGCTGTTCAGGGCTCAATATAGAGCCTGGGCTAGTCTGCATTTGCAAACATAGCCCTTTGCACAACCAGCCACTGTTAAACAGTGAGCTGTGTGTTAGGGCTCACAGAATTGGTCAACCCTTTGCAAGGTTGACCATTCTTAAGCCAATTATTAAACTTGTAGCCTATCTTGATCATTTTTAGTGTTTTATCCTATTTAAGAACTAACCACTTCCAAGGAATCTAACACTAACAGCTATAACCAAATCCTAAGCATAATAGACATTAGCAGTGTTCACACTTAACATGTAACTATTGCAAACTTAGCCATTTTAACATACAATTGCACACATAACCACATAAAGCTAAATAATGTTCATTGATTAATTAAAACTCAGAAAAGGGGTTTGATAGTGTTGAACCTCAACTAATCAACTCGCATAACTTAAACTCATGTAGCAACATGTCAATTAACATCAATCAGGCATAGTCACAATCATTTCATGCTAGATGGCATACTGAAAAACTAAACCCTCACAAAACAGTCAACAGATTCAATTGGTCATAAACCCAATGGACTTTAGCCACATAACATAAACATGGTAATCAGAATTTACTTTCAAGCACCAACCTTAGCTTGATGTATACATGTGAAAAGTGAGGATGGGGAACAAGAAAGCCATGAAGAAGCAAAGAACAACATTCCTAATCCTAGCACAAATGCATGACAAATGAGACGAAGATGATGACAAGAAGAGCATGGAGAAACAGTGACAAAGAAATAAGAAAAATCAGCCAGGATACTTCAAAGACAACTTAATGTAATGATGAGAAAAGAATGAAGTTAAGCTACTATCCAAACTATGCATTCATGACAATGGGAGAAAGTTGGACTGTAAGAACTAAACAGACTATAATATCTACCAGGTGAAGAAACAAAAGGAATTCAAAGTGACTCTTATGACTTAACATGATTGGTGGCAAACAATTGTAAAGATGGACAAGATGAAAAAGAAGCCTGATTCTTTCATAGATCATTAAAGCGAAAGGCAACAAAAATGGCCACAGTAACTTGAACTTAAGATATAGATCAGTGACCCACAACTCAACAATTAAAATGATAGGGGAAAGATGAAATTTTTGAACTTATAGCAGAGAATCATCAAAACAGGACAATCAACAGATAGAAATCCCATTATTAACAGGCTCAAAAGAAACAGGCAGAGAAACCCTATAATTAATCACTAAAGGAACAAAAGAAGACATAATTATATAAGAATCTTATAGCTAACATGCGAAGCACAAACTAAGAATCTACAGGATAGAAAGAAAACATGCTGAGATTGAAAACAGGAGGAACATATATGAAAGCACAGAAACAAAGACAATATGACTAACACAGGATCTCAAAACAGAAGAAATGATCGTAATGATAAACAAGCAACAGACTAAAACACGGAAGGAGAGGAAATGCTTATCATGAAAGAATAAGTAGAAGAGTCTTAGGTTAGCATGTGAAACCACTAATCAGAATAGCAGGGTCAACAATTAATAAAGTAAAGCAACAAAGAGATGTGAACTTCAGAACTACGGGGAACATAATCAAACAACAAACAACTCACGAATGCAAACAAGAAAACATGCTAAACACAGAAATCATAGAAGTCAGGATCAAAACATGCAAGAAATAACAGACATCCTAATAGAAGAAAACTAAAGGGTGGGGGACTTAGCTTGCGGGGCCGGTCCCCCGAGCTTCCTATCCTCTTTCTTTTTCCTTTTCATTTTCAGACTCTCAGGCTCTTTTTATTCCTTCTTTTCTTTTTCTTATTCTTTTCCAGATCTTTTCCTTCGATTTTTCTCTGCTTTTCTTTTTAGGCTCAAAAGGGGGAGCCTTTTTTGATTTTCGATTGCAGAGGGGTGTTTTGGAGGTGGTAAAGGTGAGGTCTTGATTGGGGTTCGAACTTGGGGTCGCCGGAGTTAGGGTTCCGACGACCTTCTTCGGGATATTCGAGAAGTTCTGGACTTATTCGAGGGTGGAGGCTAGTATGGTTGGGTAGATCTCATGGAGAAGAAGAGAATGGCATTGGTTTCGTGTGGGTTCTCATACTTTGGTGGTCACCGGCGAAGATTCCGGTGACCGGGACTTCGAAGAACAGGGGGGTTTTCTGGGTTTTTTGGGTGTGCTATGGCATGAAGAAGAAGGAGAAGAAGATGGGAGAGGTAAGGGAGGCCGGCGACCACCGTGGAAGGTGGTGGCCGCCATGGCCGTTTAGGGTTTCCTGATGAAGACGAGAGAGAGAAGAAAGGGGTGAGGGGCGGCTAGGTTAAAAATTTGGCAAAAATGACAACAATATTCGGACATAAGCCTTATATAGGCCATATGTCCAAGGTAATCTCAACCGTTCATTGAAGGGAGATCGACGGCTCTGGTGCACGTTACTCAAACGACACCGTTTTGAACCTTATGAAGAAAAGGTCTTTGATCGTTGGATTAATTCAAATCGACGGTTGGGATCAAATCCTATCATTAATTAAGATTCAAATTCAATTAAATATCCCAGCCGTTAGATCAATGAGCTTGAACGGCTGGGATCAAGTCCCTTAGAGACATGGACCGGGTCTGCTTTGGGCTCAAGGACTGGGCCAACGATTTGGACCACAATTGGCCCAGATTCAATTACACAGCATACATATATATATCTATTTTTTTTGTATTTTCTGGTTTTAATGATTTTTATGTATTTTCTTTTATTATTTTTTTCTTTTTCTTTTATGAAAAATTATAAATCCTAATCTACTAATTACTCTAATTTTCTAATATTTTTTGCAATTTTTCTGCTATTTTTCTCCTATTTAAGCTATTTTGCTAATTTTTCTAATTAACTAAACTAACAAACTAATTACTACTATTTTTTGAATTTTTCTAATTTTTACTTATTCAAACACACAAAAATATAACTAATTTCAAGCAAAGCAAGTAATTGCACTCAAAAATATATTTATTTTAATTTTGGAATTATTTGCCTGGTGCAAAAATCATGTGCTCACAACATGCTAAATTATTAAATGAAGAAAACAGGACGATAAATCTCGTAAGGACGGTCGGGTCGTTACATTCTCCCAACTTAAACAAATGCTCGTCCGCGTGCGGGTTGAGAAACATACCTGGAGTCTCAAATAAGTGTGGATATCTGCTCCGCATCTCCTGTTCGGTCTCCCAAGTTGCTTCCTCCACGGGACGACCTCTCCACTGCACTTTCACTGAAGCTATGTTTTTGGATCTCAACTTACGAACCTGTCAACCCAAAATGACTACCGGCTCCACATCATAGGTCAAGTCCTCATCCAGCTGTATCGTGCTGAAGTCTAATACATGTGATGAATCTTCAACGTACTTCCGAAGCATAGATACATGAAACACTGGCTGAACTCCCGACAAGCTCGGTGGCAAAGCAAGCATATAGGACACCTCCTCAACTCTCTTAAGCACCTCGAAAGGTCCAATGAACCTTGGGCTCAACTTTTCTTTCTTCCCAAACCTCATAACGCCCTTCATAGGAGAAACCTTCAGCAACACCTTCTCGCCCACTGAATAAGACACATCTCGAACCTTCCGGTCCGCATAACTCTTCTGACGTGACTGAGCTGTGCAAAGTCTCTCCTGAATCACCTTCATCTTGTCTAAGGCATCCTGAACTAACTCCGTCCCCAACAATCTAGCCTCGCTGGGCTCAACCAACCGACTGGAGACCTACACCGCCTCCCATATAAGGCTTCATACGGTGCCATCTGAATGCTGGACTGATAGCTATTATTATAAGCAAACTCTGCAAGAGGCAAGTAATCAACCTATGAACCACTGAAATCAATGACACAAGCACGCAACGTGTCCTCCAGTATCTGAATTGTACGCTCGGACTACCCATCCGTCTGTGGGTGAAATGTTGTGCTCAGCTCTACCTGTGAACCCAATTCTCGCTGAAATGTTTTCCAGAACTGAGAATTGAACTTGGTACCTCTGTCTGATATGATAGTCATGGGAACTCCATGCAATCTCACAATCTCGCGGATGAATATCTCTGCTAACCGCTCTGAGGAGTATGTAGTACACACAGGAATGAAGTGAGCTGACTTGGTCAGCCTATCCACAATCACCCAAATGGCATCAAACTTCTCGGGTCACCGGAAGTCCAGTAATAAAGTCCATGGTAATCCTCTCCCACTTCCACTCGGGAAGCTCAATCCTCTAAAATACACCACCAGGCCTCTAATACTCATACTTGACCTGCTGAAAATTCAATCATCAAGCCACATATGCAACAATGTCCTTCTTCATCCTACGCCACCAATAGTGCTGCTTTAAATCCTGATACATCTTTGCGGCACCTGGATGAATAGAATACCGCGAGCAGTGGGCCTCCTCCAATATCAACTCGCGAAGGCCATCAACATTGGGCACGCATATCCGGCCCTACATCCGCAACACACCATCACTATCAATAGTGACATCTCTGGCATCATCATGTTGAAATCCGTCCTTAAGGACAAGCAAGTGTGGATCATCATACTGGCGCTCTCGAATACAATCATATAAGGAAGACCGAGATACCACCCAAGCCATCACCCGACTGGGCTCAGAAATATCCAGCCTTACCATCTGATTGGCTAACGCCTGAACATCAACTGCAAGGGGCCTCTCCCCAACTGGAATGTACGCCAAACAGCCCATACTAAAAGCCTTCCGGCTTAAAGCATCAGCCGCTATATTGGCCTTCCCGAGAAGGTACAAAATGGTAATATCATAGTCTTTAAGCAATTCAAGCCATCTCCGCTGCCTCAAATTGAGATCTTTCTGCTTAAACAAATGCTGAAGGCTGCGGTTGTCTTTATATGTGTCACAAGATACACCATACAAGTAATGCCTCCAAATCTTCAAGGCATGAACAATAGCAGCTAACTCTAAGTCATGAACAGGGTAGTTCCTCTCATGGGGCTTTAGCTGACAAGAAGTATATGTAATAACTCTACCCTCCTGCATCAATACACAACCGATCCCAACTCTCGAAGCATCATAATACACCGTATAAGACCCTGAAGCTAATGGCAACACAAGTACCGGAGCTGTGGTCAAGGCCGGTTTGAGCTTCTGAAAGCTCTCCTCACATTCATGAGACCACCCAAATTGAGCATTCTTCTGTGCCAACCTCGTCAAAGGTGAGGCAATAGATGAAAAACCCGGAACAAACCTGCGGTAATAGCCTACCAAACCGAGGAAACTCCGGATCTCAATAGTTGAGGACGGCCTAAGCCAATTCTGCACCGCCTCAACTTTCTGTGGGTCAACCTGAAAACTATCACTGGACACTACATGTCCTAGAAAAGTCACAGTGTCAAGCCAGAACTCACACTTAGAGAATTTTACATAAAGATTTTCCTCTCTCAATCTCTGCAATACCACCCTCAAGTGTTGTGCGTGCTCCTCCTAGGCTGCGTGAGTACACCAGGATATCATCAATAAATAATATCATGAAAGAATCAAGGTACGGCCGAAATACACTATTCATCAAGTGCATGAATGCAGATGGGGCATTAGTCAGCCCAAAAGACATCAACAGAAATTCATAGTGCCCATATCTCGTTCTCAAAGCTGTGTTCATAATGTTTGAATCCCTAATCTTCCACAGGTGATAACCCGATTGAAGGTCAATCTTAAAGAATACACTTGCTCCCTGGAGCTGATCAAACAAGTCCTTAATACGAGGCAATGGGTACTTATTCTTTACTGTCACGTTGTTCAGCTGTCTGTAATCAATGCACATTCTCATTGTGCCATCTTTCTTCTTTACGAATAATACTGCTGCACCCCAAGGTGACACACCCGGGCGAATGAACCCCTTATCTAAGAGTTCCTAAAGCCGTTCTTTTAAATCTTTTAACTCAGCTGGTGCCATGCGGTAGAGAGGAATTATAGATGGGCTGAGTGCCTGGCACCAAGTCAATACCGAAATCGATATCCCTGTCAGGCGGCATGCCCGACAGGTCTGCTGGAAATACATCCGGGAAATCCCTCACAATGGGGACCGAATCAACAATGGGTGTCTCAGCCTCAACATCTCTAATGAAGGCCAAATAAGAAAGACAATCCTTCCCAATCATTTGTTGGAATTTTATAAAGGAAATCACCCTGTCGGATCCATAATCAGTCATGCCACGCCACTCGACCCTCGGATTACCTGGAATAGCTAATGTGACTGTCTTGGCATGACAGTCCAGAATCGCATGGTAAGGGGATAACCAATCCATGCCTTGAATCACGTCAAAATCCACCATGCCCAATAATAATAAGTCAACTCGGGTCTCCAGACCCGCAATAGTAACAAGACAGGATCGACATACCTGATCCACAATAACTGTATCACCCACCGGGGTAGACACATACACGGGCAAGGCAATAATACCACGGGTCATACCCAAATGATACGCAAAATATAAAGAAACATAGGAATAGGTAGATCCGAGATCAAATCAGACAGAAGCAACCCTGATGCAGACTGAGATAATACCTATGATGACTGCATCTGATGCACTAGCGTCCCTCCTATCCGGAAGAGAATAAAAACGACCCCGACCTCCGCCAGTACGATCCTCACCCCTATTGCGACCTCTGGCTACCTGACCACCACTCCTAGCTGACTGTGCTGGTCCTGAAGAAACATGAGCAGAAGACGAGGGCTGGTCCCTCTACTGAGACCGCTTACGAAGCAACTGGGAGACTCCCTCCTGATATGTCCAAACTTACCATACTCAAAGCAACGGCCTGGAGTTGGAGAAAGAGACTGCTGAGGACCCCTCGCTGCAAATGAACTTTGAGCTGAAGGAGCAGGAGTAGAGCTCTGAGTTGGAAGGGCGCTCGGTGCGGGCCGGCTCTGCTAACGACCCTGCTGGCCCTGATGGCCCTGATGACCCTGACGACCATGGTCTGACGAAGCTCCACTAGACTCTGCACAGCCTGACTGAGGAGATCTAAAGGAACGACCTCTACTGTGCTGAGACTAGCCCCTAGACGGAGCACCACTGTAACTACCTGTACCCCGAGGCCTCTTAGCCTTCCTGTCCTCACGCTCTCGATGGTGACCGCATCAACCACCTCCTCAAAGGTAACTACCAAAGCCATATCTCTATTCATCAATATACGGATAGGATAGATGAGACCATCCACAAATCTCTTGATCCTCTCTCGATCCGTCGGAATCATCCACATCGCATGACGGGCTAGCTGTGTAAATCTCAGCTCTTACTGAGTCACTGACATATCTCCCTACTTCAACCACTCGAACTGACAACGCAGCTCCTCCCTCTGAGACTGGGGCACATACTTATCTAGAAATATCGTGGAGAACTGCTGCCAAGTGAGGGGCGCTGCCCCAGCAGACGTACGCCTCTCAAAATCCTCCAACCAATGAAATGCTTTTCTCGTGAACTAGAAGGTAGTGAAAGCAACACCGTTGGACTCCACAATACCTGCAGTACGAAGCATACGCTAGCACTTATCAAGAAAACCCTGGGCATCCTCTCCCTCAACACCACTAAATGGTGGAGGGTGTAGCCTCTCAAACCTCTCCAACCGACGCTGCTCATCATCAGGCATAGCTGGAACCACACGAGCTGGGGCTGGTGCAACGGGTGTAGCCAGCTGAGCTGGAGCTGCCTCAGGTGCCTGTAAACCCTGAACTACCGGCTCGGGTGTGCGAGCAATGGTGGTCTAATTCCCTCCCACTTCCTATGAAGAAGTTGTTGCAGTAGAGGCCGCAACTACCTGAGATAAGCCAGTACACACTGATAAGATCTGCGCTAAGGTCTACGGAAGACCTGGTATCTCAATAGACACTGCCGGTGATGGAACCTGAGCTGCTGGGATGCCTGCAACTGGAACCTGATCCTGAACCTGGTCCACTGGTGTTGGGGTCTGACCCTGAGTCTAGTCAGGTGGTGGGTCAGCAGGTGCTGTCACTGCTACCCTACCTCTGCCACGACTATGGCCTCTGCATATTTTTTGACTACCTTAAGAGAGGTTTTTATGGGACAAACCTAAGTAGGCATAAATTTTATTGGGATGATGATGTCCTTATGCTTTATAAAGGAGTATTTACGCCTATTAGGCTTAATTGGGTTAAGTGGACACATGGTCACTATCTTGTTTTAATTTTACCATTTTTTCAGATTAGTGGATGTCATTTACTAGTGCATGTCTTCATTTTCTTGCAAGGTCAAAATTCGAGGATGAATTTTCTTCAAGAAGAGGGAAATGATAGCATCCTAGGAAGCTCAAATCTATTCAAGGACAAGTATGAAGCTTTGGAATCTCAAAGAGGCCCTTTAACAAGATCTCAAGTTAAAAAGTTGCAAAACAAGGTCATTGGACTTGGACTTCAGGAACGATCAAAGAAGTTATTAGTTGGGTGGAAGAGCTTAAGAATAAAGGATATGATTTACCTAGTTGTTATAATTATTTTATGGCCCAAATTCATGTCCAATAAGAGATGGATTAGATCCCAGGAACGTCCTCTGAAGAAGGTCCAAATCGGGCCCTGTTGGACCAATTTAGCACCTAAAATGTGCCCAAACTTGCAGCCCATGAAGTCCTATACAAAGCCACATTTCTATTGCATAAAAGGACTTACTTGATGTCCAAGAATGATACAATAGTCGCGCTACATGTTTAGTTCAAGTGGGTGCCAAGTTGCTTGCAAATTTCCTTCAAGATTTCCAAGATTTTCAAAATTCTATCCAAGATTAGTTTGAGACTTATTTTCATATATTATGGGACTATTTTATTGCTTTCCTAGTTAGTCAAGGTTACATTTTCCTTTTCCTAACATTATTATTGGAATTACTTTCCAAGATTGACTTGGTTTTTGTTTCCTAGTATTTTCCTTTTCCTAAGGTAGTTGGACTTATTGTCCAAAGTAGTTTGAAACTTTATTTACTTATTTTTATGGTATAATTTCTTGACCCCTCGCTATATAAAGGGGTGCATTCTTTGTTTTTAGACTTATATTATTGTCACGACCCAAATCCGGTCGTGATGGCGCCTAACACTAAAGTTAGGCCAGCCAGACCAACAATTGTTTCCACAGTTAAAGACCGGTCCCAAAAGGACATCTCAAGAAGAATATATGAGTCAATAGATACTCCAATAATAATAGTATGAATAATACTGAGAAGTGCGAAAACGAAATAACACTCCCAAAGATCTGGGGTCACGAGTCCAGAGCCTCTGAACAAAACTGCATTGTAGTAGAAATACTGAATAAAATACTCAAGTCCGAAACATATAGTAAATAACTGAATGAAGGGAGAAGCTAGGTTCTGTGAACGCCGACAGCTACCTCAACGACTCTGATAACTCTGGAAACACGATTGCTAAGCTAAACCTCCAGTGTACCTAAATCCGCACACAAAGGTGCATGGAGTAGGGGTGAGTACTAAGTACTCAATGAGTAAAAAACATATAAAATGTATGAAGGTAAGAAATCCACAAAATACCACAGAGTAAAGCTAAACTACAGTCTGATATCACGAACTAACAATAACAGCAAATCACAATTAGCACAGATAATTTAATAGATAAAATGCAATGCAATGCATATGACCACTACAGCGCGTAGCCCGATCCGTTTAACATCGACGGCGCTCACTGGGGGTGTGTACAGACTTCGGAGGGGCTCCATCAGCCCAAGCGCAATATCATATCATCAGCTGCGGCGTGCAGCCCGATCCTTATATCATCTACTACGGCGTGCATCCCGATCTATCCTCAGTCCACAACATGCATATGAGTCACACAACAGTTCAAATTATTTATTTCCAGGTTCCAGTTAAATAATGACGAAAACACTTAAATTTTATTTAATTTTCCAAGAACAGGTGACTTAGAATTTCATAATAGTGATTTCAAACCAGGACTGAGATCAATAAATTAGCAAACCAAGCTATCACATATATATCTATCCTCTAGGGATACTAAAGGTAGGCACAAGGCCCCAAACATGGCTTACAGCCAACAAATATAACTAACACATTGTGCGTTTCAACCGCATATAACATATTATTCATATCCGGGATGGACCAAGTCTCAATCCCCAGTCATAATCAATCCCGCACCTGCCATGGGGTACGAGTCACGCCCTACTAGCGTCACAATGTGCTAAGTCGGGGTTTCGAACCCTCAGGCTACCATATACACTAACTACTCGTCCGCAATGCCTTTTCCCTTTGAATTTACCGCCTCGTGCGTCGAATATAGTCAAAACCACAGCAATTACATCAATATGGGTCAAAGAAACATAACCCAATAATTTACATGAAAAATGCAATAATGCACCAAGTTGGTAAAACCCGAGCCCCGGGCCCACTTCTCGAAAAATTCCGAAAATCATACCAGCGGATTCCTCGTCTTTCCTCGAGTCTGTGCAAATAAATTTTATCAAAAACGGAGTTCGTTTGACCCCTCAACTTCCACTTTTATCTTCCTAAATTTCCAAGCCCTAACCACCATATTTTTCACTTAAATTCTCAGTTTTTTGGGTGTTTAATCTATGTTTTTGTGTTATAACAACATAATTTGGGTTTAGGAACCCTTACCTGATGATTTCCCACTGTTTCTCCTTGAAAAACCTCGAAGTTCGTCTCTCCCCAAAGTTAAAAGTGTGTGTTTTGAACTCTGAAATTCGATACTCTATTTTCTTTAATTCACTGACAAGTTCCGCTTCTACGGAAATACACTCGCTTAGGCGAGTCCGCTTCTGCGGGTTTCCTGTCACTTCTGCGACTTTTACCTGCTGGGCCAAGACCGCTTCTGCGGTTATGACTCCGCTTCTGCAGTCTCGCTTTTGCGAGAAATTGTCCACTTCTGCGGAACCAAGCCACTTTTTGCCAGACCGCTTCTACGGTCAAGATCCGCTTCTACGGAGACCGCTCCTGCGGAACTAAGTTCGCTTCTGAGGAAATTTCCCCCAGGCCATAATGGCCGCTTCTGCGATCACATAGCCACATCTGCGGGACCGCTTAAGCGGCTCATCCACTGCAGATGCGGAAACAACAGAATACTTCACCTCAGACCTACTACAACACTTCGAATTGCCCGATTAACCATCCGAACCAATCCCGAGGCACCCGGGACCTCAACCAAAAGCACAAGTACATCACATTACCTCATTCAAACTTGCTCGCTACATAAAAACACCATCATAAACATCAAAATCATCAAATTCTCACGGATTCAAGCCTATATTTCATTAAAACTTCCGAAACCAACATTTGCTCTAAAACCCGACCTAAACACCTGCGAATGACATAAAAATTTTCACGCATATCCAAAATCACCTAACGGAGCTACTTCCACTCTCGGAATTTCACTTCGAGCCCCGGATCAAAATCTCACCTACCGTACGAATTTCGCCAAAATTCAACCTTAGCCAATTCAAGGCTAAATCTACACCGGACCTCCGAATTCGATTTTGATTGCTCTCCTAAGTAATAAATGACATCCCGAAGCTAACCTAATCATCAGAACTCGATTCCGAGCTGTCTAACTCACCGGTCAACATTCGGTTGATTTTTTCAAACCCTTCTTCTCATAAAGAGTTTTATTGCCTCATTTTCTATCAAATTTCCATCTGATTCGCTTCTAACTCTCCAAACACATATAGATTACCATGTTAAAGTATTAAATAAAAAAAACGGGGCGATAACCCCCGTAACGACAGGTCGGGTCATTACAATTATTCAGATTATTATCAATAAAAATTGTGAGATTTTTCTTGCACTCTTGTGTGTGGCTACTCTTGGATTTATTCTTCAACCTTCAAGACTCAACTTAAGGTGGTAAGATTAAACCATTTTCGAGATATTAGATCACTTATAGGTATTCAAGAATGGTGATAAGTTTAGGCTTATTACTGTTTTTGTTATTCTAAAGAGTCGGGTATCACAATCTATCTTTTATTTTTAAATCTCTACCAAAGGTGATTAGTTCTTCGTTAACTAATTATTTTTATTAGGATTCAACTTAAAGAATAGACTTCATGAAATCAAGAAACTCTTTTTGAATTCAATCTATCTTTAATTTCTGTTTTTTTTGTTTCTTTATTTTCCTTTAGCTTTCGCACGTTTCTTGATTTTTTTAGTAATTCTTGAATCTCCTACCGTGTTGAGATTTGTAGTTCCTGAAAACCTATAGATAAATAACAATATAAAGTATGAAATAGCTAGCATTGAATTATAAAAAATGAGGTAATACGATATAAAAAATATAGAGAGCTATTATTTATTAAAATAAATATTAAAAGAAAGAAAAATGATAAAGGTTATGTGATGTTTTTTGTCTTATGCTATATTCTTATTGCTTCAACTTAACATTTTAGCAATATAACTTTTATACTATAGTATAATAAATTTTTCTCTATTTTCTTATTTCTTTCACGACAATTGCTCTTATTCTTTAAAATAATTTGTGTACTTTAAAAGTTTTATCAATTTGACAAAGAAGTTTACTGGGAAAATGTACAAGTACCCTCTAATTTATACCCGAATTTTTGACTATATACTTTTTCTTTACCAAAATCCTATTACCCTCCTAAACTTATTTTAAATGGAATTATTTGAAAACTTAACGCTAACCTGGCATAATGTGTGTATTTCACTCTCCTTTGGTGGGGAAGGAGGCTCTCCCTACTTCAATGGAAATGGGGGAATCGCCGTTTCACAACCACTCCTCTACAACTACCTTTCACCCAACATGATCACGAACGAAGACAAAGAATTGCATAGATAAGAGGATGAAACAAACCATTTGTCCTCATCAGAACGATTGAAGAAGAAAAATAATGGTAGCTCCTTTCATCCAGGGGACATCGTCGGAGAACAATGCCGAGGATAGGGTGAAGAAGGACAAAACTATTTTCAGATTATTTTTTATTCTTTTTTATCATTTTTTTCTCACTTTTCTTCCTCTTCCTTTTGCTTTTTCTTTGTCTTTTTTTTTCGTTTCTTCTCTAATTCCAACAGATATTCATTCACAGATGACTTTGTCTAACCCCTTTTTTTTCTTTTCATACATAAATTAAATTCTTAGAAAGATCTATTCATAAGCAAAGAAAAATGCATTCAGATTTGGGGGAAAAAATTCATCATCGGAAAAACTTCCCACACCAAAAGAATGATGTATTGAAATTTTTATTTTGCTCTTCCTCTCACACATTATATATATATATATATATATATATATATATATATATATATATATATATATATATATATAAATATATATATATATATATATATATATATATATATATATATGTATGTATGCACCATTTTATGTCACCGGTGACCAAATAAAAAACAAAGAGAATGAAATAATAAAAAAAAATAATAAGAAATAAGAAAAAAGGATGAGAAAATAAAGAAAGAATAAAAAAAATACTAAAAATATATGTGGGAGTGTGTGTAGCTCACTACTTGCCAAGAGTTTGATTATAAGCATTAACAGTGCAAATAATTATATTTAAAATAAATTTAGGAGGTAATAGAATTTATAACTATTCCCACGATATTCAGTTTTTTTTTTTTTTTTGGGTTTTTGACCGGTGACTGACTTCTGCTTTGGGTTCAATCACTATGAGTTTCTGCTGAAATTTTTACTAATTTTGGGGTAAAGTATTTCTTACCAAAAGCGACTTCACACATGACTTGATATTAATGCTTAGTTAATCCATAGTTATTATTCTATCCGATCCAAAATAAGTAATTTTTTTGGCCTTATTTTTGTGGTTCAAAATAAGCGATTTTTCCAAATTTCAAGAATAAATGAATTATTTTTTTCCTACATAGCCCTTGAAGTAATTAATATTAGAGTATGTGTTAGGAGTGTTTATGAGAGATAGTAAAAATTAAATAGTCAATTTTATTATTAATTAATGTTAAAAGGTGAATTTCTTAGTATATATAAAAACAACCATAAAAATTACTTATTTTGAATCGACAATAAGTAATTTTCGCATGTAACAAGTAAAAAAATCACTTTTATTGTCTCGTGGGAGAGACTTGATAGCCTCCTTCATTGGAAGTCAAATGAAGTACATGCAATCTTAAAGGTGCTTTAAGCAATTAAATAAATATTAAGCATTAGTCACGTAAGCAAGAGTAATACTGATGACGATAGCATAAATGAGGTGATGATGCTACTTTTTAAAAGTTTGGTATTTTCTTTTGTCGGTTTGTTTCGTTTAAGAAAAATAGTACTCCACTAAATACTTAAATTGTTCTAGAATTGTAACACAAGTAGATGAACTAGATGAGTAAAATTAATTAGTAAATTAATATTCTGTTCACACGAAAATCCTTTAGTGGCTAAGTTCAGGATAAGTGATGGTTATTCGTTTTCTTTTTCTTTTATTTTTTTTTTCCTTTGAGACAAGAGAGTTAATACACTTTAGGAATAATAGGCTAGTAAATAGCTGGCTCCCATAATCGAAAGAACCCAAGTGTATCTTAACAAGGTATATAAAAATAGCTGGCTTCCATTTTTTTATAATAAAAGAGTGCAAACGTACTGTTCGACTCTATAATCTGAATCCCTTATCAGTCTATTTGGCGTATAAGAATAATATTAAATAAGATATATTTGTAAATACGAATTAATTATGCATGGATTAGTAATGCCAATATAAGTTATGAGAAATTTTTTTCTTATGGTGTATTAAAAAATAAAATGTATTGCATAATTTTGAAGAAAATTAGTTGTTTACATAAAATATCCTCTATACTCTCTAGCTTTAAGCGACTTTAAGGATAATTTTGGCTTTAACAATGCTAATGTATATATTAATACCCTTGGTATTGCTAATACCATGATTGCTATGCATTAGCTATACATAAAATAATACTCCCTCCGTTTCAATTTATGTGAACCTATTTCCTTTTTAGTCCGTGCCAAAAAGAATGACCTCTTTCCTTATTTGGAAATAATTTACCTTTATGCAATGATTTATAGCCACACAAAATAAAGGTGCCTCATTTTACACCACAAGATCAAAAGTCTTCTCTCTTTTCTTAAACTCCGTGCCCAGTCAAACGGGTTCACATAAATTGAAACGGAGGGAGTACCAAATAGGGAATATAACTAATTCTTGTATTAATTACATATAGGTTAAAAAAAATATACCAAATTAAGTATTACTAATACATAAAGCTAATGCATATACATTATTTTCTCTAATACACTCTACCAAACGACCTCTTACAACTTTGAGATAATCGATAAATGTTTGTTTTTGGTTTAGGAAAGGTTGTCAATGGGAAAATAAACAGATTAGGACTCGTTTGTCCATAGATTTTTCTTATCCAAATTTCTAATTAAAAAATATATTTGTCAATGAACTTTTGCAAGTTTTAGAGATGTTTTGAAAATGAGTTTTTCAAAAATTTAAAAGTAATTTTGACCACTTTTTCTAAATTTTTAAAAGTCTCTTTCCCACTTAATATTTTTTCCAAGTGAAACACATATTTAAATATAATTTTAAATTTCAAATATTAATTTTCAACTTAACTCCAAATGTTACTTTTTTTCTAGAAATTTTCATTTTCTTTATATCGAAACGCCTACTTAACTCCTTCACACTTAGGTGAAAAAGTCGTAATATTGGGTGTGTTTGGTATGAAGAAATTTTTTTTTCATGGAAAATATTTTCCTAGAAAATGTTTTCATGGAAAATAAGTAGTTTTATCACTTATTTTCTCTTGTTTGGTTGGTAAGTGGTTGCTAAGTTGGCAGGGAGCACTAACGAGGATGAAAGGAAAGTGAACAGGAAGACCTATAAGGTGGCGAGGAAGGAAGCAATGCTGGCGGTTACGGAAGCTAAAAATGCGGCGTTTGGTCGCATGTACGAGGAATTAGGGGAGAGAGGCGGGGACAGGAAGTTTCCAGTTAGCTAAAGTAAGGGAGAGGAAGGCGCGAGATCTAGACCAAGTCCGGTGCATCAAGGACGAGGATGGTAGAGTTTTGATGGGTGAGTCTCGGGTCAAGCAGAGGTGGGAGACGTACTTTCGAGATCTTCTTAACGAGGAGGGGGATCGCAACATAGAGCTTGGGGAGCTGGGGCATTCAGAGCACCATAGAGACCTCGGGTACTGCAGGCGCATTAGGGTGGAGGAGGTCATAGGGGCTTTGCGAAGGATGAGTAGGGGCCGAGCGACCGGGCTAACGAGATCCCGGTGGAGTTCTGGAAATGCATGGGTAGTTGCGGAGTGGAGTGGCTCTCTAGGTTGTTCAATGCGATCTACAAGACTAAAAGGATGCCGGGGGAGTGGAGGTGGAGTACGGTGTGGTGCCCTTGTACAAAAACAAAGGGGATATCCCGTGTTGCAACAACTATAGGGGTATCAAATTAATAAGTCACACCATGAAGGTCTGGGAGCGGGTGATCGAGGCGAGGGCGAGGGAGATGACATCTATATCGGTGAACTAGTTTGGTTTCATGCCGGGTCGCTCTACTACAGAAGCTATCCACCTTGTCAGGAGATTGGTGGAACAGTTCAGGGATAAGAAAAAGGACTTGCACATGGTGTTTATCGACTTGGAGAAGGCGTATGACAAGTGTGAGCACGTGATTTTTGCCTTACTTGAGAAGTACTCCCAGAAAATTCGAAAATAAAAATAGTTTCGTGGAGCTAAGACTAGGGTTAGGACGGTGGGCGGTGACTCAGACCATTTCCCGGTGGTTATGGGGCTCCATCAAGGATCGGCGCTTAGCCCTCTCTTGTTTGCCTTGTGATGGATGCTATAACCCGACATATTTAGGGGGATGTGCCTTGGTGCATGCTATTTGCTGATGACATAGTATTGATAGACGAGACGAGGGTCGGTGTGAATGAGAGGCTAGAAGTATGGAGACAGACTCTCGAGTCTAAGGGTTTCAAAATAAGCAGATCTAAGACTGAATACCTGGAATGCAAGTTTAGCGCCGAGCCGAGCGAAGTAGGCAGGGACGTGAAGCTTAGATCTCAGGTCATCGCCAAGAGGGACAGTTCAGATATCTTGGGTTGGTGATTCAGGAGGACAGAGAGATTGACGGAGATGTCACCCACCGTATAGGGGCGGGGCGGTCGAAATGGAGGCTTGCATCAGGGGTCTTGTGTGACAAAAAAGTGCCACAGAAACTCGAGGAAAAGTTTTATAGAGCCGTGGTTAGACCTGCCATGTTGTATGGGGCGGAGTGCTAGCGGGTGAAAAACTCTCATGTTCAGAGAATGAAGGTTGCGGAGATGAGGATGCTCAGGTGGATGTGCGGGCTCACCAGGTTGGATAAGATTAAAAATGAAGTTATTCGAGAGAAGGTGGGGGTGGCCCCGGTGGATGAGAAGATGCGTGAAGCGAGGCTCAGGTGGTTCGGGCATGTGCGGAGGAGAAGTCCCGATGCCCCGGTGAGAAGTTGTGAGCGACTGGCGGTGGTCGGCGTGAGGAGAGGCAGAGGGAGGCCTAAGAGGTATTGGGGAGAGGTGATTAGGCATGACATGGCTAGGATGCATATTTCCGAGGACATGGCCTTTGATAGAAAAGTCTGGAGGTCTAGTATTAGGGTTATAAGATAGGGGCTCATAGAATTTTTTGTACTTCTTTCCCGGGGTTGGGTGAGGCTTGTCAGGGCGACTCATAGATGATTCGTGCATTGGATTGTGTCCCCCTTATTGAGGGGTGGGGGTGGAGGCTGGGTGGTGCAGAAAAATAAAAAAACAGAAATTTGAAATTCCAAAAAAAAAATTAAGGTAAAAAAAATATTTTTTTGCGCGGGAGGGGTGGTAGAGGGGTGGGGTGGGCGTGGGAGCTGGGTGGTGCAGAATAATGAAAAAACATAAATTTAAAATTGAAAAAAAAATGAAGCTAAAAAAAAAAACAATTTTGCGGGGGAGGGGGTAGAGGGGTGGGGTGGGGGTGGAGTTGGGTGGTGCGGAAAAATAAAAAAACAGAAATTTAAAATTGCAAAAAACAAATTCAAGGTAAAAAAAAATATTTTTTTTGCGGGGGAAGGGTGGGGTGGTAGGGGTGGGTGGGGGTGGGTGGGGCTGGGGCTGGGTGGTGCAGAAAAATGGAAAAATAAAAATTTAAAATTGCAAAAAGAAAAATAAGGTAAAAAATCTTTTTTTGTGGGGGGTGGGGGTAGTAAGGTGGATGGAAAAACTAAAATTTAAAAAAAAAAAAAACTGTTTTTTGGAGAGGGGGTGGAGTGGGTTGGTGAGTGTGAGAATGATTGAGAAGGAGCTTTGGAAAATATTTTCCTTCTTTTGATAAGGAAAATATTTTCCTCCAATTGGAGGAAAATGAATTGATAAGGAAAATATTTTCCAAAACATATAAGCCAACAAAACATGGAAAAATTGAAAAATATTTTCCAGTTTTCCTTCATACCAAACACACCCATTGTTGCCAACTAAGAGTAATAATTAGGTTGCCAACTAAGAGTAATGTTTAGTTCGAAGTTATCACATTCTTTGCAAGCATAAAACAATGAAAATAGATTGAGGGTCAATCATAGCAGATCGTAATAATCGAGAGACCAAATAAAAAATACAAGAGACAAGTGTTATTCATTAGAAAGAAATGTGTAGTGATCTTTTATTGATGATATTGGTTTGACCTGACTCTCCATAGAGAAGTTCGTTCAGAAACTTACAATGATGTTCTTTTTTCCCATAATATGGGGGGTATTATTGTATGTTCTCCCTTTCTTGGGAGTAGTGGTGAAGAAGAAGAAGCAGCCCCCTTTCTAGGGTTCCTTCTCTTAGTATTTATAGACATAAGATGCGTGAGCTGGCACTGACGGCCGTGACTATGCCGAGGTTCCGTCCTTACGATGGCGGAAAGGCCGTAGCCTTAATGATCGAGTTGGCTGATGATCGGGTATCGTAATTAATAAGTGGTCATACCATTTATTAACTTCGAATTAGCTTAGGACATAGTTAATCTCGTTAATTATCTCGAGGTCATATTTTGACCCATACAAGTAACAACCTTATTAGTCAAATTATTGATTTGGCAACTAATTTATCACTATAAACAGCCGAAATTAAATGTTTGCCATATATAGATACGTTTGTTTCATGGATGCAATCTTCTTACAGAAATCAAAATCAAATGCAGTTGATACTTCCCCATTTTTATGCGTGTGACACATTTTTTAACCAATATTAAATTTTTTTTTTAATCATATAAATATGAGAAAAAAATTACAATTTAAAGTACTTTTAGTATAATTAAACAACGACGTTTTTACAAACTTATATCGTGTTTCTGAGATTTAATTCATATAGCGCTACTTTCTCTCTTCATCCATTAAAGTTATCTTTGTAAAAAATTAGGTAAAAATTAAGTTCATGAGATGCAAATAGGAGAAAAAATCAAAGAAGAAACATAAACAAATGAGATCTTGGTTACATGTGTACGTGTTATTATGTAAATGACCAAAAATCTAACTAGATATTGTTGGAACGTTCCGGGTCTGTTTCTTTTTCTGTATTTTCATTTTTCCCTTTTGGTCTGTCCAACCATTTGGTCCAACTCCAAAAAGTCAAAAACAAAAATTCAATATAAATCTTGGTGAAGTTACGTTTAAAGAATTCCAAAAGTCGCCATTGGGTTGTCCATTATGTCGCCAATTTCCAGTTCGAGAATCTGCATTCACTATTTTATGGAATTTTGTATAGCGATGTGATTAGATAATGAAGTGAGATGGCACATTGTGTTGGGTTTTTATTAATAAATAATAATAAAATAGGTGTGAATCAAAAATAGTGGAAAAAGAAATGGAGGAAATGAAATTTTGAATGAGTTCATTTCACTTATGCACTTTGTTCCTTATTTGTAAAAGAAAAGAAAATCTTTATGTATATAAAGAAAAGCTTATCTTTTAAGAAGAAGGCAAGCCTCGCGTCGCCGCCGTCGTCGCTCGCTCGACTTCGGCTTCGTGTCCGATTTTATTCCCGGATTATTTTAAATCCGTTTTAATTTTTTTCCGCAATATTTGTTGGCCCAAGATAAGTTGAAGTTTTGAAGAATGACAAATGAACTCAGTGAAGGACCATGTCCATCTTAGGAGACAATAGTTGCTATGGCCCATGCACATGAGCTATACGTGAAGAAGATAAGTCCTTGGGTATTAAGCAGCAATATCTTCTGAATATCTTCTGAACTGATCGAAAAGATGTATATGGGATAAGGAGAAGACGTCTCCTTATGAGAAAATAACACATCTGGATAAGGGTTGGAGTTTGTATTGGTCAAGGACTCAAACTCAATGGATGATTAGAAATTGAGTCACAATCCAACTCTAATTACTAATCTAATAAATAACTGAGTTGTTCTCATTCATAGGTACACACATACACTAAAGTTAAGCAAAATTGAGAGCAAAAGAGCAAGGCAATTTTGCAAGCAATTTATGTGAGATTGAGTGTGCACGCCTGCAGCTACTTGAACAAGATAAAAGAACCAGTTCCATTGTGTTTATTCTTATTCTACTTCAATTGTAGTAGGTGATTTAAAACTTATACCTTTCCAGCTTTCATAGAAGCAATTATATTAGGTACTTTGAGTATTCAAGTTAGAGTTAACTTGAAAGTATCGCAACAGTTGAGGTTGTGTGCCACACTGGGATTAGAGTTAATCCTAAGGTCTACATGAGTTTTGTAAATGCTGCTTTTGGCTCATTGAGTTTAGTGGATGTTTGGGAAAATCCTACTCAGTAGTAGGTCATAGTTTTTTGCCTTTTAAGACAGGTGTGTTCCACGTTTAATCCTTGTGTTCTTCTATTTTCTGTATTTTAATTTCGCAAACAGTAGTAGTTAAAACACATAGAAGAACCAAGTTCTTCTAGATTGAATATTGGAGACCACACAAATCACCTCCCCTCTTGTGGGGTATTGACGTTTGGAACATCAATTGGTATCAAAGCAGATTATCCTTGAAGAGGCTAACACCTTAGGAAAAGATCCACATGAGTACACCACCTGGGAACTGGGAAGGGCAATCCACTGCCAAGCCTCCACTATTCAATGGACAATATTACGCATGGTGGAAGAATAGGATGAAGGATCACATCATAGGAGAAGACTATGAACTCTGGGACATAGTCACTGATGGTCCCTTGGCAGCTTCAATGAAAAATAAGGAAGGAGTGGAAGTGCCAAATACAAGGGCTCATTGCACTGTTGAAGATTTGAAAAAGTGGGAGAAAAACGCTATGGCCAAGAAATGGCTTGTGTGGACTAGGTCCAAATGAATACAACAGGATCCAAAGTTGTACTACTGTAAAAGAGATATGGGACACTTTGCAAGTGGCTCATGAAGGAACACCTCAAGTGAAGAGATCTATAGGAACATTGCTATATTCTCAATATGATAATTTTACTATGAAAGATGGAGAAACCAAGAAGTACACTAGGTTCACTACACTGAAAAATGAACTTAAGTCTCTTGGAAGAGTTATTCTTGAAGAAGACAAGGTTGAGAAGATCTTGACAAGAGTTCTTCCAGTTGCTTGGAAAAGCAAAACCACTGTCATTCAGGAGTCCAAGAATATGGCCACTCTCAGGCTAGATGAACACGATTAGGAATCTTACTGCTTATGAACTGAGAAGGCAAACCAGGAAGATGGATACACCTAAGAAGGAGAGAGGTTTGGCTCTAAAAATTATAGAAGGTCCAGACCTAGAAGATGATGAGATGGCTATAATCACTAGAGATTTCAAAAAGTATATGATGAGAGGAAAAGGTTCATCAAGAGGTACAAACTTCAACAAGACAAGAGCTCCTGAGAAACAAACAAATGATGGCTGCTATAAGTGTGGTAAGACCGACCACATGATCAAGAATTACCCTCAATGGGAGATTGAGTGGAAGAAAGAAAGAGCTGAACGAAGAAACAAGAAGAAAGAACAGATTCAACCCAAGAGACACAAAGGTTCAACCAAAGTCATGGTTGTTGCTTGGGGTGAAACCTCCGATGAAGACTAGGAAGATAAAGCTGAAGAGAGCAAGCTCTTATGGACATTGGAGAAACAACTGATGAGTAGGAAGTAAGTATTCTGCATCTCAAGGACAAAATTAAATTTCTGTCTAAAGAAAGGTTGATTGAGCTATTATTTAACTTCATTGAAGAGTCCGAAATAGTTAACAATGAAAAGGAAGTTATGTCTAGGGAATGTATTATCCTAAAAGCAAATTACAAAAGTCTAGAATCTAGGGCTGATGAGAGTGATAACAAAAATGCTGAGTTGAAGAAACAGGTTCTTGAACTTGACAATAGTATTATAGAACTTAGGTCAGAAACTCTAAAACTGAAAACTAGGAACACGAAAGAAGAAAGACGATCACTCATTTCTCACTCTAGAAGAAAATCTAGGAAAAATGAAAGATTAACTGTATAAGAAAGATGAATTGATTAAGGTTCTAAAAGAAGATCTAGGAAAGGTGGAACGTGAACTAGACAGAACTTGCAAATGGAACAAAGCTTCTGATGCTCTCTTATGGTTGCAAGAGCATCACGGAAGCAATAAAAGAGGACTTGGCTCTGTGACTCAAGCTCCAAAATAGGACCCCAAAAAATATAACCTCACTCTTTCTGAAAATAAGATCTGCACACACTGTGGTAAGACTGGCCATTATAAAAATGAATGTAATGTAAAGGAGAAGGCCAGTCAAAGGAGCAAAACTTTTGTTCAAGAAAAACACAAACTGCGTAGTTGGGCAAGAAAGAATCTGATTCATCCTTTTGCCTATAGAAAGTGACCCAAACTAGTTTGGGTTCCTAAGACTAACCCCTGATTTCTTTTTGCAGGCTCAAGTGAAAGCGAGTAGCCAAATATGGTACATTAATAGTGGCTACTCAAAACACGTGATTGGGAACAAGGACCAGTTCCATTCACTTGAGAACCTGAAAGGAGGTAATGTCTCCTTTGGAAATGGATAGAAAGGTAAGATCATTGGGGTTGGAAAAGTAGGTAAGAAAGACTATCATTCCATTGAGAATGTCTACTTGATAGATGGATTAAAATATAGCCTAATCATTGTGTCAAAACTATGTGATAGAGGTAACCTTGTAGCTTTCACCTCTACCAAATATTTTGTGATTAACCTTACCACTGACAAGATTGTTTTGCAGGGAAGAAGAGTTAACAATATTTACATTGTAGATTTGTCAATTTTTAGAAAATGAACTCACTTGTCTAAGTGTGCTAGTTAATGATCCTTTCTTATGGCACAAAAGACTTGGTCATGCCAATCTAAATCCGCTAAACAAATTAGTCTCCATGGACTTGGTGATAGGTTTACCTAATATCAAGTTCAAGGAAGACAAAGTTTGTGAGGTAGGTGCAAGGGGGAAACAGGTAAGGTCATCCTTCAAATCCAAGAAAATGGTAAGTAAGTCCAAGTTGTTGGAACTGGTTCATATGGATCTTTGTATTCCAATGAGAACTATGAGCAGATGTGGAAAGAAATATGTGATGGTGCTTGTTGATGATTATTCTGGATTTACCTGGGTACTATTTCTAACATCCAATGATGAGGCACTTAAAATGTTTACTGCCTTTGTTAGAAAAACTCAAAAACAACTAGGAAATCAGCTTGCATCCATTAGGTGTGATCATGGAACTGAATTTGAAAATGTAAAATTTGCTAAATATTGTGATGAAAATTGTATAGGTCACAACTTTTCTGCCCCTAGAACTCCCCAGCAAAATGGTGTAGTTGAAAGAAAGAACAGGACCCTTGAGGATATGGCAAGGACCATGCTTCTCTCTAGAAAATTACCCCACAACTTCTGGGCAGAGGCTATAAACACTGCATGTTACATAATCAATAGATGCATGACTATACCTTTGTTGAGAAAACTCATTATGAGTTACTTAAAGGGAGAAAACCAAAGATATCCCACCTTAGGGCATTTGGTTGCAAGTGTTATGTGCACAGTAATGGAAACGACTCCCTAGGTAAGTTTGATCCCAAAAGTGATGAGGGAGTATTCTTGGGATATTCTTTATATAGCAAAGCATATAAATTATTTAATAAAATAACTCTATGTGTAGAAGAAAGTGTGCATGTTGTAGTTGATGAAAATAACATTCTTTCTGAGAGACAGGAACATGAAAATGAAGCCATTGGATTGGTAAGAGAATTGACTAAAGCAACATCAAACGAAGGAACAGGTGATGGAACAGGCTCTTCCAGTCTGGGCAACCTTACAGGGGGAACTAATCAGGGAGAAAATGAAACAAACTCTTTACAAGAATTTGTTCATGAACCTGTTCCTCATCAATAGAACACAGGGGAATAATCTAGTAAAACCAGTTGTTGGTAAAATCTCACAAGTATAAAAGTTCTCATCCCATTGAGAACATCATTAATGATCCTACATCTAGAGTGAAAACTAGATCACAATTAAAGAATGTGTGTGCATTTGATGCTTTTCTATATCTTATTTAACCTAAAAATATTGTTGAGGCTTTGCAGGACGAACTCAATCAAATTGAAAGAAGTCAAGTATGGTATCTAGTTCATTGACCCAAGGACAGGTTAGTCATTGGCACCAAATGGGTCATCAGGAATAAACTTGATGAAAATGGAACTATTACAAGAAACAAGGCAAGGCTGGTGGTTCAGGGTTACAGCCAAGAGGAAGGTATTGACTATGATGAGACCTTTACTCAGGGTTACAACCAAGAGGAAGGTATTGACTATGATGAGACCTTTGCTCCAGTTGCAAGACTAAAGACAATCAGACTTCTCATTGCCTTTTCAGCACATATGAAATTCACTCTCTATCGGATGGATGTCAAAAGTGCATTCCTAAATGGCTACCTCAAGGAGGAAGTGTTTGTGAAACAACCTCCAGGATTTGAAAGTAAGGAATGTCCTGAGCATGTGTACAAGCTAGAAAAAGCTCTATATGGTCTCAAACAGGCCCCAAGAGCTTGGTATGAACGACTATCAAAATTCCTACTAGCGCATGGGTACAAAATAGGTAAAATTGACATCACTTTGTTCCTAAGGAAAAAAGGTAAAGACCTCTTCGTTATACAAATATATGTTGATGCCATAATATTTGAGGCCACTACTGATAGGTTGAGTAAGGACTTTGCAAAATTAATGGGAAGTGATTTTGAAATGAGTATGATAGGTGAACTAAATTTCTTCCTAGGCTTGTAGATCAAACAAAATCCAAATGGGACCATGATCCATCAGCAAAAGTATACAAAAGAACTAATCAAAAAGTTTAAAATGTAGGACTCCAAAGAAATAGATACACCTATTGCAACTGCAACTAAATTAGATGTTGATGAACCTGGTTCATCAGTTTATGAAAAGTTGTATAGGGATATGATTGGTTCACTTTTGTATCTTACTGCTAGCAGACCTGACATTGTTTTCAGTGTAGGACTTTGTGCTCGTTTCCAGGCGAATCCAAAAGAGCCGCATTTGATTGCTATCAAGGGGATACTGAGATATCTAAAAGGCACCACAAATTTGTGTCTGGGTGTAGATGCTGATTATGCAGGTTTCTTAGTGGACAGGAAGAGTACTTCAGGTATGGAACATTTCCTGGGGTCATGTCTAGTGTCATGGGCTACCAAAAAGCAAAATTCAGTAGCCCTGTCTACTGCTGAAGCTGAATATGTTGTTGCTGCCTCTTGTTGTGATTAATTGCTATGGATCAAACAACAGCTGTTAGACTTTGGAATTGAAGTGGGGTGTATTCCAATATTTTGTGATAACACTAGTGCTATAAGTATGAAAAAGAACCCTATTCATAATAAAAGGACCAAGCACATAGAAGTTAGACACCACTTCTTAAGAGATAACTATGAGAAAGGGTTAATCTCCATAGAATTTTGTGCTGATGATAAACAAAGATGACATATTCACTAAAGCACTAAATAGAGAAAGCTTTGAAAGGAACAGGTTGGAATTATGGATGATTAAGATCGCCCAAAAAGTCCAGTTCAGAATGCAGAATTAATAAAAAAATTGAAAAAAAATGATGAAAAAAAAATTGGTTAGGAGTTCTTAATTCAATGTAAATATCTAGACTAATTCTTACTCAGTCTCATACTTTACTTAGTATACTCCTGTGACATGTGTTTATATGAATCTTTAATCTCTTACAAAGTTTTTCTATTCTGGCATTTGAGGCATGATCAAGAGAAGTTTTACTTGAAGAACCTAGTTCATCAGTATATGCTCTTGAGAATGTTAAAGTATGTTTATATACTTTGCACAATTAGAAAGACAAAATTACCAATCATGAGCAGAAGTCCTAATTACACCAAACTTTCAGAAATTCTATCCGTTGAGCATTGAACCAGTTTCATTATCCTAGGAGTCTAACAAAAATGTGATTGTTTCCTAAAAACTTGCGTCACTCATTAATTTCTAAGGAGATCAGAATTATAATTTGATTAGACTCCTAATTGACCACTGAAAAGGCTGTTGTTACAGGCTTAATCATAATCCCTCTTTAAATACACTCCACACCTTCTCTCATCACTCAAAACCGTCATTCACTTCTCCAATACTTCTGATAAACCCATTTCTTCTCCAAAAGAAATTCCCAAAAGATTTCCATAAATTCTCTGCAATGACCAAAACCTCATGACAATCCTGGAACTCTCCCATATGTTTCCCCTAATACATCATCATCAACATCCTCAAGACAATTCTGATGTAGTAGAGAAGGAGATAATAGGTTTGTGTTGGTGAGTTCTATGAAAAATGTTGAAGGGGCTGAGTCTAGTAAGAGGAGAAAGAAAAATAAATGGGAGGTTCTTGCTATATGTGGTGGTGGAGAAGAAGGTGGCTTAAACTTAGGGGGTAGTTGATCAGGAGAGGCTGATGAGGGACTTGTTAAAATGAGTAAGCAACAAGAAGAACCTGGTTCTTCTATGGAGGATACTTTAGCAGATATTCTAAAAAAAGTGGGGCTAGTTATGACCTAAAAAAGTGCAAGGCGTCTTCACAAAGGACCTTAGTTGCTTCTAAACCCTCAAAGAAAAGAAAAGTAACATCTCCCAAGACTGCTGCTACTTCTGTACCTAGGGGAAGAGCTACAAGGAGCAAAGTAAGGCAAAGTGAAGCAAAACTAAAGGAACCATTAAAGAAGAGTAAGAAAAAGAAGAAGGAAAAGGGAAAAGAAAAGGTAGTGGAAAGTTTTGAGGCCGCTGAAGAAGAGGAGGAGGAGATGGAACTGGTCCATCAAGAGAGAGGTACAACTGTAGAGGTTCCCACTGTCAAACCAAAAAGAACCAAGACTCCTCCAAAGAAGTCCTCAAAATCTGTACCTGCTGAACATTCTTTGGCTGGAAGAACTAGGTCTGCAGTGAAGAGAAAACAAGTAAAAATTACTGAAGAAAAAGATGAAGAGTGGAGTGGAGAAGAAGAAAATGAGGAGTTTGAATAGGAGCAAGATCGTTTTGTTATTTTTAGTAGGAGGAAGATATTGAAGGGAAGATTCCTGAAATACATGGAGGAGCCAGACATGATTAGGTTGTTGGATATTTTAGCTGCACAGGGTTGGAAGAACATGATCCTTCAGATGGATGGAAGACTAGCCAGAAGAGAGCTGATTGAATTCATGGCAAATGGCTCTGTATAAAATAGGCTAGTGATCAATGTAGTGAAAGGTGTAAAGGTGAAGTTTGATGCACCTGAATTTGGCAGAATTCTAGACATTCCAAGCGAGGTATATGATGATTACACCAGGCAAATGTGACATTGTCTAGATTATCTGCCCACATCACTCGAAATCACCAGGAAGTTTTGTGATACAAAGGATGCTGAAGAGGTACCTGAAGGAAGATTTGTTCAAAAGAGTGAAATGAAGCCAGAGTATAAAATGATCTCTGAGTTTGTGAACAAGTGTCTGCTGCTTAGACAGGAGTGGAGGCACACTGCAAATTACATGGACCTGGTTCTCATGGAGTGTCTTGATAGGGGTAAGTAGATTAACTGGCATGCTTTCATAGTCAAACTGCTGGACATAGTCATCAATGGATCAAAGGTTCATGCTACTCCTTATGAATTCATTCTGACAACTTTAATGGACAGGTTGAACGTTCCTATAAAGAAATGGGAAATGGCTTCCAGTAAAGAGTACTTTAGAATCAAGACTCTCCAGGCCTGTGACTATCTGCTAAGTGTAGCCCCTGTTGAACCTGGTTCATCAGTGAAAAATCCAGTGAATAGCAAGGTTAGGGCTTTGGTTCAAGAATGTTCGACCAAAGATGCTGAGATTGCTAGGCTTCAGGCTCGCGTTGCTGATTGGAAGAAGAAAGGAATGGGATGAAAGCAGAACTAGCAAAAGAAAAAGAAAAGAGTGAAGGGATACTATAAACAATGCTCAACCTATTCCAATCCCAACCCTCCAGTTCTTCAAAGCCTTAGCCCTCTTTGTCCTAGTCTGAACCAGTTCAGTTACCCTCCAGTGACCCGGATTAGGGATTTTGCTTGTTTTTGCTCATGATTAATTGCTTTTGTTCTTTCTTTTTGTGGACTGTCTTGTAGAAGCACAACCTTATCAATGACAATTTGCATTTCTCTTGTTTTATGATGATTCTACTCTTAATAGTTATTTTTGTCGAGTTGATTTTTGATTAACTAAAGCATACTTTCACTTGCAGTTGCCCTAGTAGCCATGAGTAATGAATAATATTCTAGGATTCACATGTTTATGCAACTTTTGTGATGATACCAAAAGAGGGAAGATATTTTGCTTAAAAAGAAATTGTGTCTATTTTCTGAACAGTGATGTTTATGACCTAATAAAATCTGGCCCTTAATGATAAGTTAAAATTTTCAAGTGTAATATTTTAGTTGAGTTCCACAAGTTCTCTGATCAGTAAAAGAACATAGTTTTTCATCATCAAAAAGGGAGAATCTTTTGGCCCAAGATCAGTTAAAGTTTTGAAGAATCATAAATAAACTAAGTGAAGGACCAGGTCCATCTTAGGAGACACAGTTGTTATGGACCATGCACATAAGGTGCACGTGAAGAAGATAAATCCTTGAGGATCAAGCAACAATATGTTCTAAATGTCTTTTGAACTGATCGAAATGATTGCATATGGGATAAAGAGAAGATGTCTCCTTATGAGAAGAGAACACATCCAGATAAGGGTTGGAGTTTGAATTGGTCTAGGACTCCTTATGAGAAGAATGTCAATGGAGGATTAGAAATTGTGTCACAATCCAACTCTAATTACTAATCTAATAAATAACTGAGTTGTTCTCTTTTACAGGTACGCACATACACTAAAGTTAAGCAAAATTGAGAGAAAAAGAGCAAGGCTATTTTGCAAGCAATTTATGTGAGATTGAGTGTGCAAGCCTGCAGCAACTTAAACAAGATAGAAGAACCAGTTCCATTGTATTTATTCTTATTCTAGTACAATTGTAGTAGGTGATTTAAAATTTGTACCTTTCCAGCTTTCATAGAAGAAATTGTATTAGGTACTTTGACTATTCTAGTTAGAGTTAACTTGAAAGTGTCACAATAGTTGAGGTTGTGTGCCACGTTGGTATGAGAGTTAATCCTTAGGTTTACAAGAGTTTTGTAAATGTTATTTTCGGCTCATTGAGTTTAGTGGATGTTTGGGAAAATCCTACTAAGTAGTAGGTCGTGATTTTTTCACCTTTTGAGCCAGGTGTTTTCCACGTAAAATCCATGTATTTTTTTTATTTTCTGCATTTTAATTTCGCAAATAGTAGTAGTTAGAACACCTAGAAGAATCAGGTTCATCTAGATCGAAAATTAGGTACCACACAAATCACCCACCTCTTGTGTGGTGTTGACGTTTGGAACATCAATTTTCAATAGCCATGGCTGTTCTGAAATAGTGCCACACCTGTTCCAACAGCTATATTTTAAGTGCTTTAGAAGATGATTTGTACAATATGTACAGTGCAATGAAAACTTTGAAATAATTATAGGACGCACTTGAGAAGAAGTAGAAGATATAAGATGCATGCTTGAAGAAGTTCGTGGTTCCCAAGTTTCTAAACTATAAAATAATAGACAACAAAACTGTGGGAACCCAAGTTTAGGAGTTTCAACTTGTTTTTCACGACCTTATTACTGAAGGTATGGTCGTTAATGAAGCTTTTCAAGTGGCTTCCATGATTGAAAAACTGCCTCCTTCATGGAGAGATTTCAAGAACTATCTTAAGCACAAGCACAATAAAATGAAGAGGATCTTGTGATACGTCTCAAGATCGTGGAAGACAACAAAACAGCCGAGAAGAAGTCTCATGGAAATTCAACGATGATGGGAGCTAATATCCTTGAGGAGACTGCACTAACAAGTAAGAAGAGGAAGTGGTCTTCTGGACAAACTAAGGAGCAGAACAAAAAGAAATTCAAGGGCAGCCACTACAATTGTGGAAACGTTGGTCACAAGCGCCCTGATTGTTGTCTACCAAAAAAGATAATAAGAATGGACAAGCCAATATAGTGGAGAAGAATAATGACATTGATGATCTTTGCACAATGCTTTCGGAATGCAACCTAGTTGAAAATCCGAAGGAGTGGTGGATTGACTCTGGAGCCACTCGACATGTTTGCTGTCAAAGAAGCATTTGCGACTTACTCTACTGCTGGTTCAGAAGAAGAAATTTCTATGGGAAATAATGCAACAACCAATATTGAAGGTTATGGGAAGATATTCCTAAAAATGACTTCCGGCAAGGTTATGCTCAATAATGTTCTTCATGTCCTACTATTAGAAAGAATATAGTTTTTACTTCTTTACTTGTAAAGAATCGATTCAAATGTGTATTTGTTTCTGATAAAGTTGTTGCATGAGTGAAATATATGTTGGAAAAGGCTAGCTTACGGGGCCTTGTCAAATTCAATGTAATGGTTGTTGACAGTATGAATAAAATTTTAGCTTCTTCTTATTTATTGGAGTTAAATGATTTATGAATTCATTTAGGACATGTCAATATAAAACCTTTTGGAAGTTAATTAATTTAGAAGTATTGCCTAAATTCGAGTGTAATAAATCGAAATGTCAAATATGTGTTGAATCTAAGTTTGTAAAACATCCTTATAAGTCTGTTGAAGGAATTCAAATCTTTTAAATTTAATTTGTACTGACATTTGCGATATAAAGTCGACACCATCTCTAGGTGGAAAAAAGTGTTTTATTAGTTTTATTGATAATTGCACTAGATATTGTTATGTTTATTGCTTAATAGTAAGGACGAAGCATTTAAGAAATACAAGAATGAGGTAAAAAATTAATTGAATAAAAAGATCAAAATGATTAGAAGTGATAGAGTTGGAGAATATGAATCTCCATTTACATTAAAAGAAATTATGAATTCTTTATTAATAAGTTTCGGATTACCATAGAGTTTGTGGTGGGAAGCTATCCTTACAGCTAAACGAATACTCAACAGAGTACCCCGCATCAAAATGCAATTTATTCCATATGAAAAATGGAAAGGAAGAAAACCCAACTTTAAATATTTCAAATGTGGGGTGTCTAGCAAAGGTACAAGTTCCTTTACCTAAAAAGATTAAAATTGGACCAAAAACAGTAGATTGCATTTTCCTTGGACATGCTACAAACAGTAAAGCATGTCAGTTTTTTGGTTCATAAATCTGATAATCCCGAGATACATGTTAATACTGTAATGGAATAAGATAATGCTGAAGTCTTTCAAAGCATCTATCTGTATAAAGCTGAAAGCGAGTCATTAAGTGAAAGACCTAAACAACATCGAGAAGAACCAAAGGATAATACTCCAAGTATAGAAGATCTAAGGCGTAGCAAATTGTGGGTCTCCAAGTATAGAAGATCCAAGGCATAGCAAATTGTGATGACCCAGCTGGTCGTCTTTAGAATTACACCTGATCCTCTATTAACTGCTTCCCCTAAGTTTATTTCTGCTATTTCAATTTGCTAGAATGTTGGGTGTTAGGTTTCGGTGAGTTTTGGTTCACTTAGTCCCTAAATAAGAGCTTAAGTATTGAAAAATGGTCCGTAGTCGAAACAGTGTGAAGATAACCTCAGAGTGGAAATTTGATGGTTTCATTAGCTCTGTTAGGTGATTTTTGGGTTGGGAGCATGTTCAGAATGTGTTTTGGAAGTCCAAAGCTCATTTTAGCTTGAAATGCCGAAGTTTAAATTTTTTAAGTTTCCGGTCCGATAGTGAGTTTTTTATTTGAGGGTCGAATTGGAATTTTGGAAGTTGCAATAGCTCATTCATGTCATTTTCAACGTGTGTAATTTCAGGTCATTCAGACATGTTTTGGTTAGGTTTTTTATCAAAAATATGTTTTGATGAAATTTAAAGTTCTTAGGCTTAATCCTTGATTAATTCGGGTTTATGGTGTTGTTTTAGGTGGTTTAAGGATTGGTGCGAGTATTAATGAGGTTATGGGATATGTTAGTAGGTTTGGTGGAGGTCCCGGGGGTCTTGGGTGTGTTTCGGATGCTCAACGGAGCATTTTGTGTTGTTAAAACTTGCAGAAAAATTGAACTCACTTGTTGCAGACTTTTCCTCTTTGCGATCGCCGCCTCCCTCTTGCGTTTGCGTAGTGTAATCTTGGATGGAGGCTAGTTCCTTCATCGCGTTTGCATAACATCATTCGTGTTTGTGAAGCACCATTTACTTTGACATTGCATTCGCATAAACTTCATCGCGTTCGCGTACCTATGCCAGTTCGTTCTTCACATTCGTTAATGCTTACACGAGTTCACGTAGAGCAGGTTCTGGATCTTAACATTTGCCTTAATAGTTACCGCATTACAGACAAAGTGTTCGTATAGCTTTAAAGTCCCAAGCCTTCGCATTTGCATCCTACCCCTCGCAATCACGAAGGGCATTTTTGACATCTTTTATTTTTATTCTCTGCGAACGCAAGATAATCTCTACGTTGGCGATGCATTAAATGTCTGGACAATATATAACATTTCAAAAATGAGGGTTAGCCATTTATATCAAAATACAAGCTTAGGAGCTCAGATTTGGGGAAAATTTTGAATGTTTTCGAGGGCAACGATTGGGTAATGATTCTCCACTCCATTATGCTTAAAACCTTCTAATCTAATCACGAATTCTTCCTTAATTTCAGATTTTTGAATGAAAAATGGAGAAAACTTCGTAGACCAAACTATTGAGTTTTGAGTGGGTGTTTGACCTCCGTTTTGGTAGAGTTTTGTATGGTTAGAATAATAAGAGTACGAAAATTCTGAAAATGTAAAAATTATCCGATTTTGAGATATTGGCATGAGGGGTGTTTTTGTTATTTTACCTAATTTTGCGTCTTGTCTTTGAATTTAATAGTACAATCAGATTCTTGAGATGTTTTTTATGATATGTAATTGAATTGAATAGATTTGGGCCATTTGGAGTCGAATACTCGTGGCAAAAGTGTGATTTTTAGTTGATTTTGGAGCCGATTCGAGGTAAGTGGCTTGTCTAACATTGTGTGGGGGACCTTTCCGCTTAGGATTTGTTATATGGTATTTGAGTGCCTTGTACGCGAGGTGATGAGAATGTACTTAAGCTAATTGTTGAAAATTTTGTTTTTACTTACGATATTGAGACTGAGTTTCCTTCATATTTGCCTTATTTTACTTGCAGCTATAACCTGTGTTAGATTAGAAAAACGTGTTTAGTTGATTCAACTTTCCTAATTGTTTAAGTTGCCTTGAATGTATTACGTGAAGCATGCTAGGATAGTACTACCTATTTTTTTTGTCTTTTGGACTTCATTTCTGAGTATCTTCAGGTTGTGGTTGTGCATTTACATGGGACTGCGGACGTGGGATTCTCGTAGCTCCCCTCCCCTTGTTTGTTTACTTTAGGACTACGAGTTAGATTCCCGGTAGATCCCAATGCACTTTTACTTTGGGTATACAGGTTAGATTCCCTGTAGATTCCGGATTTACACATGTGATGGACTACGGGATGGTATCCCAGGAGATCTGCTGGACAGTTGAGAAAAGGACTACAAGACGATATCTTGGGAGATTCTCATTGTTACCATTTGGTATTGAGTTGTACATATTCCGTGTTTACTCTATTCTTTGTGTAGTTGTTATTGCCCTATTTAACATGTCTCTTCTCACTATTGTACTCATTATTACTGTTAATTTTCATATTTTTAATTCATATTTTGTTTTTTAACCTTAGTAGGACCCTGACATTCCTCGTCACTATCCAATCGAGGTTAGGCTTGGCACTTACTGAGTACCGTTGTGGTGTACTCATGCCCCTTATCTGCATGTTTTTCATCTGCATATCCAGGTACCTCCACGCAGGCGTACTATCCTCGAGGCGGATAGATCTAGCAAATTCTTCAAGGTATATCTGCTGCGTGCGCAGACCAGGAGTCTCTATTTATTTCTAGCTTTAGTAGTTAATCTATTCTTTTCTTTCAGTTATTTAGACATTGTGGAGTTAGATCAGCGTATTACATTTCTATTAGCCTGTGGTTCCCGTGAGTTTCCGGGTTTGGGGATGAGATTTTTTACTTCCGCGATTTATTTTTGAGTTGTATATGCAAGGTGGCACTTATATACCGCTTTCTTCTAATTTTACTTGGTTTAATTAAATGTTTCCGCAAGTTATATTATTTTTCGCATTGTTAGGCTTACCTAGTCGTATGGACTATGTGCCATCACGACATGTTCATGGAGGGCGAACTAGGGTCATGACCCAAATGTCAAAGAACATCTACTTCCTTTGGACCAAGTTTTGTGACTTTCTTTCTTGAAAATGAGCCTCAAACTTTTAAAGTAGCTACGTCGTCTTCTGATTCAGCATTTTGGAAAGAGGCATTCAATGGTGAGATTCGAAATGGATCTTTAAACGGAAAATTACAAATTGATGGCACTATTGACAAATACAAGGTAAGACTTGTTGTCAAAGCTTATAGACAAAAGAAAGGCCTTGATTACTTTGAAACTTACTCTCCGGTAACACGGCTAACATATATTAGGGTGTTAGTGGCACTAGTGGTCGTGTATGGTCTTGAAATCCATCAAATGGATGTAAAAACAACTTTCCTAAATGGAGAATTGGAGGAAGAAATTTCATGGAACAACCTGAGGGTTTTATGGTTCCTGGTAAAGAAAAGAAAGTGTGCAAACATATTAAATCACTTTATGGACTTAAACAAGCACCCAAACAATGGCATGCAAAATTTAACCAAACAATGTTGGAAAATGGGTTTAAAATCAACGAGTGTGACAAATGTGTTTACATTAAAAATACTCCAGGTCATGAAGTCATTGTTTGTTTGTATGTTGATGACATGGTTATAATAAGAAAAAGTATGGCTGATATAAATGCTACAAAGCGCATGTTGGCTAGCAAATTTGACATGAAAGACTTAGGAGTTGCTGATGTGATCTTAGGAATCAGAATTAGAAAGACTTCACAAGGTCTAGCATTATCACAGTCTCACTATATTGAAAAGGTACTTGACAAGTTCAAGAATTTGGATTTCAAAATTGCTACGACCCCGATTGACGTGAGTTATGTACTTAAAAGAATGAAGGTGAAAGTGACTCACAACTAGATTATACAATAGTAATAGGAAGTTTGATGTATATCATGAATTATACGTGACCAAATATAGCATGTGCTATTAACAAACTGAGTCGGTTTACAAGTAATCCCAATTAAATACATTGGATGGAAATGAAACGAGTTTTGGGGTATCTGAAACATACCAAAAATTATGCTTTGCATTACAACAAATATCCTTCCATGATCGAGGGATATAGTGAAGCAAATTGGATCACCGGATCATCTGAAGTTAAATCCATAAGTGGATATGGTTTCACAAACGGGGGTGGAGAAGTATCTTGGAAATAATCCAAATAAACGTGCATTACCCATTCTACAATGGAATCTAAATTTATAGATTTGGATAAGGACGGTGAAGAAGGTGAATGGATCCGGAATTTCTTGGAAGATATTCCATTTTGGCGCAAACCTTTGGCACCTATATGTATGCATTGTGATAGTAAATCGGTAATAGGTAGGGTAGAGAACATTATGTATAATGGGAAATCTCATCATATTCGACAAAGACACAATATTGTTAGACAACAACTCTCTAGTGGTGTTATTACTATTGACTATGTAAAGTCAAGAGATAACGTGTCGGATCCACTTACCAAAAGGCATATCTAGAGAGGCAGTTAAAAGATTATCAAAGGGAATAGGGTTAATGGCCTAGGACAAATCAACATGGTGGTAACTCTACCTAGAAGACTGGAGATCCCAAGAGCTAGGTTCAAAGAGATCAAACAAACTTATGAATAATGGTTCAACATTGTCAATTAACTCAACCCATTCTCGTAATGAAGACAATGTTTAAAAACGAGATAAAGAATTAAGACTTTTTGATGAGTCAATAAAGCTTAAAGCTTTTTAATGATTTGTTAGCTTTGGCAGGATATGACTAGATAGTGTGTCTTTAGGATTACACGTTTAGGAATTACCTATGTGAGTGTGAAGTGTAAGATGCTTCAAGGAGAATGAAAGTAAAGGCCCATTCTCTAAGAACCCATGATACGAGGCGATGTTTATGGTTGAAACGAACACAACTGTGAGACCATAGATGGTTAAGGATTGATTTTGTGACTTATGTTGTCTAGGTATACAACAAATTTCGATGGTTCAAAGATATCAAATCTACCGATTGATCGAGTATATCCGACATAAATTCACTACAGAAAGTTCAAAGGGAAACCTACTTATCCAGAGGCAATAAATTCTTGCTTGTAAAACACACACACGTTCGTGCATTACTTTGAGTTTATAGCCATTCACCATTCATGTGGGGGATCGTTGGGTTTGTTATTAATAAATAATAACAAAAGGGGTATGAATGAAAAATGGTGGGAAAAGAAATGGAGGGAAATGAAATTTTGAATGCGTTCATTTCACTTATGTACTTTGTCCCTCATTGGTAGAAGGAAAGAAAATCTTTGTGTATATATAGAGAAGCTGATCTTTTAGCTCTTAAAGAGCTAAGAATAAAGCAAGCCTCGCGCCGTCATCGACGTCGCGTGCTCGGCTCAGATTCGAATTCGGATTTGTCAAATATCAATTGATTGATTAATCTTTTGGACAAAATTCTTTTCAAATATTAATTAATTAATTAAATTAAGTAAATAAAATTCCATCCGAAATAACCCATGACCCCCGACCTAGTCCGATCTGGCCAGTTTTCTTTTCCAAATTATTTTAAATCCATGTTAAATTTTTCATGCAATATTTTCAACAACCATGAGTGTTCTGAAACAATGTCACACTTGTTCCAACAACTATGGCTATTCTGAAAGGTTGCAAACTATTTCAGAAACAACACTAAAATTGGCTACAAATACACCTTCAACTCCCAAAATATTTACTTACACAATTTTCTAAATCTTCTTCTTCTTCTTCTGCAAAAAATTATTCCAGTATGTTTTATTACCGTTTAATGGTTGGTCAATCACAAGAGTTTTAGGTACCGATACACTATTCAGTTAAATTATTCTATCCTGGGAGGATATATTCCAGAACCTCGGTACTTGAGGGGAATAATTTTCTAAAGGACACATTGTATATTAAGTGGGCTCGATTTGTTCCTACAATATTTTCAGAATTTATTTTGAAAATGTTTACTGTTTTCGGATTTTAATTTCTACTAACTTTCAAATTTTTTGTTTCGAGAAATATTATTATTCAATTTATTTTTAGCAATACAGATAGTTAACAATATTCATAACAATCTTAAGGAAATTATAATTATTATATTATGTATTCTTCCTGAATTTTACTATTCTGGTTTGGAGATATAAAAACATCACGTTATTGAAATTCAAAAAATGATTTGAAGAACATAAAAACTTCATCATTTTTCTGTAAAATAGTATATAAAAATATTAGTTATTTTTTACGTACTATTTAGTTTATTATAGTATTATTTACTATTTTGGTTTTTCCATTAACTGATTTCTTCTGTTGTTGATAGTAAGAAATGGAAAATAAAAATGGAAATCCTTCTGCGATTGCAGGTGCAACGACGATAGCCTCATCAAGCTGCACCGTTGTTCCTCCGGCTGAGAAACCGGGGAAATATTTTCTGAAATCAACTTCAAAGTATGACAACAAAGGGTGTTCTTGTGGCTTACCATACTTGGTATGCAAAAATTCACTAGTGAAGAGCCTCCAGTGCCTATTGCAGACATGCCCGACAATAAAAAGTTCATGGTTATTGAGGTGTGGAAGGAGACAGATTTTCTTTGCAAAGGCTATATTTTAAGTGCTTTGAAAAAGACATGTACAATGTGTATAGTGAAATGAATACTTCGAAAGAATTATGTGACGCACTTGAGAAGAAGTACAAGATAGAAGATGCATACTTGAAGAAGGTGGTTGCCAAGTTTCTAGACTATAAAATGATAGACATCAAAACTATTGGAACCCAAGTTCAGGAGCTTCAACTTGTATTTCACAACCTCATTGCTGAAGGTATGGTGGTAAATGAAGCTTTTCAAGTGGCTATAATGATTGAAAAATTGCCTTCTTCGTGGAGAGATTTAAAGAACTATCTTAAGCACAAGCGCAAAGAAATGAAGTTGGAAGATCTTGTGATATGTCTAAAGACCGAGGAAGACAAAAAAATAGCCGAGAAGAAGTCTAGTTGAAATTCAACGATCATGGGAGCTAATATCATTGAGGAAATTGCTCCAAAAAGTAAGAAGTGGAAGATGTCTTCTGGATAAACTAAGGAGCAGAACAAAAAGAAATTGAAGGGCAGCTTCTATAATTGTGGAAAAGTTGGTCACAAGAGCCCTGATTGTCGTCTCCCGAAAAAGGATAATAAGAAAGGACAAGCCAACATAGTGGAGAATAATAATGACATTAATGATCTTTGCGCAATGCTTTTAGAATGCAACCTTGTTTGAAATTTGGAGGAGTGGTGGATTGACTTTGGAGCCACTCGACATGTTTGTGCTATCAAAGAAGAATTTGTGACAACTCTACTGTTGGTCTGGAAGAAGAAATTTCAATGGGAAATAATGCAACTACCAAAATTGAAGGTTATGGGAAGATATTCCTGAAAATGACTTTCGTCAAGGTGTTAATGCTCAACAACGTTCTTCATTTTCCTACTATTATGAAGAATTTAGTTTCTATTTTTTTACTTGTAAAGAATGGATTCAAATGTGTATTTGTTTCTGATAAAGTTGTTGTAAGCAAGAACAATATGTATATTGGAAAAGGCTACCTCACGGAGGGCCTTTTCAAACTCAATGTAATGGTTGTTGACTGTATGAATAAAATTTCAACTTCTTCTTATTTATTGGAGTCAAATAATTTATGGCATATTCGTTTAGGACATGTCAATTATAAAACCTTGCGAAAGTTAATTAATTTATAAGTATTATCTAAATTCGAGTGTAATAAATCAAAATGTCAAATATGTGTTGAATCTAAGTTTGTAGAACATCTTTATAATCCTGTTGAAAGGAATTCAAATCCTTTAGACTTAATTCATACTGACATTTGCGATATAAATTCGATACCATCTCGATGTAGGAAAATATATTTTATTACTTTTATGTACGATTGCACTAGATAGTGTTATGTTTATTGCTTAATAGTAAAGATGAAACATTTAAGAAATACAAGAATAAGGTAGAAAATCAATTGAATAAAAAGATCAAAATGATTAGAAGTGATAGAGTTGGAGAATATGAATCTCCGTTTACAGAACTATGTTCGGAATATGGAATTATCCATCAAACTACTGCACCTTACACACTTCAATCCAAAGGAATTTCGGAAAGGAAAATCGAACATTAAAAGAAATGATGAATTCTTTATTAATAAGTTCCGAATTACCGTAGAGTTTGTGGGGGAAGCTATCCTTACATCTAACCAAATACTCAACAGAGTACCCCACAGCAAAAGGCAATCTATTCCATATGAAAAATGGAAAGGAAGAAAACCCAACTTGAAATATTTCAAAGTGTGGCGGTGTCTAGCAAAGGTACAAGTTCCTTTACCTAAAAGGGTTAAAATTTTACCAAAAATAGTATATTGTGTTTTCATTGGATATGCTACAAACAGTAAAGCATGTCTGTTTTTAGTTCATAAATTTGATAATCCCGACATACATGTTAATACGGTAATGGAATCTGGTAATGCTGAATTCTTTGAAAGCATCTATCCATATAATACTGAAAGCGAGTCATTAAGTGAAAGGCCTAAACGACCTCGGGAAGAACCAAAGGAAAATACCCCAAGTATAGAATATCCAAGGCGTAGCAAACATCAAAGAACATCTACTTCCTTTGGACCAAATTTTGTGACATACTTGAAAATGAGCCTCAAACTTTTAATGCATCTATGTCGTCTTCTGATTCAGAATTTTGGAAAGAGGCAGTCAATAGTGAGATTCAATCAATTTTGAATAACCATACATGGGAATTGGTTGATCTTCTTCCAGGAAATAAGCCTTTAGGTTCGAAATGGATCTTTAAATGGAAAAATTAAAACTCATGGCACTATTGACAAATAGAAGGCAGGACGTGTTGTCAAAGGTTATAGGCAAAAGGAAGGCCTTGATTACTTTGAAATTTACTTGCCAGCAATGAGGATAACATCTATTAGGGTGTTAGTGGCACCAACTACCGTGTATGGTCTTGAAATCCATCAAATAGATGTTAAAATAGCTTTCCTAAATGGAGAATTGGAGGAAGAAATGTACATGGAACAACCTGAGGGTTTTGTGGTTCCTGGAAAAGAAAAGAAAGTGTGCAAACTTGTTAAGTCACTTTATGGACTTAAACAAGCACCCAAAAAATGGCATGCAAAATTTGACCAAACAGTGTTGGCAAATGTATTTAAAATCAACGAGTGTGACAAATGTGTTTACATTAAAAATACTCCAGGTCATGAAGTCATTGTTTATTTATATGTTGATGACATGTAGCTAATAAGCAAAAGTATAACAGATATAAATGCTACAAAGCACATGTTGGCTCGCAAATTCGACATGAAAGAGTTAGGATTTGCTGATGTGATCTTAGGAACAGACTCACTATATTGAAAAGGTACTTGACAAGTTCAAGTATTTGGATTTCAAAATTTCCAAGACTCTAATTGACGTGAGTTATGCACTTCAAAAGCATGATAGTCAAAGTGACTCACAACTTGACTATGCAAGAGTATTGGGAAGTTTGATGTATATCATGAATTGTACGCGACTAGATATAGCATGTGCTATTCGAAAACTGGTTCAATTTACAAGTAATCCCAATCAAATACATTGGATGGCAATGAAATGAGTTTTGGGGTATCTGAAACATGCCCAAAATTACGCTTTGCATTACAACAAATATCCTTCCGTGATCGAGGGATATAGTGATGCAAATTAGATCATCGGATCATTTGAAGTTAAATCAACGAGTGGATATATGTTCACAATTGGGGGTGGAGCGGTATCTTCGAAATCATCCAAACAAACGTGAATCGCCCGTTCTACAATGGAATCTGAATTCATCGCTTTAGATAAGGAAGTGAAGAAGCTGAATGGATCCTGAATTTCTTTGATGATATTCCATTTTGCCCAAAACGTTAGGCATCTATATGTATACATCGTGATAGTCAAGCGGCAATAGGTAGGGCAATGAGTGTTATGTGTAATGGGAAATCTCGTCATATTCAACGGAGACACAATACCGTTACACAACTACTCTCTAGTGGTGCTATCACAATTGACTATGTAAATTCAAGAGATAACGTGTCGGATCCACTTACAAAAGGCTTATCTAGAGAGGCAGTTAAAAGGTCATCAAAGGGAATGAGGTTAAAGGCCTAGGACAAGTCATCATGGCGGTAACTCTACCTAGTAGAATGGAGATCCCAAGAGCTAGGTTCAAATTGTTCAAACAAAGTTATGTATGATGGTTCAACATTTTCAAGTAACTCAACCCATTCTCGTGATGAAGACAATGTTAAAAAACGAGGTAAAGCATTAAGGATTTTTGATGAGTCAATAAAGCTTAAAGCTTTTTAGTGATTTGCTAAGTCTGGCAAGATATGACCAGATAGTGTGTCTTTAGGATTACACGTTTAGGAATCACCTATGTGAGTGTGAAGAGTAAGCTGCTTCAAGGAGAATGAAAGTAAATGCCTATTCCCTAAGCACTCATGAAACCAGGCGGTGTTCATGGCTGAAACGAACACAACCGTGAGAACCATAGACGGTTGAAGATTGATTATGTGACTTATATTGTCTAGGTATACAACAAATCTCTACGGTTCAAAGATATCAAATCTACCAATTCACCAAGTATATCCGATATAAGTTCACTACGGAAAGTTCAAAGGGAAACCTACTTATCCAGATGCAATCAATTCTTGCTTGTAAAACACTGTCACGACCCAAACCCCGATCGTGATGGCGCCCAACACATTGCTAAGCAAGCCCGACCATGTTATCCATCTTACTAGCCGATTATTAATTAATACTAATCAATTAACGTTAATAACTTGTTTTCATATCAAAACATTAAGTGCAGAAATAGAAACAAACAAAATACAGTCCCAACCAATCGTGGTGTCGCAAGTCTGAGCCTCTACAGATGAAATATTCTACACAAATCATGTCTAGGCAGAATAGAAATGACAAAATGATAAGGAGGAAGAGATCAGGTCCTGCGGACGCCGGTAGCTACCTCGAAGAATCCTCGAAATAGTAGTAATGAAGCAGCTGCGACAGCTCAACTGCCCTCCTGAACCTGTGGATCTGCACAAAAAGTGCAGGGGAGCGGGGTGAGTATATTTCAACTGAGTGAGTAATAATAATAAATAATAACTGAAAATAAGAACACCTGTACTATCACTAAATAGTTATAAGGATAACCTCACAGGTAAGTCATCTCTACAGTGAATAATCCCATTTCCAGTCCATATCTGTCTCACAACGGTCCCACACTGACCTAGTCCTCACTCATACTGCTACGGCGTGCAGCCCGATCCAATATATATGTATATATATGTATAATGTTGTGGCGTGCAGCCCGCTCCAATATATATAATGCTGCGCCGTGCAGCCCACTCCATTTAACGTCGATGGTGCTCACTGGGTGTGTATACGTCGACGGCACTCACTGGGGTGTATACAGACTTCGGAGGGGCTCCCTCAGCCCATGCGCTATGATACTGCGGTGTGTAGCCCGGTCCAACAATATATAACAGCGCTCACTAGGAATGTGTGCAGACTCTTAAGGGGCTCCTACAGCCCAAGCGCAATAGTACTATGGCGTGCAGTCAGATCCACATGTATATTACTGCGGTGTACAGTCCGGTCCACATGTATATTACTGCGGCGTGTAGTCCGATCCAATACATATAGTGCTGCGGCGTGCAGCCTGATCCAATAAAGATATATATAATATCTCATGGTGGGTCCTCGACCCTATCTCAGTCAATATAGACTTGGCCTCTCAGACCCACTCAGCTAGAAAAAGAAATCCCACCCTAGGTAGTCTCTCTCAAAGTACACATCTGGTACTGACTCATGATATGCTATACAGCTATAGTTACAGCTAAGTGTATGTAGCTCGCATGATATAAGGGTCACCTAGCTCTACAGGCTTCCCTAATACTCTACAGATCGGCACAAGGCCCCAAATATGGCTACAAGCCCAATTACAGAGTTATAAGCTCAATCTCAGTCATAATACATAGTAAGACTATCAATCGGGAAGGACCAAGTCCAAATTCCCAATCACAATGCCACTACGCTCGTCACACGATGCATGTTTCATCTCATTATTGCACTGTATAGTGCAAGTACGGGGTTTCAAACCCTCAGTACATCATTTACTACCACCACTCACCTCGAACCGGTAGAAGTCCTAGCTCGCTTTGCGCTTGCCTTGCAAATCAATCTCCTTGGATTCCAAATCTGCTCAAAATCAATAAGAATACATCAATATAGGCTAATTAGACATAACCCAATCGAAAAAACTCGATTTACACCAAAACCCACGAAGTTGTCAAAATCCGGCTTTTGGTACGCTTCTCGAAAAAATTACAAAAGTTACATTTTCGGAATCATTATCTCAACACGAGTCCATACATATAAAGTTTATCAAAATCGGACTCCGTTTTTCCATTCGAATTGATGATTTATCATAACCCAGGCAGGGGAAACAATCCCTCATTAATCCTCCCATTTACAGTGAAATAATTGAAGATTCTAAGATAAAATCACGCATTTAGACCATAGAACTTACCTCCAATGTTTACCCGGTGAAATCCCCTCTTGAAGCTCTCCAAAATCATCCAAACGAAATGAAATAAATGAAAGAAATAAACCAATTTCGTGTAAAAAGAATCTGCCTGTGCTTCGTCGAGTAGTACCTTGCACCTATGCTATACAAGTTGTACATCCTATTGCTCCAGCAGTCATGTTCCGTCGACCATAAATTCTTGTACAAATGTCCAAATTACGAGTTCTTTATCTTTCTAGAAACTAGACACAAAGTTCTACAACTTTTATGTTTTGTACCTTTTGTGATTCTTTATAGATTACAAGATATCAGCTCCCAAAGTATCCTACTAGCACTGAAAATCTGCTGCATTTCAGCAGCTTTTACCAAAACCAAAATTGCCCGTTAGGCATCTTAAATCACCCCGAGGCCCTCGGGACCTCAACCAAAAACATAAACTCAACCTAATACTTCATTCAAACTTGCTCGGATCATAAAAACGGTACCTTAAACATCAAAAATCACCAAAATCCTAGAATTCGATTCAAACTTAAACTTAAACTTTCAAAATTAATATTCGATCAAAAAACCCGACCAAACGATGTCCGAATGACCTGAAAATTTGCAAACATATCCAAAATCACCTAAGGAAGCTACTGCAACTGTCGGAATTCCATTCCGACTCCCGGATCAAAATATCACCTATCGATCGGATTCCGCCAAAATTCCAACTTCGCCAAAATAGGCTAACTTCTTCACCGGACCTCCAAAATTACTTCCGATTGCGCTCCTAAGTCTTAAATCATCCCCCGAAACTAACCGAATCATCGGAATTCAGTTCCGAGCCCTCTAACTCATAAGTCAACGTTGGGTTGACTTTTCCAACTTAAGCTTTCCTTAAAGAGATTAATTGTCCCATTTCCTACCAAAATCGATCCGAATTGACTCAAAGTTTGCACACAAGTCACATTCGACATTACGGACTTGCACCAACTTTCGGAATCGCATTCCGACCCCGATATCAAAATTTTCACTTCCGGTCGAATTTTCTCATAAACCTTCAAATTCCTATATTTAGCCAAATGACTTCAAAATGACCTCCGGACATCCGAATTCACTTCCGATCGCGTTCCCAACTCCAAAATCACCATACGGATCTATTCCCAGACTCGGAATCCCAAATGGACATCTATAACTCTAAAATGCCTTCCAACCCAAATTTATGAAATTCTTCTAAAATACTAACTTCCACCATATACGCCGAAATGCTCACGGGTTATCAAAAACCAAATCCGGACATACGCCCAAGTTCAAAATCATCATTCGAGCATGCTGGAACTTTTGGATCCCAATTCCGAGGTCATTTACTCAAAATTCCAATCCTAGTTCATTTCTTCAACTTTAAGCTTTCAAAATGAGAATTTCCATTTAGATTTGACTCCAAACTTCATGAATTTTAATTCTGACCATACACACAAGTCAATATACCTGAGATGAAATTGTTCATGGCCTCAATCTGCTGAATGATGCGTCGGAGCTCAAAATGACTGGTCGGGTCGTTACAATCTCCCCCACTTAAACATACGTTCGTCCTCGAACGTGCTGAGAACTACAATGATGTTGTCTCAAATAACTTGTTTAACACATCATGCACCTTCCCGTGCTACCACTACTTAGTTGAGCACATTAGCTATATAATTCTGTAGATATAATTCTTTATTCAAGCGAATAAGCCATTAGGCCAAATTCCAACATCCTGAATTTCCTGCCAAGTCTGTTTCCATCATTTGACCACCATATCAATCTCCACACGTTGTACCCAAACATTAATGCATAACTTTGTTGAATTCACACTTTGCATCACTTTACTCATATGACCACAATAACATTCTTTATTTACCGCAGTTGCCTACAATACCCAAATATCGATGGAAACCTCTTATTAGTTGAAGTCTTATTCCAACACTTTCATATACTGCCAAAAACATGGGCTAAACCGTAACAATTCCTCAAATCAACCATTTATGAAGCCTTTTCTTTTTTGACTGATATTACAACAGATTTTGGAGCCAAACCTCGATATTACCTTTCTATCTAGCTGAAATCACGTATGTTCGCACTCATTAATAATTTCGATTATAACACATCACATTGGTAATATGACACCTCCTTATTGGCCTAAGCCACGACGAGCACAACACAGGCTCCAATAAGAAATGATCCGAACACACTCGAATCATGACAACTGACTCACACAAAGGAGCTGTAATTCAAATTTCTCAATACCATCACAACACATAACTGAGATCTCGTCTCACATCATAGAATTAGGGTACCTGAATCCTCCTCGAAAGGTCATAACATCACGTGGCCTTTCCACAGCTCATGATTCTATCCAAACACTATTACTCCTGAAGCACCTCAAGTCACCATGCTTATAACGGTCAGCCACGCACATAATCTATGTCTGAACTCAAGCAACCAATCACACATGCGGTGATATAATTGATATACGCTATCAAATCTCGAAAGGACACAACCGATGTGCTATTCCCCGAGCGGTACCCAATACGGACTTTTACTCAGAAGTCAAGAAGTATTATATACAAGGTAACATATAGGAAGCTATATTTTCCACATCACACTGTTGCGGCGCACAACTCGTTCCAATTGCATATCCGTGGCGGCGTGCCACCCGATCCAAATACCATACTTGTGGTGGCGTGCCACCCGATCCTGATACCATACCTGTTGCGGCGTGCCACCCGATCCAGATACTATACCTGTGGCGGCGTGCCACCCGATCTTGATACCATACATGTGGCGGCGTGCCACCCAATCCAGATACTATACCTATGGCAGCGTGCCACCCGATCCTGATATCATACATGTGGCGGCGTGCCACCCGATCCACACATAAATCTAGCAAAAGGGAATGCACATCGAGTCAAGTTGCTCATTATAACAAACATATATATAGCCTCAAGCTCGGCCACATGAAACGCATCCGACAAAGTCCGTCAATGCCGGAACTGAATCAACGGTAGATACCTCTACACGGATATCCGCCACGAAGGCCCAACTGACAATACAATACCTACCAACCGTCCGCTGGCCCTAGGGTACATCTACCCTGCTGGAGCATGATCTAATGCACTCTACAACGCAGTTTGTGACATTTTTCTAACATAGTCCATATCACATTAGCCTAGACAACCTGGCTTATGACAACTAGTCTACAATCATATATCATTATTCAAATTCATCATATCAAGTAACGAGAGAGCCACTAGGGCTTCCAATTTCCAATAACCGCTAAACGATGCTAATACACACGATATACCATAACTGCATAGGCGAATTACGAGAACTTCTGGTCTCCAACACATATATAACACATGAATCACTATGCCCGATTCCACACTCCACCGTACGAATACATAACACACATCAAGCATCCATTCATACCACGAAAGCCATTCAGAAATTTTCCTATGCCATCAACAACTCAATCATCACCATCAATCCATCAAGAGTATACCACTAAATATTATTAGTTTACATTACCTTACCCCTTTGACCATATACTCTGCCAAATTACTAGAATAACATTACCATTTTCCTTAATCACCAGAAAGATTGATTCTCAGATTATCTGCAGCTGCCCACGCTGCTTGATAATTTTAATGACTTCCCATATAATATGAACTGATCTCAAACCTTGAACATGCCATTATAAACTTTCCATGACACATCGCATATACCATACTACACCAAGATACATGGAAATTTCTATCCCTCTCCTACGCCGCAAACATCGACGCACTCAACTAGTCAAGGACCTTCATGATCCCATATGGAAGAAAAGTCATTACACATTCCATGCTTCGCATACCGATAGGAATATACTCAATTTCAAACCACGGTAAAACACATCACCAACTCTTTCTTCCAATTCATTGCATAAGTTTAACTGCCAGGACTGAGTCCTTTTTACCCACATCGAGCTACGCAACTGCCAGCACTCAAGAGCTTTGTTGCACCATATCTGCAAGACTCATTACTTCGAACACATACCATGAGTTACTCGTGTCCTTTTCATACTGTTCCGGTTTATTATCATCTTTAATTTAATATTCTCCTTTACTGAAGGATCACAATACCTCAACTCAGGTTACCACACGAGACTCATACACAAGACCACACGGTCTAAGGTTCACATGCCGCTGAATACTCTCTCAAATGTTTCCCAGAGTACCACCTTCTACACTCTTTATTTGAAGAACTTCCTGCGATTTGAAATCATTATCATTACCTTCCAATACGGATACATAGAATCCCATCATTCACATAATATAACACAAGTCTTGATCTCTTCTAATGAAAGCACCGTCTTTAGCCGCATGCACAACCTTAAAACACCTGACCGTTACAAGCAAAATCTTGAACACCGCAAGACTATTCTCGGGCATCATTCACCCTTATTCAGTTATAATTCAACTGTCTTATTGAACAGAACCACTCGTACCTTGTTAGAACTCTTACATCGTAGAACATGACTATATACAAGTACAATTAGCTATCTTTCTTTTCTATACACCGAACATTCTTTACCAACAGCAGTTCAAAACACCCTAGTATTTCTTCACATCTACGAAGCACCATAACCTTTACCAAAATTTCCAACGTACTTAGAGACAAAATCAACATAGCACACAACCCTGCAATGAGCTAGTCAATAGCAACCTCCCCAACTTGGCTCGAAGCCATATACCTAGGCACTTTTAACCACTCATGGTATTCTTACTCAAATGATGCCACACTGCTATAGTGAGATTAAACTCAAGTCATATATAAGCTTTGGTAGAGACTCGAATCATCAGAAATCTTAACTCTTCTGCAATTCTTGTATTTATTCATACACAACATTTAAGCCTACTCTCCAGGTGACAGAAATATTTTTCTAAATCCCAATTTTTCCAAAAATTTCGACAGAGTTTCCTTTGTAATTTGGCCTATCCACCTGCCAGGGAATCACCAACACCATCCTAATAATACATGTCCACAACTCGACAAGACATTACAAGGTATATCAACAACCTAAATCTCAATACTGCACGAATTAAATTATCAAAATTGATACACTGACATGCGTGGCACCTGATTGAATCATAATACATATCAAATACCTATCAATTGCACATAAGAATCAGCTCACCTAAGGGCACTCCGCAAGAGATAACCCACCTGTTTCGCCTCAAATTAGTATTTCAGCATACCTTCCACCATGATACACATCACATGGCTATCTAGCTGACATTCCCACAATTAGGGACAATACTGAACATATAAGTTTATAACTCCAGCTCACAAAATCAGAACCTCGGTGCTCAAGCCATGGACAAAGATCCGACCTCAAGTCCTCCCGACTGGCCCAACATGAGCTCACAGAGGTTATATCTCGCCCCTCGATTGGGGAATCATAAGCCATCAAGGCAAATTTATCCCTAAGCACTCGTGTGCGCACATCAATGTGCAGAAGGAATTTCAAGAATCATACCTCAAGCTGAATCAAGTACGCACGATAAGAATGTCAAGAATTTGAAGCTTTCCTAAAAGGTTTGCAGCCTCCCGAGGATAAGTACAGGCGTCCCCGTACCGATCCAGGAGATTCTACTAAACCGGCTCATGACTCGCGAGACCTGTTAACCTAGGCTTTGATACCAACTTGTCACGACCCAAACCCCGATCATGATGGCGCCCAACACATTGCTAGGCAAGCCTGACCATGTTATCCATCTTACCAGCCGATTATTAATTAATACTGATCAATTAACGTTAATAACTTGTTTTCATATCAAAACATTAAGTGCAGAAATAGAAACAAACAAAATACAAGCCTAACTAATCGTGGTATCGCAAATTTGAGCCTCTACAGATAAAATATTCTACACAAATCATGTCTAGGCAGAATAGAAACGACAAAATGATAAGGAGGAAGAGATCAGGTCATGCGGACGCCAGCAACTACCTCGAAGTCTCCTCGAAATAGTAGTAATAAAGCAGCTGCGATAGCTCAATTTCCCTCCTGAACCTGTGGATCTGCACAAAAAGTGCAGGGGAGTGGGGTGAGTATATTTCAACTCAGTGAGTAATAATAATAAATAACAACTGAAAATAAGAACACCTGTACTATCACTAAACAATTTTAAGGGTAACCTCACAGGTAAGTCATCTCTACAGTGAATAATCCCATTTCTAGTCCACATATGTCTCACAACGGTTCCACGCTGACCTAGTCCTCACTCATACTGCTGCGGCGTGCATCCCGATCCAATATATATATATATGTATAATGCTGCGGCGTGCAGCCCGCTCCAATATATATAACGCTGCGACGTGCAGCCGCTCCATTTAACGTCGACGGCTCTCACAGAGGGTGTATACAGACTTCGGAGGGGCTCCCTCAGCCCAAGCACTATGATACTGCGGCGTGCAGTCCGATCCACACATATATCACTGCGGCGTGCAGTCCGATCCAATATATATACTGTTGCAGCGTGTAGCCCGGTCCAACAATATACTCACTAGGAATGTGTGCAGACTCCGAAGGGGCTCCTACAGCCCAAGCGCAATAGTACTGTGGCGTGCAGTCCGGTCCACATGTATATTACTGCGATGTACAGTCCGGTCCACATGTATATTACTGCGGCGTGTAGTCCGATCCAATACATATAGTGCAGCGGCGTGCAGCCTGATCCAATAAAGATATATATAATATCTCATGGTGGGTCCTCGACCCTATCTCAGTCAATATAGACTTGGCCTCTCAGACCCACTCAGCTAGAAAAGGAAATCCCACCCTAGGTAGTCTCTCTCAAAGTACACATCTAGTACTGCCTCATGATATGCTATACAGCTATAGTTATAGCTAAGTGTATGTAGCTCGCATGATATAAGGGTCACCTAGCTCTACAGGCTTCCCTAATACTCTACAGATCGGCACAAGGCCCCAAACATGGCTACTAGCCCAATTACACAGTTATAAGCTCAATCTCGGTCATAATACACAGTAAGACTATCAATCGGGAAGGACCAAGTCCATATCCCCAGTCCAAATGCCACCACACTCGTCACATAACTCGTTTTTCATCTCAGCATAGCACTGTATAGTGCAAATACGGGGTTTCAAACCCTTAGTACATCATTTACTACCACCACTCACCTCGAACCGGTAGAAGTCCTAGCTCGTTTTGCACTTGCCTCGCAACTCTATCTCCTCGGATGCCAAATCTGCTCAAAATCGATAAAAATACATCAATATAGGCTAATTAGACATAACCCAATCGAAATAACTCGATTTACACCAAAACCCACGAAGTTGTCATAATCTGACTTTTGGTACGCTTCTCAAAAAATTATGAAAGTTGCATTTTCAGAATCGTTATCTCAACACGAGTCCATACATATAAAGTTTATCAAAATCGGACTCCATTTTCCCATTAAAATTGATAATTTACCATAACCTAGGCTTAGGGCAAAAATCCCCCATTAATCCTCTCATTTACAGTGAAATAATTGAAGATTCTAAGATAAAATCGCGTATTTAGACCATAGAACTTACCTCCAATGTTTCCCCGGTGAAATCCCCTCTTGAAGCTCTCCAAAATCATCCAAACGAAATGAAATAAATGAAAGAAATAAACCAATTTTGTATAATAAAGAATCTGTCCGTGCTTCGTCAAGTTGTACCTTGCACCTGCGCTATACAAGTTGTACATCCTATTACTCCAGCAGTCATTTTCCGTCGATCATAACTTCTAGTACAGATGTCCAAATTATGAGTTCTTTATCTTTATGGAAACTACACACGAAGAGCTACAAATTTAGTGTTTTGTACTTTATGTGATTCCTTATAGATTACAATATATCAGCTCCCAAATTAGCCTACTAGCGCTGCAAATCTGCTGCATTTCAGCAGCTTTTTCCAAAACCAAAAATGCCCATTAGGCATCCGAAATCACCCCGAGGCCCTCGGGACCTCAACCAAAAACACAAAATCAACCTAAAACTTCATTTAAACTTGTTCGGATCATAAAAACGGTACCTTAAACATAAAAAATTACCAAAATCCTAGAATTCGATACAAACTTAAACTTAAACTTTCAAAATTCACATTCGATCAAAAACCCGACCAAACGATGTCTTAATGACCTGAAAAATTGCAGACATATCCAAAATCACCTAACAAAGCTACTTCAATTGTCGGAATTCCATTACCACTCCCAGATCAAAATATAACCTATCGATCGGATTCCGCCAAAATTCCAACTTCGCAAAAATAGGCTAACTTCTTCACCGGACCTCCAACATTACTTCCGATTGTGCTTCCAAACCTTAAATCATCCCCCGAAACTAACCAAATCATCGGAATTCAGTTCCGAGCCCTTTAACTCATAAGTCAATATTGGGTTGACTTTTCCAACTTAAGATATCCTTAAAGAGATTAATTGTCCCATTTCCTACCAAAATCGATCCGAATTAATTCAAAGTTTGCACACAAGTCACCTTCGACATTACGGACTTGTACCAACTTTCGGAATCTCATTCCGACCCCAATATCAAAATTTTCAGTTCTGGTCGAATTTTCTCATAAACCTTCAAATTCCTATATTTAGCCAAATGACTTCAAAATGACCTCCGGACATCCGAATTCACTTCCGATTGCGTTTCCAACTCCAAAATCACCATACGGATCTATTCCCAGACTCGGAATCCCAAACGGACATCTATAACTCTAAAATGCCTTCCAACCCAAATTTATGAAATTCTTCTAAAATACTAACTTCCACCATATACGCCGAAATGCTCATTGGTTATCAAAAACCAAATCCGGACATACGCCCAAGTTTAAAATCATCATATGAGCATGTTGGAACTTTTAGATCCCAATTCCGAGGTCATTTACTCAAAATTCCAATCCTAGTTCATTTCTTCAACTTTAAGCTTTCAAAATGAGAATTTCCATTTAGATTTGACTCCAAACTTCCTGAATTTTAATTCTGACCATACACACAAGTCAATATACCTGAGATGAAGTTGTTCATGGTCTCAATCTGCTGAATGACGCGCCGGAGCTCAAAACGACCGGTCGGGTCGTTACAAACACTCACTTGTCCATGCATTCCTTTGAGTTTATAGCCATTTTTTTATAAAACTCAAGTTAGAGAGCTTAGATTTGAGAGCAATTTCGAGGGGTTTTCAAGAGAAAAGATTGAGTAACTATTCTCTACTCTCTTATGCTTAATACCCACTAATCTAATAACAATTTCCTCCATAACTTCTAATTTTTGAATGAAAATTGGGTGAAACTGCATTGACTAAACTATTGGGTTTTGAGTAGGCATTTGACCTCCGATTTGGGATATTTTTATATGGTTAGACTCGTAAGAGTACGAGGGTTTTGAAAATGTGAAAATTATTCAATTCCGAGACGTTGGCTGGAGGAAATTTTGGTCATTTTACCTATTTTCGCGCCCTAGCTTTAAATTTAATAGTGGAATCAATTGTTTGCAATATTATTTATGATGTGTAATTGAATTGAATAGATTTGGGCCATTTGGAGTCGGATACTCGTCTAAAAGGCATGGTTCCCAGTGATATTGAGCCGGTTCGAGATAAGTGGCTTGTCTAACCTTGTGTGGGGGACCTTTCCCCTTAGGATTATTACTTGATGTTTGAGTTCCTTGTACGTTAGGTGACGAGCGCGTACTTGAGATGATTGAGGAAATCCCGATTTTTATTTAAGATATGGAAATTTAATTCTTATTCTTATTTGCTTTATTCTATTTGAAGTTATAACTTGTGCTAGATTAGTAAAAGCATGTTTAGCTGATTTGTTGTCTAATTGCTTAAGTTGTTTTGACTGCACTACGTGATGCATGCTAGGCTAGTTCTATATGTTGTTTGTTTTTCATATTTCATTCCTTGGTTTGCTTCTGGCTGTGGTTGCGCATTTACATTAGGACTGCGGGTTCGATTCCCGATAGATCCCCCCCTCCCCTCTCTTTGTTTGTTTACTTTAGGAATACGGGTTCGTTCCCGATAGATCCCCCTGCACTTTTACTTTGGGACTGCGGGTTAGATTACCGAGAGATCCCCCTGCATATTGGTAGACGAGGTGGACTACGGGACGGTATCTCGGGAGATCTACTGGACAGTTGATGAAATGGCTACATGATGGTATCCTAGGAGACCCTCATTGGCTTCATTGACATTGAACTGTGTTTACTTTGTCTTTGTAGTTGTTATTGCCTAGTTGACCTGCCTTATTTCACTATCGTATTTATTATTTCTGTCAGATTATTATCCTATTAATTATTACTATTATAATATTTTATCTCAGTAGGGCCCTGACCTTCCTCGTCACTACCCAACTGAGGTTAGGCTTGGCACTTATTGAGTACCGCTGTGGTGTACTCATGCCCTTCCAGCGCATGTTTTTCATATGCAGATTTTTCATGTACCTCTACTCAGGTGCAATATTCTTGAGGCGAGGAGATACACGTAGACTTCGAGGTATATTTGCCGCGTTCGCAGACCAAGAGTCTCTATTCTATTCCAGATTTAGTATTTAATTTATTCCTTTTCTCCTAGTTTTTTAGATATTCTAGAGTTAGAGTAGTGTACTATGTTTCTGTTAGCCTATGGTTCCCATGAGTTTTCGGGTTTTGGGATTTAGTTGTAGATTTCCGCATTTGTTTTGAGTTGTTTAGGCCTAGTGACCTTATTGCAGTTATTATTTAAATATGTTCAGCTTTAAATTATTTATTCCGCAAGTTAAATTGCTAAATTTCCACATTATTAGCCTTACCTAGTCATAGGAACTAGGTTCCATCACGACATGTTCATGGAGGGTGAACTAGGGTCGTGACAGATGCTAAATTCGTAATTCTAGGTATTATTTTTGCGATTTGATTGCATGAGAAAATTTGTATGATATTTTAAGACTTGTGTGCATGTTTGGTTTGGAGCCCCGAGGGTTCGGGTGAGCTTCAGAAGGGCTACAAAGTGTTTTGAACATAGAAATTTTGGCTGGTGTGCTTCAGGTCTGTAGACTTCGTATTTGCGAGCCAGGCCTCGAAAATACGAGCCTCGCATTTGCAAAGAATTTATTTCAATTGCGACTAATTGGGCTAGGGGTGGACTTCGCATTTGCGAAGATCAGGATCGCTATTGTGATCACCTCAGGTTGCATTTCCAAACAATAGTCACATTTGCGAAGGCAACAAAAATGCGAGGAGTTCGTATTTGCGAAGCTTTTCTCGCAATTGCGAAGCTTAGGTCGCAAATGCGACATCTGTAGCTGTGTAAAAATAAAGTTAGAAGGAATTGTGCGGACCTGTAAAGAACTCAAACGTGACAATGGGATGATAATACGATATGATGACAATGGTGCGGTTAAAAGATGAAGACCAAACAAAGTCGCGGTCAAAGCAAAGAAAAAGATGCCAAAAAATTCATTCTACTTTCTAGCTCGCTTAGCTTAGTGTAGGTTGCTCGCAAGACTTTCGATAGCTGGATCGTAAAGGAGTACTTTTGCATCGGCTCTCTCCCGTTAGGTAATTACCGAGGCGAAAGCAGCTCTATCGAAAGTGAGTTTCCTCGCCATTTTTCATTCATTTTTCCAATTTTCAAATTTTACAACCCTAGAGCCAATTCTTCCAAGACCAATTCTTTCCCAAAACATTAGCAAGTGATCCTAACCCACGTTCTTTCAATTTTGCATCACATTTCATGAATTTCCAACCTAAAATCTAGAATTTCCATGGTAGAAATTGGGGTTTTGGGTAGAAATAGGAATGTTTTGGAAAATGGCATTTAGACCTCAATTTGGGATCGGATTTCAAAAGTAATTACATATTCGGGCTAATGGATTTTGGTCCGAACCTCGAGTTTTGACCAAGTGGGCCTGAGGTTAGTTTGTAGTTAGTTTCTTTAGCAATAATTAATGTTATTAAGTTAATTATGGCTAGATACGAGTGGTTTGGGGTAGATACTAGAGGAAAAGCGCCAGTTAAGCATTGAGTGGCCCGCGGAGTGAGGTAAGTGTTGTGCCTAACTTTAACTCGAGGGATTATGAACCCTTGACTTATTTTCTATATTAAATCCATGTGAGCGGTTTATACGTGAGGTGACGAGTACCTATGCGCCGTCAATTTATCTATTTTGCTTGTTTTCTTCCCGTTCTTCTTTATATTGTCTTTTCCTGCCTTAGTGCTACATGGTTTACTTGTAATTCCATGCCTATTTGCTACTTGTCAGACATTGTAACTTCTGTTTGAAGGATTAGTTCTTGCATGGTTTCGTCGTCTCCTACTACTGATTGAGATGGTTATGGTACTTTCAAGGCATATTATGGATTGGTCTCGCTGAGTTGTATTACTTGTGTAAAGTCTCAAAGTGTATTATTTTTCTAAATGCTTTGGTTTGAAGTTTAGCCCTGTGAAGAGTAATATGATTTGAATTGTGTAATTTCGGTACTTGCTGAGTAAATAATATTGATATAGTGGGATCGGGTTGTGCGCCGCAACGGATGTAATAAAGGTGGATTGTGGTGAGATAAGGGTGAATCGTGAATGTGATTATTATGATATGGTGGGATCGAGTTGCACATCGCAACAACTATAATAAGATTGGATTGTGGTAAGATAAGGGTGAACTGTGATTATGATTATTGTGATATGGTGGGATCAGGTTGCACGCCATAACAATCTGTATGCTTATGTTTTCCCTTGACTGTGTTAGCTGAACGGTGGTCTTAAACTATACTTAAGGATTATTTATGGTTGAGCTCTGATGATATGTTTCGAGAACTGTATTTATTTCTTGCAAGTTATTGCTTTATTTTATCCTATCCTTCTTTCTGCTTTTATTATACATTGTATGCAGGTTATATTATAAATGGCCTATTATAGCCTTGTCACTACCTCATTGACGTTAGTCTCGGCACTTACCAGTACACGGGGTCGGTTGTACTGATATTGTACTCTCCACTTTCTGTGCAGATTTTGGAGCAGGTTTGTGCTGATCGAAAGGCTGACTGTAGAATTCACTTGCTTGGAGACCCAAGGTAGTCCTTTTGCCGTCCGCAAACCCTGGCGTCCACTTCTATACCCCGAACTTTGATGTTTTCCTTATTTTGTAAATAGTTGCATTTTCTATCGGACCAATGCTTATAGTGAAAATCTTAGAATGTTCGTGGATTGTGACATCGGATTATAAGGAGTGACAGTAATAGAATATAAACAAAGAGGCTATATACTTACTTTTGCATTCAATTATACTTGTTTTAGCTTGTTTATTGTCAATCATTGAAACGTTAAGGAAATTGAGTAATTAAAGCAAGTGTGATGTTAGGCACCATCACGATCACGACGGTGAAAATTATAGATTGTGACAACACACTAAGGACCAGAAGGCGGATTTACTAACCAAAGGACTAAGCTCACGACAACCTCACTACTTACTTAGCAAGCTTAGAGTGTTAAACATTTTACACCCTCCAGCTTGAGGGGAAGTATCGGAGTATTGTGTATATACATTAGTTAGTGCAGGTGTCAATTTGAACATGTTAGAAATTAGAGGTATACATTAGTTATTTAGCATAGTCATAACAGATTAGTTTGTAGTTAGTTCTAAATATAGTGTACAAAGCTCTTCTTGACAGTTTAATGAGAATGAACGACATTTCTCTTCTCCAAGGATTATTCAATGGCTGAATTCTACTTTGGGTTACTGTAAGATAAGCTTTCTAACAGCTCAGGCACAAATTAAGGTAAAAACTTATTCGGAATATAATTATATCAAATTACACTAATTTATCATAAAATATATATTAATAAATTATAATTTAGTATTTTCTCCGTCTCATATTATGTATCGTGTTTCTCTTTTACACGCCCTTAAAAATATTAATTGGAAATGGGAATGGACTATTTTACCCTTATTTATGTCATAAGATATAATCTCTCTTCATTGAATATTTATTCTATTTATATGTTATCTCCAACTTCAAGAACAATTATTACTAATACTAAAACAGAAAAAAAACAAATCAGTTTTGTTTTGAATTTTTAAAATGATAAATAATTTAAAATAATTATTTTTAGCAACCACAACTAATGATATGAGACGAAGAGAGTAATAACTACCCTATATATGTAAAAACATGGTTATTAATGCATTAAATTTATAGATTCGGTCGGCATGTAACAGGGTGAAAAGAGGGTATTAGTTAATTGTCTCGTAGGAGAGACTTGATAACTTCCTTTCTTTGGAAGTCTTATTCTTCTTTTGCTTTCTTTTACATATTGAGGTGTTTGGCTAAGCTTATAAGCTAGTTAAAGTAGTTTATAAGGACTTTTTGGCTTATTTATACGTTTGATACACATTCAAAATGCTTATAAGTCAAGTGCTTATAAACTAAAATCGGTCATAAGTTATAAGTTAGTTACCACCAACTTATGGCTTTTTAACTCATAAGCACTTTTAGTTTGACCAATATTCTTACTAATTTATTCTTAACTAATTCACAAAATATTTTTCCCAAAATAAACTTCTTGACTTTCTCTTCATCCCATATTTGTTGTTAATTATTTTTTATTTTTACTTTTTTTAGTTTACAATCTTTTGAAAAAGATTCAAGGGTATTTTAGTCATTTTAACAAAAGAATAACTACTTTTTATCAACTACATTATCAATTTTAGCACTTCTATCCAAATACATAAATGTATATTTTAAAAGTCAGTTTTAGCACTTAAAATCTTCTCAGCACTTCTATTTTATCAGCTATTTACAATCAATTAATACAAACGATCTCATTATCTCTTTCTTGGACTCTCTCTCTCTGTTTGTGTTTCCCTTTTTCTATTACTATTATTTTGGCTTCTTTTAAATTAATTGAATTATATAGTAAAATAATGGAAGGCATGATAAGATTTCTATTTACCTCGAAAATAAGAATAATAATTAAATTTATTTTATGGTTTTAAAGATATGTGATTTAGTTCAATACTAATTAATAATCAAGAAAACTAACGTATAAATAAAGGAAATAATAGAATCAAACCAGTATGTAAACCAGTCTTGACCTCGAGCCAAGGTGAATCAAAAACAGTAAAGTAAGAATAATAAAGTTATAAGACAATTCTGATGAACAATGACCGAGAAAGTAAGAGAGTATATTTTTTGCCAATGACTGATTATGGTTGCAAATGATTGGGGTCCCCTTCACATAATGGGGGGAACCCTAAATAAGGTACATTTCTATTTACAGTAAAGAATCCTATTGGGACAGCTATCTAACCACCTAGTACGGATTCGTACAAATGAATTGCGAAATTTATGCCATGATCATAGGAACGTGGCAGGAATCTTTCTCATTCTGTTAATAATCCAAAACGGTATTATCTCGAGGCTGGTCATACTAGGCTTTGATTTTCCTCTAACACTTAGTTCTTGGATCCTCATACTCCGTCCCAGGCTCGAACTCGGTCCATAATGAGTCTACTTCTCGACACGAGCCTTTTGCTCCTCGATATGAACCTTCGAGCCCACAAAATTTGGGGCTCCCGATTTCACCGTATATAGATAGTCCATGCGTTTCTTAGAGTAAAATGATAAAAAATGATTTGAACTTTGATTTTCTAGAGTCTTTAATAATGACGTAATCCCCGTGACGTAGGTGCTCGAAGTGACCGAAATGTCCCGTCGGTTTGTTTTCCCAAAATATTAAATGTGTGCCAGTAATGGTCGGTCCCTAACTTCCCTAAATCATTAAGGCGACCGCTATAAATAGGTCAACTTCACAACATTTACAATTTTTGCTTTCTCAAAACCTCATTAACCCTTTCATATTCCCTGGATTTACTCTTTCATGAATTTGTTCTCGCAACAGCATCAACTTCTTTTCTTCTTTTGAGTTTCTCAAAAACAATGATTAAAACATCTAAAATCGTTCCTTAAAAATAAGCTTCCTCATCATCGCAGTAGGCTAGAGTAGAACAGTGGTTCCACCTCGTGTCGAGGAGTGCATTCCCGGACCATGCGAGCTAACTTCCGATTTTTAAATTGATATACCTGCTTCGACATCGAGCCCTTGTGAGCCCATGTCTTGATACATAAATTTGATCAGTGAAGATGAACTTGAGCAGGTGAAAAAGGATTGCAATTGGGAGTATAAGGATGTGGTGATCCCTTCCCCTAGGACATCACCACCCATAAGGTAAGGTACTTAAGCATGTATACCTACCCTTTCACATTGGGTCTCGTAGATCCAACTCTGGGTTCCATAGACCAGTGATTTTTGATTTTTACCAACAATAACAGGTGAGACTTGGCCAGATCTACCCCTCTTTCTAGCGCATCATCAATTTGATCAGATATTTCTCAAGCCTGGTTGAGGGGATGACTTTTACCCTCGACCACCTGATCAGGCTATACAACCCTCGCCTTTATCGAGGTAGTTTTCATAAAGCTTTAGCACCGATCCTTGAAGTCCCTTTTCTCCAGCATTGATGAGGACAATGATAGAGGATAGATGAACCTGTTTGTTCGAGTTAGGACCAAAGATCTGATTCCTACTGAGAGGACGCCATTCCCCGAGAAGTGGAACATGAAATGTATGTACAAATTTATCGATGGTGATCAATATCCCGCTTTCCCTACTCTTTCTCAATCTAATTCTTTTCTGATGATGTAGTTGTTGCTTGGTTTCATAGTGAAGGCCCGAACCTTAGAGGCTGGGTCCGGCAATTGGCCTCTACATTTTCCTATGGGGAACGCAGTTGGCGTGATTTGGCCAAGGGCAAATGGAAGGCTAAAAAACATGATGAGTTCTCTTGTGTACATATTGAGGTTTCTTAATGGGATACTCACTTTACCATTACGCAGGCCTCGGAGATGCCATTGCTATGTGGCCACCCCCGCCCGGTGAAAAAGAAATCCCAAAATCGACCAAAGAAAAGAAAAGGAAGAGGGGGTCGCCTGCAAGTTTGCCGAAGCCAAAGAAAAGCAGAGCTCAAAAGCCTAGGGTTGATTTTGCATCCCTATATTTGGAAGCAGCCCACCACCTTTGGGATGAAGAGGGGGAGGGGTAGAAGATGACGACTCCCTATTGGTAGGGGTCATAAAACCCAAAAAACTAAACCAAATCAAAAACCGAACCAAACCGACCAAAAAACTAATACTTTTTAGGTTTGGTTTGGTTTTGGCTTTGAATTTTAAAAATCAATGAAACTTGGTTTGGGTTTTAATTTAATAAAAAAATAATCGAAAAAATAGAATCAAACCGACTATAAAAGTAGCTATTTAAATTTATTATTACACTATATATATATATATATATATATATATATATATATATATATATATATATATATATATATATATATATATATATATAAAGAATTTATTTCATGTTAAAAATAATTAATTTTTAATTGAGTAATTAAATTATTTATCATTATTTAATTCAATTATCATCACTATATCTTGGTAAATGATATATTTCTCAAAGAGCAATTGGTTTGATTGTGTTACGTTGAAAATGTAGTCGATGAAATATGTATTTGGTAGTGTATGTCTCATATTCAAGAAAAAATCGATAAATAACTTAAAAAGGTAAAAAAACTGACAAAAACCGAGAAAAAATGAATCGATAAAAAATCGACTGGTTTAGTTTGGTTCTAATATTTAAAAAAAATAACTTACTTGGTTTGGTTTCTTTTGGGAAAAAACCGACCGAAGCTCAACCATGAACACTTCTACCTGTTGGTTGCTCGGAAAAGAGGAAGCGATGATGCTTCGAAGTTCGACGAGCTGGTGTTGGCTGAGGCGGTTCAATCTGGAACCGAAGAAATTTTGGGGGGGAGCTCGAGAAGAGTCACCAAGCCATCAGGTGGTAAACATTTGTCTCATCTCGGGGAACATTTGCTGGGCGAGCCCGAAGAGCCTAGTTACGTGGCCCAATACAGAGAGGATAATATCCCAAGTAACTCACTTGGGATAATTAATGTGTATGACTGTCAAGTCCTGTGTTCTCCAAAGGGCAATTCCGGGATGCTCGGGCCATGAGGACTCCTAATATGGGAACTACTCAGAAAGGGAGTGATATTTTTCAGGAGTGCCTTGCAGGGATCGAAGAAGGTCACGATCCTGATGCCTCGTTTATATTTGATGAGGCCTAGAGGCTTTTCAAACAATTAAGTTTTGTCTTCATAGTTGACCTCGAGTTTTATTCTCATTTTTCTAAGACTGGCTCCTTTACCTTGTGTGAAGATCGTGGTGCTTCATCGACAAGCATTTTCCAAATCTCGAGACGAGCTTTCCCGATATGAAGCCGAGCTCAAGAAGATGGTGGAAGAGAGGGATGACCTCAAATGCCTCTATGTTTAGAAGGAAGAGGAGGTCAGGGATCTCTGAGTTGAATTGGCGAAAGCTCGTCAATAGCACACTAAGCTCATTAAAAAGGAAATATATCCCTTGGTATGTTATGAACTCATTTGAATTAGTGATTAACACCTCAACTATGCAGTCCCATTAGAAGGGCGAGCTGGTGGAGTAGCTTCAAGAGGAGCTCAAGGTAAAGGAGGCCGAGACCTTGGGGTGTAAGCAACATATGGATCGTCTCGCCTCGGAGAAAGATACACTTCGGGAACATTTATCTTTGATTGAATTCCAGCTTCACAATTCAAAGGAGGAAAGCTTGTCCCAGAACTGCAAGATCGAGGAGCTCGAAGATAAATTAGTCATTGAGCTTGTGAAGACCAAATCTGAGGGTGAAGGCATTTGTGTCCTTATACAGAGCTGACGCCGAAGGTGCTAACATTCGGGCACAGGAGATCTCCATTGCGGCTGAAGTTAAATTATCATGTGCTATCGACCACTCCAGGCAACAATCCTGGAGAGAAACTCTCGAGGAGGTGCATGCTCGTGGCTTCGACCACTTAGCTAACATTGAAAAAGCAAAACCTTTGGAGGAAGAGATTGCCGCTTTACTCTCTGATGGTGAGGATTCCGCCATTGGCTCAGAGAGTGGGGGTGTTGAGGATGAAGACCCCAAAGAGGAGGTTCCCGAAGATGCGGCTCTCGAGGATGCAGCTCCCGAGGATGTGGCTTCTAAAGATGTGGTTTCTGAGGACGCGGCTCCCAAAGTAACTTAGGCTCTTCTATTTTTTGTTTTTGTGTAAGGCCCCTCGTGGGTATTGTAAATACCTTTTTATTAATATAAAGAATTCTTTTTGCTTCATCTCCGATTTGTATTGAATTCTGCTTTGTCTTCATTTCGTAAAAAGTTTTGATGTTGTAATTTTATTGTCCAAGTGAGCACTGGCTCAGACTCAGAATAGAACAACCCTTAGGTTTTTAGTGATCAATGGGCGATCTTTTGAACTTATAATATAATACCTCTAAAGGTTTTTGTTTATCCTCAAGCCATGCTTAAGTTTATTTGATGTGAGCTCGGGATGACAGGACTCTTGAGTCCCAGTTGAGTGAGAGTACGGTCTCTAACTCTATGTGCTACGCCCCTTAGGCTTTTTTATATTGTCCCTTAGGCTCTTTTGGGTTGGCCCTTAAGCTCTATTATATTGGCCATTAAGCTATTTAAGTTAGGCCAATTTGGCCTCTAAAGCGGTTATGATTTTTCGCATTTTTCGGCTAAAAAACTTAGTGAAAATTTCTTTATGCCTTAGCATGTTTTGTTTTTACTCGTTGGTTTTTTTGAAGGTTCGATCGATCGAAACAGTATTTGCAATCCATTTTTGCTGTGATAATTGAATACCTTTTGAGGATTTTCGAAGGTTGATGTTATCGAAACCTTTAAATTATTTGAGGGCTGATTTTATCGAAGCCCTTTTTAATTGGTTTTGCCAACGGTAGATTAATTTAACCAATTTTTCAAAGTATTTGAAGGTATTGAACTTATGGCGGAACCCAGACATCTCTGAACCGCATTATTTCGGTTCTAGCCTTTTATATTACCATGTCTTTAATATGGTCGTAGCCTTCAGCATGCCTTTTGGACTTATTTCCCAATAATCTTTAGAACTTGTTTGAAAGGTTAGTCCCCGAGTATGACGGACATGTCCTTTTTGTCTGGGAGAGTGCCTTTTTGAGGTCTTATGAATTCGCATTTGAATGACTCAAATGTGTTGACTATCGATGACAGTCCCCGAGTATTCGAGGTGTATTCGTGCTTTGGCCCTTGAGTCGCTTCTTGCAAGATCACAAGTATAGTGTTTGTATAATGGCAAATTTATTTGAGACAGAAAGTGTTTCGATATAGAAAGAATGCTTCTTTGAATAATTGATACGTGCTGATAAGTGTATTTTACCTGATCATAATCATATAATTTTTCTCAACAAAAGCATAAATATTATCATGTTTCTTCCATATTTTTAAGGGATAATGCATAAAATTCACCCCATCCTATGACCCATTTACCAACTACACACCTTTTGTTTTTGGAGGTCCTATTACCCCCCTGAACTTATTTTACCATAATTGATTTAACATTATATGATCAATTAAACCCGACACGTCAAATCAATTATGGTAAAAATAATGTTAAATCAATTGATTTAACAACATATAATGTTAAATCAATTATAAGAAAAATAAGTTCTGAGGGGTAATAGGACCCCCAAAAAGAAAAAGCGTGTAGTTGGTAAATGGGGTCATAGGAAGGGGTAGATTTTATGCATTATCCCTATTTTTAACTTAATTTTGCAAGAATTATTTTAGAAGAATTGTCGTACAAAGCAAGAAAAACTTCAAGAAAAATACTTCAAAGAAGTAAAAAAAACAAGTTATGATGGAAAAGATAATTTGGCAAAGGGAAATGAACTCATAAATGACTTCGGATTTGATGATGCACCAAATCCACACTTACCATGAAGACATCTCAACTTGTGTCACGACCCTAGTTCACCAATCGTGAACATGTCGTGATGGCACCCAGTCCCCACGACTAGGTTAGCCTAACACATTGCGGAATATACAAGTTATGAACATTAAATAATAAATAGCGGAAAAATAATATAAAAGGGAATGTAATCCGTGCCGCTTGGCACATACACCCGTCAAAATACACTGTATATAACACCATCAAGACCCGGAATCCCACGGGTAACACAGACTAAAAGAGAATATACAACTGTGGCTCTATGTGTAAAGAGTATCTAACAAAGAAATGAAGGAAAAATGTCTGCTAATACTATCAGAATAGAAGGAAAGCCTCCGGATCCGCGGACGTAGCAAATCTTACCTCGAGGTCTCCCAAAGAGCTGCTGAATCACCTAGTATGAGCATGTCCTGATGTACCTGGATCTGCACAACAAAAGTGTGCAGAAGAGTAGCATGAGTACACCACGGCGGTACTCGGTAAGTGCCAAGCCTAACCTCGATGGAGTAGTGACGAGGAAGGTCAGGGCCCTACCGAGAGAACAATAACAAAATGATAGTAGCAATAATAAGCAGTTTAAAGGATAATAATTCCGAATTAACAATAATAAAGTGATTGATACAACCGTCTACAATTAAGCTAACAACAAGTAACAAAAATTCAATTAACAAGTCCAGGACCTGTGGGAATTGAACCCACAGTCCCATTAACAGTACCCCTGAGTCTCCGGGAATCGAACCCGCAGCCCATGTCTTAATAAATCTCAAGATCTCTGGGAATCGAACCCGCAGTCCACATCTCAATAATATATCAATAACTCAGGATCTCCGGGAATCGAACCCGTAGTCCATATCTCAATAACTCAGGAACTCAGGATCTCTGGGAATCGATCCATATCTCAATAACTCGGGATCTCCGAGAATCGAACCCGCAGTCCACAAACAATATCACTCCGGGTCTTTGGGAATCGAACCCACAGCCCTGGGATCTTCGGGAATGGGAATCGAACCCATAGCCCTGGGATCTCCGGGAATCGAACCCGCAGTCCACGAACACAACAAATAAAGGAATACACAGAGAGAATATAATATGCTTAACTATAACTTCACCGAAAATAGTGCCAACAATTATCAAGAAGTTCAAGTAAGACAATTAGGCAACTAGACAGTTAAATCCTACCTAATCATGCTTTTCTAACTAATATCGAGTAAGAGTATCGATTTAATCAGCTAAGAGCAGGAATATCACTAATCGGACAATTCAAGTAAAGTATGTGCTATAACAACCAGCGCATGTACAAGCCCGTCACCTCGCGTACAAGGCATTTAAACTATCACATAATATCCTAGGGGTGAAAATTCCCCCACACGAGGTTAGACAAGCCACTTACCTCGATTCCGGTACAAAACCGCTAAGAGACAACTCTCTTTCCGCGAATGTCGGACTCCACAGGTGTAGTATCTGCTAAAAATCAATAGAATCACATCAAAATAGGCCAATTGGGCATTACCCAATCAAAACAACTCAAAATACACCAAAACCCACAAGTTGCCAAAACCCGACTTTCGGTACGCTTATTGAAAAATCACGAAAGTTATATATTCGGGTTCCTTATCTCAATACGAGTCTGTTCATATAAAATTTATCGAAATCGGACTCCGTTTGCCCATTCAAATCGAAGATTTCCTAAATTTTAGGCATAGGGCTCAAACCCACCTTTAATCTTCCATTTTCAGTGAAATAATCAAGGATTTCATGATAAACTAACGAATTAAGGTCAAGAGACTTACCCCGATGATCTCCCGATTATATCCCAGCGTTTCCCCTTCAAAATCCTCTCTTGGAGCTCAAAAATGGCATTTTTGTGTATGGGGGTCGCGGGTTGAATGTTCTGGTTTTAATATTTCACTGACAGACCATTCCTTCTATGCGATCGCAATGGACCTATGCGATCGCATAGAGTTATGTTTTTCAGCCGATTTTCCCTCCTATGCGATCGCAATAGACCTATGCGATCGCATAGTACAACTCCCACGCCTCAACATTTTTCTTCTCCGCGATCGCGACACTTGCTATGCGATCGCACTGTGCAGTGTAATAAGCCTATGCAATCGCACCCCTTGCTATGCGATCGCATAGTACATTTTTCCTCACCCCTCCAGGTTCTTCTATGCGATCGCAATGACTCAATGCGATCACATAGAGCAATCACTGTCTGCAATTTTTCTGCTGCAATTTTATGATCAAAACTTGCTCGTTGGGCATGCGAAATGATCCCGAGACCCGCGGGACCTCAACCAAAGCCACCAATACATCACATTACCTCATTCAAACTTGCTCGTAACATGAAAACACCATCGTAAACATCAAAATCACCCATTTTAAACGGATTCAAGCCTAAGTTTTTTCAAAACTTCCGAAACTAACATTCGATCCGAAACCCGATCAGACGACGTCCAAATGACCTGAAGATTTGCGGACATATCCAATATCACATAACGAAGCTACAGAAATTGTCGAAATTCCATTCCGACCCCCGGATCAAAATCTCACCTATCGTTCGGATTCGCCAAAATTTCAAACTTCGGCATTTCAAGCCTAATTGAGCTACGGACCTCCAAAATACATTCCGAACGCGCTCCCAACCCCGAAATCACCTAACGGAGCTAATGGAACCATCAAATTTCCGTTCCGAGTTCTTCTTAACATTGTTCTGGCTACGGGCCATGTTCCAATTATAAAGCTTCTATTTAGGGACTAAGTGTCCCAAAACACTCCGAATTCCAGAACCGACCCTCGCGGCAAACCACAATAGCAGAAATGAACTTAGGGGAACAGTTAAATTGGGGATCGGGGCGTAATTTTATAAAACGACCGGCCGGGTCGTTACATCTTCCCACACTTAAAAGATTCATTCGTCCTCGAACGAGCATACAAAACATACCTGGAGTGGTGAAAAGTTGAGGGTACTGGCTGCGCATATCCTGCTCGGTCTCCCAAGTCGCCTCCTCGACAGGTTGACCACGCCACTGAACCTTTACTGAAGCGATGTTATTTGACCTTAGCTTCCTGACCTGCCTGTCTAGAATGGCTACTGGCTCCTCAACATAAGACAGATCTTTGTCTAGCTGAACAGAAGTGAAATCCAACACATGCGATGGGTCACCATGGTATCTCCGGAGCATGGAGACATGAAATACGGGGTGAACTCCGGCTAGGCTGGGAGGTAAGGCCAACTCATAAGCAACCTCCCCAACACGCCTAAAAATCTCAAAAGGGCCAATAAACCTAGGACTCAGCTTTCCTTTCTTCCCAAACCTCATAACGCCCTTCATGGGCGAGAATCTGAATAGTGCGCTCCGACTGACCATCAGTTTGGGGGTGAAACGTTGTGCTCGGCTCCACCCGAGTACCTAACTCTTGCTGTTCGGCTCTCCAGAACCGTGAAGTGAACTGAGTGCCTCTATCTGAGATGATGGAAACTGGAATACCGTGCAGCCGAACTATCTCTCTGATGTAGATCTCCGCCAGTCGCTCCGATAAATAAGTAGTGCTCACCGGTATAAAATGGGCGGACTTGGTCAGCCGATCCACAATAACCCAAATGGAATCAAACTTCCTAACAGACCGTGGAAGCCCAGATACAAAGTCCATGGTGATGCGCTCCCATTTCCACTCTGGAATCTCAATCCGCTGCATCAATCCACCCGGGCGCTGATGCTCATACTTCACCTGCTGGCGGTTGAGGCATCTAGAAACATAATCAACTATATCCCTCTTCATCCGCCTCCACCAGTAATGCTGTTTCAAGTCCTGATACATCTTCGCGGTACCCGGATGGATGGAATACCGCGAACTATGGGCCTCTGCTAGAATCGGCTCTCGAAGATCATCTACATTGGGCACACAGATACGCCCCTGCATCCTCATAACTCCATCATCCCCGATGGTAACATCTCGAGCATCACCACGCCGAACTCTATCCCGAAGGACAAGCAAATGAGGGTCGTCGAACTGACGCTCCCTGATGCGGTCAAATAGAGAAGACCGAGAAACCACACAAGCCAGAACCCGGCCGGGCTCCGAAAGATCCAGTCTAACAAACTGCCTAGCTAAAGCCTGAACATCCATCGCCATAGGCCTCTCCGAAGCTGGTAGATATGCCAAACTCCCCAATCTCTCTGCCCGATGACTCAAGGCATCGGCAACCACATTAGCCTTGCCCGGATGATAAAGAATAGTAATATCATAGTCCTTCAGTAGCTCCAACCATCTCCTCTGACGCATATTTAGGTCCTTCTACTTAAGCAAGTGCTGCAAGCTCCGGTGATCGGTATAGATCTCACAAGGAACCCCATACAAGTAATGACGCCAAATCTTTAAGGCGTGAACAATGGCAGCTAGCTCCAAATCATGAACAGGATAGTTCTTCTCATGCACCTTCAGTTGTTTCGACGCGTAGGCAATCACCCTACCGTCCTGCATCAATACCGCACCGAGTCCAACTCGTGAGGCATCACAATATACAGTATAGGACCCCGAACCCGTAGGCAACATCAATATAGGGGCCGAAGTCAAAGCTGTCTTGAGCTTCTGAAAGCTCGCCTCACACTCATCTGTCCACTGAAAAGGGACACCCTTTTGGGTCAATCTGGTCATAGGTGCTGCAATCGAAGAGAACCCCTCTACGAAACGACGGTAATAGCCCGCCAAACCAAGGAAATTGCGAATCTCGGTAGCGGAGGAGGGTCTGGGCCAACTCTGCACGGCCTCCACCTTCCTCGGATCTACTCGAATACCATCACTCGACACCACGTGGCCCAAAAATGCCACCGAACTCAACCAGAATTCACATTTAGAGAACTTGGCATATAGTTGCTTCTCCTTCAGAATCTGAAGCACTATCCTCAAATGCTGCTCGTGCTCTTCCCGACTCCGGGAATATACTAGAATATCATCAATGAAAACAATCACGAACGAGTCCAGATATGGCCTGAACACACTGTTCATCAAATGCATAAAGGCTGTTAGGGCATTAGTCAGCCCAAAAGACATCACGAGGAACTCATAGTGGCTATATTGAGTCTTGAAGGTAGTCTTCGGGATGTCTGGCTCCCGAATCTTCAGCTGATGATACCCAGAGCGCAAATCAATCTTAGAAAACACCTGTGCGCCCTGTAGCTGGTCAAATAAATCATCAATGCGGGGCAAAGGATACCAGTTCTTCACTGTAACCTTGTTCAACTGACGATAGTCAATACACATACGCATAGAACCGTCTTTTTTCTTCACGAATAACACAGGAGCACCCCAAGGCAAAACACTGGGTCGAATGAATCCCTTAACCAATAACTCCTGTAACTGATCTTTCAACTCCTTCAACTCAGGAGGAGCCATACGGTACGGTGGAATAGAAATGGGCTGAGTGCCCGGCAATAAATCAATAGCAAAATCAATATCTCTGTCGGGCGGCATGCCCGGGAGATCAGCTGGAAATACATCAGCGAAGTCACGTACCACTGGAACGGAATCAATAGAAGGAGTGTCAATACCGACATCCCGCACATAAGCTAGATACGCAGCACACCCCTTCTCAACCATACGCTGAGCTCTGAGAAAAGAAATAACACGGCCAGGGGTGTGATCTAGAGTACCACTCCACTCAATACGTGGAATGCTTGGCATAGCCAGCGTCACGGTCTTGGCGTGACAATCAAGAATAGCATAATGGGGCGACAACCAGTCCATGCCCAGAATAATATCAAAATCGACCATCCCGAGCAATAATAGATCCGCTCTGGTCTCAAAACCACAAATGGTAACCAAACACGACCGATACACACGGTCCACAGCCAAAGAATCACCCACCGGAGTGGAAATATAAATGGGGGTACTCAAAGAATCCCGAGGCACACCCAAATGAGAAGCAAAGTAAGAAGACACATATGAAAAAGTGGAACCAGGGTCGAATAGAACCGATGCCTCCCTGTGACTAACCAGAATAATACCTATGATAACAGAATTAGATGCAACAGACGCGGCGCGATCAGGAATAGCATAGAATCTGGCATGTCCCCCCTCTCGAGGGCGGCCTTTGTCACCCTGACCCCCGCCCTTGGCTGGCTGGGCAAGTGGAGTGGCAGCTGGAGCTGGAATGATAGCCTGCTGGCCTTGAGAACCACGCTGAGGCTGCGAAGACTGATGAGGTGCTCCCCTCCTACGCCTGGGGCACTCCCTAACCAGATGGAGAGTATCCCCGCACTCAAAGCAACCTCTGGGAGGACGCGGTGGCTGTGACTGACCGGCCTCACCCCCACTAGTCTGACCCCTGGAAGGACCCCGCGTAGGAGGTGCACTGGAAACTGGGGGAGCATAATAAGGCTCCTGAGGTGCTGGAAGAGCTAGAGTGCTATTGGCTGCTGGTAAAACTGAGTGAACTGGTCGGTCGGAATAACCCCTGCCAAAACGACCGACTGCTGAAGTGCGGGCACCAGAGAAATGGCCCGACTCACGAGACCTCTTGGCCTCTCTCTCTCCCCGCTCTCTTGGGAGCATACTCTCGATCCTCCTGGCAATGCTCACTGCCTACTGATAAGATATATCTGTCTCCAATGCATCATCTGAAGCCAAACCACTGAACACTGGAGGGTCATATTTCTTGAACCTCTCCAATTTATGCTGCTCGTCCTCAGAGGCAGCTGGCCCACCTCCGGGCTGTGCTGGGGCGGCAGGAGGCATAAACATAATCTCTGGAACCTGTCCCACTGGCACTCGCTGCTCAGGTGTAACGGCTGCGGGAGTCTGGGCCCCTCCCCCGGCCTGGGATGTAGCTGCAGCGAGAGGAAGCAGTCCTGCCCGAGCTAAAGTGGTATACATACTCATGAACTGGGTCAGGGTCTCCTGGAGTGCTGGATTAGTGGTAGCTGTAGTCGGTGTACCAGGTGCCTGCGCTCCAACCTGGTCTACCTGCGGCACCTCAGCAGCAGCGCGCGCGGGTGCTGTGGCTGCACCTCGGGCGCGTCCTCGTCCTCTACCTCGGCCCCGGCTTCTAACGGCGGCAACAGGGGGCGCAGGTACCTGATTGTCGTGAGTAGCACGTGTCCTCACCATCTGTGAGAGAATAGAAAGCAATAGTTTAGATTTGGTGCCAAAAATGTCGCACGACAAGGAATCCAAAAGAAATGAAGAGTTTCCTAAATAGTTACATAGCCCCTCGTAGATAAATACAGACGTCTCCGTATCGATTAGCGAGACTCTAAGTAACCGGTCTGTGTCCCGTGACTCCTATGAACCTAGAGCTCTGATACCAACTAGTCACGACCCTAGTTTACCAATCGTGAACATGTCGTGATGGCACCCAAGTCCCCACGACTAGGTAAGCCTAACACATTGCGGAATATACAAGTTATGAACATTAAATAATAAATAGCGGAAAAATAATATAAAAGGGAATGTAATTCGTGCCACTTGGCACATACACTCGTCAAAACACACTGTATATAACACCACCAAGACCCGGAATCCCACGGGTAACACAGACTAAAAGAGAATATACAACTGTGGCTCTATGTGTAAAGAGTATCTAATAATGAAATGAAGGAAAAATGTCAACTAATACTATTAGAATAGAAGGAAATCCTCCGGATCCGCGGACGTAGCAGATCATACCTCGAGGTCTCCCAGAAAGCTGCAGAATTACCTAGCACGAGCCTGCTCTGATGTACCTAGATCTGCACAACAAAAGTGTGCAGAAAGAGTAGCATGAGTACACCACGGCGGTACTCAGTAAGTGCCAAGCCTAACCTCGATGGAGTAGTGACGAGGAAGGTCAGGGGCCCTACTGAGAGAAACAATAACAAAATGATAGTAGCAATAATAAGCAGTTTAAAGGATAATAATTCCGAATTAACAATAATAAAGTGATTGCTACAACCGTCTACAATTAAGCTAACAACAAGTAACAAAAATTCAATTATCAAGTCCAGGACCCGTGGGAATTGAACCCACAGTCCCATTGACAGTACCCATGGGTCTCCGGGAATCGAACCCGCAGCCCATGTCTCAATAAATCTCAGGATCTCCGGGAATCGAATCCGCAGTCCACATCTCAATAATAGAACCCGCAGTCCACAAACAATACCACTCTGGGTCTCTGGGAATCGAACCCACAGCCCTGGGATCTCTGGGAATCGAACCCTCGGTCCACGAACACAACAAATAAAGGAATACACAGAGAGAATATAATATTCTTAACTACAACTTCACCGAAAATAGTGCCAACAATTATCAAGAAGTTAAAGTAAGATAATTAGGCAACTAGACAGTTAAATCCTACCTAATCATGCTTTTCTAACTAATACCGAGTAAGAGTATCGATTTAATCAGCTAAGAGCAGGAATATCACTAATCGGACAATTCAAGTAAAGTATGTGCTACAACAACCAGTGCATGTACACGCTCGTCACCTCGCGTACAAGGCATTTAAACTATCACATAATATCCTAGGGGTGAAAAGTTCCCCCACACGAGGTTAGACAAGCCACTTACCTCGACTCCGGTACAAAACCGGTAAGAGACAACTCTCTTGCCGTGAATGTCGGACTCCATAGGTGTATTATCTGATAAAAATCAATAGAATCACATCAAAATAGGCCAATTGGGCATTACCCAATCAAAACAACTCAAGATACACCAAAACCCACAAGTTGCCAAAACTCAACTTTCGGTACGCTTATCGAAAAATTAGGAAAGTTATATATTCGGTTTCCTTATCTCAATACGAGTCCGTGCATGTAATATTTATCGACATCGGACTCCGTTTCCCCATTCAAATAAAAGATTTCCTATATTTTAGGCCTAGGGCTCAAACCCACCTTTAATCTTCCATTTTCAGTGAAATAACCAAGGATTTCATGATAAACTAACGAATTAAGGTCAAGAGACTTACCCCCGATGATTTCTCGATGATATCCCAGCGTTTCCCCGTCAATTTCCTCTCTTGGAGCTCAAAAATGGCATTTTTGTGTATGGGGGTCGCGGGTTGACTGTTCTGGTTTTGATATTTCACTAACAGACCATTCCTTCTATGCGATCGCATAGAGTTAAGTTTTTCAGCCGATTTTCCCTCCTATGCGATCGCAATAGACCTATGCGATCGCATAGTACAACTCCCAGGCCTCATCATTTTTCTTCTCCGCGATCGCGACACTTGCTATGCGATCGCACTGTGCAGTGTAATAAGCCTATGCGATCGCACCCCTAACTATGCGATCGCAAAGTACATTTTTCCTCAGCCCTCCAGGTTCTTCTATGCGATCGCAATGACTCTATGCGATCGCATAGAGCAATCACTGTCTGCAATTTTTCTGTTGCAATTTTATGATCAAAACTTGCCCGTTGGGCATCCCAAATGATCCCGAGACCCCCGGGACCTCAACCAAAGCCACCAATACATCACATTACCTCATTCAAACTTGCTCGTAACATGAAAACAGCATCGTAAACATCAAAATCACCCATTTTAAACGGATTCAAGCCTAAGTTTTTTCAAAACTTCTGAAACTAACATTCGATCCGAAACCCGATCAGACGACGTCCAAATGACCTGAAAATTTGCGGACATATCCAAAATCACATAACGAAGCTATAGAAATTGTTGGAATTCCATTCCGACCCCCAGATCAAAATGTCACCTATCGTTCGGATTCGCCAAAATTTCAAACTTCGGCATTTCAAGCCTAATTGAGCTACGGACCTCCAAAATACATTCCGAACGCGCTCCCAACCCCGAAATCACCTAACGGAGCTAATGGAACCATCGAATTTCCGTTCCGATGTCGTCTTAACACTGTTCCATCTACGGGCCATTTTCCAATTATAAAGCTTCTATTTAGGGACTAAGTGTCCCAAAACACTCCGAATTCCAGAACCAACCCTCCCGGCAAATCACAATAGCAGAAATGAACTTAGGGGAAGAGTTAAATTGGTGATCGGGGCGTAATTTTTTAAAACGACCGACCGGGTCGTTACATCTTGCTGGGACAAATTTAGAGTTACATGAAAAATATAGATTTACTTGACAAAATCTCAACTTGCACATGAGTAATCAGATTTGCCATGACAAATCCAACTTACCAGCACCAAATTGAGAAGATCATCATAATTGTTTTTCTTATATAAGAATGGATTTACCAATCAGAAAGATCATAAAGAATTTGGTTTCAGACATCGATGTAGTATTGATATATGTTAATATTTATTCAGTAATATCTATCTCTTTTTATGTTACAATTAATTGTACACTTATTTATAATCGAGAGAAGCAAATGGTGTAATAATCAGTTTTAACAAGTAAGGTGACCGAAAGGGACTTACTATCAAAAGCATTTTAGTTCAATCGTATATTTCTGGTTCTTTAGTATTACTATTTTGAAGATTAATTTGTATCACCGAGAGGAATGCAATTAATTATTCAACTTGAGTAATAATATATATTTGTAATCGTGAGAGGCATTTATACATTTTTGAGAAATAGAAATTGAGAAATAATAATTCTATTATATAATAAAAATATTAAGTGAAGTCAAGATTCCAACAAATTTTTAATATATTTGTGAAAAAACAAAATATTTTTTACTACTCTATTCGTGCATTTTTAGTTAGCTAATTGACAAATCATCTCTTTCTAATTTTTTCAAATAGTAATTAAAATAAGAAACGTTTGAAGAATAGATAAACCAATCTTTGTGAGTTCGACATCTTTCTATACTATTATATGATAGAGTACGAGTTAGAATTTTATATACACTAGACACACATCACGTGCATACATGTTTTACCGTTTGGGCTCGACTATTCTATATGGACACAGTTCATCTGACCGTTTGGTCCATTACAATGTTTTTCTATCGAGGCCCTCCTTGGCGTGCAGTATTTTCCTTGAAAATAACATTTCTGAGGGTGATGCCTCCCAGTATTCTTGGTTTATTCAAAACAAGTCTTGGATACTGTTGAGTTCTCCTTAGGAAGAACATAGTTGTTGCCTCGTTAAAAACCTCGCCGATAAAAACCATTTGGGGTAAAATTTGATCTAAGGAAAAAAGAGTGCAATGCGTACTTTAAAACCTAAGTTCTTTGTGTAAAAACGTGCCTACGATGTCCTCGATCGAATTCCTGCAATGAGTTAGTATTAAATGCAAATGGACAAATGAAGAAAGTCATACCTTAGTAGTAGTATCGTTTGAGTAGTGATACATTCCAATTATTCGGCAGTTGTTCGCCTCCCATCATGCGAAGTTTGTAAGATCCTCTACCGATAACTCCGATTACTTGGTATGGTCCTTTCTAATTCAGGCCCAGATTCCCTTCTTTCGAGTCTCGAGTATTGAGGGTGACCTTCCGTAGAACTAATTCCCCGATTCCGAAGTGTTGAAGGTTAGTCCTTCTATTATTAAATCTCTCCATTCTTTGTTTCTACACTGCCATTCAAACAAGTGTAGCTTCTCGTTTATCATATAGTAGCTCAAGGCTAGTATTCATAGCCTCATGATTTGACTCCTCCGATGCATGTCGTAACCTGGCGCTTGGTTCTCCGATTTTGACAGGGGTTAAGGCCTCAAGCCAAATACTAAAGAGAATGGTGTAGCCCCCGTGCTGGACTTCGATGTCATTCGATATGCCCATAGGACCTCGGGTAGAACTTCTCCTCATTTTCCTTTTGCATCGTCCAACCTTTTCTTTAGGTTTTGAATGATATTTTTGTTTGTTGACTCAGCCTGTCCATTCTCGGTTGGGTGCTACGATGTCGGTAATATCCTCTTTATTTTGTATGCTTCGAGGAACTCCATTACCTTGTTGCCAATGAATTTCTTTCCATTGTCACATACGATCTCGGCAGGTATCCCGGATTGACATATGATGTGGTCCCAGATGAAGTTAATAACTTGTTTTTCTATGACCTTCTCTAAGGCCTGTGCTTCCACCCATTTAAGAAAATAACCACTCATAAACAAAAAGAATTTAGCTTTACATGGGGATGTTGGTAGAGGGCCGACTAATTCCGTTCCCCATTTCATGAAAGGCCACATGGATAGGACTAAGTGTAGTTGCTCTCCCGGCTGGTAAATCATTCGAGTGAACCTTTGACATTTATCACACTTTTTAACAAACTCCTTAGTGTCTTTTTTCCATGCTATCCCAGTAATACCCTGCTCTAATAATTTTGCAAATCAAAGACTCAGCACCGGATTGATTCCTGAAAGTGCCTTCGTGGATTTCTCGTAAAGCATAATCGGCATCCCCCAGCTCTAAACATATCGCTAATGGTCCATCGAAAGTCATGTACAATGTTCCATCTTCATCCAATGTGAACCTAGCACCCTTAGTTCGTAGAGACCTTGACTCTTTATGATCCGATTGGAGCTTTACACTTTTCAATTAATCGATATACTTATTCCTTTAATCCCAATTCAAACTCATAAAATTTACCTCGGCACGACCCTCTTCGACCACAGATCTCAATAGTTGGATGATAGTTCCCGAGATGATACCATCTTCTTCAATCGATGACCCCAAGTTAGCAAGTTCATCGACATCACTATGTTGTTCTCGAGGCACACAATCTAGAGTCCACTCTTTGAAGCGGTGCAAAGTTACATGCAGCAAATATCTTTGCATCCTAACCTCTCGAACTTCAAAGCTTTTGTTTACTCTATTTAAGACCAATAAGGAATCTCATTTGGCTTCAATCACTTCAGCCCCCAGGCTCTTAGCTAGATCGAGACCTGCAATCATGGCCTCATACTCGGCCACATTATTAGTCAAACTAGAAGTTTTTGATAGATTGTCTAATAGTACTACCTGTTGGTGGCTTCAAAACAATGCCGCGCCCTGACCCTTTCACATTCGAGGCACCGTCCATAAAAAGGGTCCAAACCCCTAACGATGTACCCGATTTTAGCAGAAGTTCTTTTTCCACTTCAGGTATTAGGGTTCGTTTAAAATCGGCCACGAAGTCAGCTAATATTGGAGACTTGATTGTCGTTGGGGATTGATATTTGATATCGTACCCGCCAAATTTGATGACCCGTTTGCCAATCGGCCCGATAGTTCGGTCTTATGCAAAACATTCTGAAGGGGATAAGTGGTCAACACATATATGAGATGACACTGAAAATATGGCTTTTAACTTTCTAGATGCGCTTATTAATGCAAGTGCCAATTTTTCTAAGTGTGGATGTCTAGTTTCAGCATCACCTAGAGTTTCACTTACATAATAAACAAGGAATTATGTACCTTACTCTTCTCGAACCAATACCCCACTTATCGTTATCTTGGACGTTGTCAAATATAAGTAAAGTTTTTTGTCTACCTTTAGTATGTGAAGCAGAGGTGGGCTCGATAAATAACGCTTTATATCCTCCAATGCTTGATGGCATTTCAGGGTCCATGCAAAATCCTTTTTTTCTTTTTCAGAAAGGAAAGAATCTGAGTCTTCGATCTGATGACCTCGAAATAAATCGACCCAAGGCGGTTATTCGTCATGTTAAACATTGTACGACATGCATACTATCTACGATAGTGATATCCTCAATGGACTTGATCTTGTCGGGGTTGATTGCGATCCCTCGATTTGATACCATGAATCCGAGGAACTTGCCTGAACCGACCCCAAAGGCACATTTCTCTACGTTAAGCTTCATATTGTACTTCCTCAAGATTTTGAATGTTTCCTGGAAGTGAGTTAAATGGTCCTCTGTGCATAGGGACTTAACCAACATATCGTCAATGTAAAATTCCACTAATTTACCTATGTGTTCCTCGAACATTCTGTTAACTAAGTGTTGGTATGTTGATCCGGCATTTTTAGCCCGAATGGAATTACATTGTAACAGTGTGTTCTAAACCTAGTGATAAATGAGGTTATTTCCGGGTCCTCCAGGTTCATATGGATTTGGTTATACCCGGAGTAGGCATCGAGAAAGGTTATTATTTCATGGCCGGCTGTGGCATTAATCATGCAATCGATGTTAGGCAATGGACAAGAGTCTTTACAGCATGCTTTGTGTAAATCCTTATAATACGCATATTCTAAGTTTGTTTCCCTTTTTAGGAACTACAACTACATTGGTTAACCATTTGGTGTATTTTTTTGCTTTACTAGTTTGAACCTAGGGTCGAGGCTTAGCCGGTGTGTCGTTATTTTTGGTGGGATCCCTATTATGTCTAAATGGGACCAAACAAAATGTGACGACCCAAAAGGGTCATCACCTATTTCCTCATCCGCTCCGTGCTTCTAAGGTCTTAAAAACCTTATTTATACTTGCCTTGATTTGCATGCACAGTCCATGTGCATGGTCGGAAAGCTTTTTTGTTGAAATATGTGAATTCTGTGAAAACGTTTGAAGAATTTTGATATTAATATGATTAAAGTTGACTTTGGTCAACATTTTTGGTAAATGGACCCGGACCCGAGATTGGATGGTCTCGAAAGGTCCGTAGAAAAATATGGGACCCGGGCATGTGCCCGGAGTCGAATTCCAATGTCTAGAGCCCGAGGAAAGAATTTTTCAGTGAAATTAGTTTTCTGAAATTGTTAAGGAAAATGGAAAAGGGGATTTACTAAAAGACAGTGGTATCAGGCCCGTATTTTGGTTCTGATGCCCGGTACATGTCTTATATATGGTTTAAGCGATTGCTGTAAAGTTTGGTTAAATTTGGACATTATTTAACGTGTTTTGAGCAAGAATTTGTAAAATTGATGTTTCATGGAAATTGGAAGGGAATCATGGGTCTTGAGACCCAATGTTTATGAAGTATGATGTGTTTGAGCTACTTGATCGCACGGATGAGTCCATACGATGTATTTGGAGTTGTGTGTATGTTTGGTTTTGAGTCTCGATGGCTCGTGTGAGTTTTGAGTAGGTCACGGGAGGGCTTAGACTTCAAAATAACAGAAATTGCAGGTCCAGGAGTTGCAGGCCCCCAGCGCGGCCGCGGTCAAATCCGCCCGGTCCTCACTGAAAGCCGCGTAGCCGTGGTGCATTTCTGCGCGGTCCGCGTGGCTAGGTTTAGAGAGGCCCAGGTGTAGGTCCACCAGCGCGGTTGCACACCAAATCAGTGCGATCCGCACTGGGTAGGTTTAGAGAGTCAATTTTTCTTCCCTTTTTTGGCACGGCCGCGTGTCATTTTTGTGCGGTCTGCGCCAGCCTTCAGTAAAGTATAAAAATCTAAGATTTTCAGCTATTTTACACTTTTTTAAAATCCAAAACATAAGAGGTGATTTTCCAAACAATTCTTCTTCTTCAATACGACTAGCAAGTGATTTATAATTTATTTTCTTTACTCCTTAACATCTTTAAACATAATTTCAACTTCAAAATAAGGATTTTAATAGGGAAATTTGGGAATTTATGGTAGAACTAGAGTTCCTAAATTTGGGGGTTTTGGACCTCAATTTGGGGTCCGATTCCAACATAAATCACATACCCGAGTTCATGGGGGAATGGGTAATCAGGTTTTGATTTGAACCTCGGGTTTTGACCACGTGGACCCAGGGGCATTTTGGGAATTTTTGAGTAAAACTTTGGAAAATCCATTTTCATGCATTCAAATTAATCTCATTAGTAATTGTTGATACATTCAAGCAATTTGTGATTAGATTCGAGCTAATTGGAGGTGGAACCGCGAGGTAAAGCAATAGTTGAGGATTAAGTAGAATTCAAGGCTTTGAGGTAAGTCTTTGGTTTAACCCTAGCTTGAGGGAATATGAGTTGAGTCTTGTTGCTAATTGCTATGTGATCGAGTACGATGTATAGGAATGGTGACGAGTATCTATACATTGGTGTCTAGCATGACCGTGTGTCCTTATAATGTGATTATTATGAGCTGATTGTGAATTCCATGTTTATTAGAGGGTTTCTATATGTTGTGAATAACATGTGAATATTAAATGATTATTCGATTCTTTGGAGCGTTGGCTCAAGTTAGTAAAGTGAATTATAAGATAAGAAAAGTAAGGAAGAGAAAGCGTTGTTGATTATTCCCTTGCCGGGATGTTTGGTTCAACTTGTTGGATTTTTTCCCTTGCCGGGATGTTTGCCATGAATTTGCTTATTTTGTGTCCCTTAATTGTGACTGTTGTTTAGGGACTTAGACTATTAAATGATATTTAGGAGCAGGTTGCACGCCGCAACAATGATATATGAGGATCGGGTTGAGCGCCGAAACAATGATACATGATAAATGGTATGGGTCGAGTTGCACGCCGCAACAGTGGTATTTGTGGATCAGGTTGCACGCCGCAACAAAGACAAAGTGCGGAGCGGGTTGCATGCCGCAACAGTTGTTGATGTCGTGTATTTATGTTTGAATATTGATTCCTTGTTTCATTGTGGATTTAAGTTTTTTTAGTTTTTACTCTAGATTACTGTTAATATTGTATCTCCCCATAGCATGTTTCCCGTCCCACGTTGTTAATTGCTTAGTATTCGATTTTCGCTGTATATCTATAACTGCACAGGTTTATGTGGTGTCCAGTCCAGCCTCGTCACTACTTCGCCATGGTTAGGCTAGACATTTGCCAGCACATGGGGTCGGTTGTGCTGATAATACACTTCTGTGCATTTTTGCACAGGTTCAGGTTTTGAGGAGCAGTAGCAGCAGTAGTTCAAGAGCAGATTTTCTGATTCACGAGACTAGGGTAGCCTTGCAAGCGCCCGCAGGCCCGGCGTCTCTTCTTATGCTTTCATTTTCACCGTTGCCTCATTGTTTCGAGTTAGACAGGTGTTATATTTCTTTCAGACCTTTGTATTTAGTTTATTCTTAGTGGTTTGTGAGTATGTGACACCAAATCTTGGGTAGAGGATATTACTGATTACTCCGTATTTATTTCAGACTTATAAATTAGACTTTCGCAGTTATTGTTGTTATTATTACTGATGCTATAAATTGTCAACAGAATGGTTTTACTAATGAAAACGATAGGTAAGTTAGCTTGCCTAGCTACCACGAATAGGTGCCATCACGATCCCGATGGTGGGAATTCCGGGTCGTGACACAAAATAATCCATATTATCAATAATAAATTGAATGAGTTTTTTCTAGAGTTCGAGGGTTAACCCCGTACCCAGATACACCTTTCTCTCATGCATGTAATTGATCAATATGACCTACCCCAGTTCCTCGACCATTGTCTTGGTTCCATCGGACTCTTCGGGAATGACAAAAGTTTGAGGAGTAAGGAGATCCTCTTTTTCGTCTTTGATTACCTGTTTCTCCAATTCGATCGAGGCTGGGGCGGTGATTGTTATTTAACCGTCTGCTTATCTTTGGTTCTTGAATTTTTCGAGGTTGAAAGTGTTGGCACTGGTATTACCTCTTCGACTACAAACCTTTCTTTTGCAGTAGTTGTTCTCCATAACCGTTTTCACACCATCCATTGTTCGGAATTTCATCATCTGATGAAGGATTGAAGGTACTTCCTTCATGTTGTGTATCCATGGTCTCTCGAGAATTGCATTACACCTCATTTCGCCTTCGATGATATGGTATTTTGTATCTTGGATGGTCCCGACCACAATCACTGGTAGGATTATCTCCCTTTTTTTGTTTCGCTTTCCATGTTGAAGCCATTTAGGACTCGAGATGCTGGTACAATCTGGTCCTGAAGACCGAGCTACTCTATGACCCTCGATCTAATTATGTTTGCTGAGCTACCTGGATCCACTAGAACATGTTTTACTTGATTTTATTTAACAAAATAGAAAATATAGGCATCATTGTGCGGCTAAGATATCCATTCCACTTCTTCTTCATTCAGTGATATGACGTCCTCGGGCATATATCTCCTAGTCCATTTTCTCTGGTGATCGACACCTTAGTGCGTTTGAATACATGCCCTTGTGGAACATCGACGTCGCCAATGATAATATGAATTATGTGTTGCGGTTCTTATTGTTCATTTTTCTGTTTGCATCTCTTTCCCTGAAGTGGCTCTTTGCTCGATCACTGAGAAATTCTTGAAGATGGCCTTCGTTGAACAACCGAGTTATCTCCTCCCTCAATTGCCTGCAATCTTTGGCTCTATGGCCATGTGTGCCATGATACTTACACATCAAGTTTGGATTCCTTTGAGAAAGACCGGTTTGTATAGGCATAGGCGACATGGTGCCTTTGATTCTTACAATAGCTAACAAAATCCCTGATGCATCTACACTAAAATTATACTCCGACAATTGAGGTGCTTCTGCGGGGTCGGTATGTCTTTCAAAACCATTCTTACTCATGAGTCCCCGAGAGTTTTGACCTTGATCATTTCTCCGATCACTTCGAGGAGCGTTACGCCCCAAACCGTTGTTTCTTTGATCAATATATGGCTAATGTCATTCCTTGTTTGATCTCGATTCCCCCTCCGTATCCCTCTAGGGCTTGGCTGCCAATCTATCAGGATGAACCGAACCCGATGAGGCTCCCAACCGATCATCCTCGACCTTGATCTTTGATTGATAATGATTATGTATGTCTGACCACGTCACAGCTGGGTACTCAATTAGATTCTACTTTAATTGTCGTGACGCGATCGAACTCCGCTCGTTCAAACCCTGCATAAAAGCCTATATTGCCCAGTCATTCCAGACCGGTGGTAATTCCATTCGTTCCATTTGAAAACTGGGACACGAACTCCCTTAACATCGCATCATTCCTCTATCTTATCTTAAATACATTTGATTTCTTTATCGCCACCTTTATGGCTCCGGCATGTGCTTTCATGAAGGCGTCTGCTAACATAGAAAATGAATCGATTGAGTTCGGGGCCAAGTTGTGACATGGCTCCTTTCGACAAAGTTTCCCAAAAAAATTTCAACAATACTGATTCGATCTTATCATCATTCAGGTCATTTCCTTTAATCGTGCAAGTGTATAAGGTAATATCTTTATTAGGTCGGTTGTACCATTATATTTAGGTATATCGGGCATGAGAAACTTTTTAGGAATGGGCTTCGGAGCCGCACTCTGAGGGAATGGTTTTTTATGAAGTTTCTGCATCCAAACCTTTCAAGACTGGGGGTGTTTCCCGTAGTTGATCAACACGGGAATTATAATTCCTAATTTTCTTGTCATTATCCTCAATCTTATACTCCTCAGACTCGATTCTCTTGGTGAGTTCCTTGAGCATCCTCATAATTTAGGGATCAGTGCCCGATCCATTACCTTTTGATCTTTCCAGGATCTGCTCGTACATCGAGTGTTTTCTGGTTCGACTATATTTGGAGTTTTGTGATGACTCTAAAGTTGAGTGATAGCAAACTGTTTAGCTTGCAACATCTCAAATATTACTTTAACGACCCGGCCGGTCGTTTTTGAAATTTACGCCCCGATCGCCAATTTAACTGTTTCCCTAAGTGCATTTCTGCTATTGTGGTTTCTCGAGAGGGTCGGTTCTGGAATTTGGAGTGTTTTGGGACACTTAGTCCCTAAATGAGAGTTTTGTAGTTGAAAAGTGGCCCATATTCGGAACAGTGTAAAGACGACCTCGGAACGGAAATTCGATGGTTCCATTAGCTCTGTTAGGTGATTTCGGGGTTGGGAGCGCGTTCAGAATGTATTTTTGAGGTCTGTAGCTCAATTGGGCTTGAAATGCCGAAGTTTGAAATTTTTGGAAATCCGATCGATAGGCGAGATTTTGATCCGGGCGTCGGAATGGAATTTCGATAGTTGCAGTAGATTCGTTAGGTGATTTGGGATATGTCTGCAAATTTTCAGTTCATTCGGACATCGTTTGGTCGGGGTTTTGATAGCATATAGGTTTCGGAAGTTTAGATAAAAACTTAGGATTGAATCCGCTATAATTTGATGATTTCTGTGTTTCAGGACGTGTTTTTATGATTAGAAAAAGTTCGTATCGTGTTTCGGAGTATGTTGGTGGTTTTCGTTGGGGTCCCGGGGGCCTCGGGGTGAATTCAGACCATCATCCGGGCACTTTTGGAGCTTAGAAATCTGCAGAAAAACTGTAAAATTTGTGCAGAAATTTAAGCCTTCGCGTTCCCGTAGGCAAGGGAGATTTGGTCATCGCGTTCGCGTCCCAGGCTACGCAGTCACGTAGAAGAATGAAACGAAGCATCGCGTCCGCGTCCACTATCACGCGTTCGCGTAGAAGAATTTCTGGATGACTGAAGAGTTGTGCTTCGCGAACGCGTGGAGGACTTCGCGTTCGCGTAGAAGGAGTTTGGGCTGCTCATCGTGAACGCGTGAATAGAAACGCGAACGCGTAGAGCAATTTCGTCCGGTAGTGAATTAAAAACCAGAAGCAGACCAATCGCGGGTTTAGTCACAAAAATGCCATTTTTGAGTCCTAGAGAGAGAAACTCACGGGAAATTGTTGGAGAATCATCGGGTAATCATCGGAGGTAAGTTTCATGGCCTAATTACGTTATTTTATCATGAAATCCTTGAGTATGTCACTGTTAATGGAAGATTTATGGGAGGTTTTAGCCCTAGGCCTAAATTATGGTAAATCGTCGATTTGAATGGGAAAACAGAGTTCGATTTTGGTAAATTTTATATTCATAGACTCGTGTTGAGAAAAGGAACCCGAATATATAACTTTCGTAATTTTTCGAGAAACGTACTAAAAGTCAGGTTTTGAAACTTGTGGTTTTGGGTGTATTTCGAATTGTTTCGATTGGGTAATACCCAATTGGCCTATTTTGATGTATTTCTATTGATTTTTTATCAGATTCCACACCTGTGGAGGCCGATATTCGTGGCAAGAGAGTTGTCTCTTAGCGGTTTTGTACCGGAGTCGTGGTAAGTGGATTTTCTAACCTCGTGTGGGGGAACCGTCACCCCTAGGATACTATGTGTTAATTTAAATGCCTTGTACGTGAGGTGACGGGCGTGTACATGCGCAGGTTGTTGGAACCCACCTTACTTGAATTGTCCAATTCGTGATATTTCTGTTCTTAGCTGATTAAATTGTGACATTTACCTGATATTCGTTAGAAAAGCATGATTTGATAGGATTTATCTGTCTAATTGCCTAATTGTCTTACTTGAACTTCTTGATAATTGTTGGTACTAGTTTGGTGAAGTTGTAGTTATGCATATCGTATTTCTCTGTGCGTTCCTTTTTATTATTTGTGTTGGTGTACTGCGGGTTCAATTCTAGGAGATCCAAGGGTTGTGGGTTCGATTCCCAGAGACCCGGAGTGGTATTGTTTGTGGACTGCGGGTTCGATTCCCGGAGATCTAAGGGCTGCGGGTTTGATTCCTCGAGACCCGGAGTTTATTGATATATTTATTAAGATATGGATTGCGGTTTCGATTCCCAGAGATCCTGAGATATTAAGATACGGGCTGCGGGTTCGATTCCCGGAGACCTAGAGATACTGATATTGGGACTGCGGGTTAAATTCTCGGAGATCCTTAGTTGTTGGATATTGAGAGGAACAGTGGGTTCAATTCCCACAGGTCCTAAACTTGTTGATTTGAGTTTATGTTGTGTTGGTTACTTGTAGTTAGCTAATCGTAGTCGGTTGCAGTAATTACTTCATTGTTGTTAGTTTAGATTTATTCTTACTTATTCCTGCTTATTACTGTTTTGGTCATTATGTTATTGTTTTCTCGTTAGGGCCCTGACCTTCCTCGTCACTACTCTATCGAGGTTAGGCTTGGCACTTACTGAGTACCGCCGTGGTGTACTAATGCTACTCTTCTGCACACTTTTGTTGTGGAGATCCAGGTACATCAGGACAGGCTCATCTCAGGTGATTTAGCAGCACATCAGGAGACTCGAGCTATGATATGCTACGTCCGCGGATCCGGAGGGCCTCCTTCTATTCTCATAGTGATAGTAGTTATTTTCCCTCATTTCGTTGTTTAGACATTCTTGATGTATAGAGCCACAGTTGTACTCTCCCTTTTTAGTATGTGTTACCCGTGGGATTTCGGGTCTTGGTAGTAGGCTATTTAGTGTGTTTTGGCGAGTGTATGTGCCAAGCGGCACTTATTACATTCCTTTATATATCATTCCGCTATCTTCTTATCTTTTGTTTATGAATTTGTGTGTTCCGCATCGTGTTAGGCTTACCTAGTCGCGAAGACTAAGTGCCGTCATGACAGGTTCACAATTGGTGAACTAGGGTCGTGACAAGTTGGTATCAGAGCTCTAGGTTCATAGGAGTCACGGGACACAGACCGGTTACTTAGACTCTCGCTGATCGATATGGAGACGTCTGTATTTATCTATGAGAGGCTATGTAACTGTTTAGGAAACTCTTCATTTCTTTTGGATCCCTTGTCGTGCGACATTTTTGGCACCAAATCTAAACTTCTGCTTTCTATTCTCTCACAGATGGTGAGGACACGTGCTACTCGCGAGGATCAGGCACACACACCACTGTTGCCGTCGTTAAAGGCCAGGGCCGTGGTAGAGGACGAGGACGTGCCCGAGGTGCAGCCACAACACCCGCGCACGCTGCCGTTGAGGTACCACCGATGGATCAAGTTGGAGCGCAGGCACCTGGTACACCGACTACAGCTGTTACTAATCCAACACTCCAGGAGACCCTGGCCCAGTTCATGAGTATGTATACCACTTTAGCTCAGGCAGGGTTTCTTCCTCTCACTGCAGCTATATCTCAGGCCGGGGGAGTGGCCCAAACTCCTGCAGCTGCTACACCTGAGCAGCGAGTGCCAGTGGGACAGGTTCCAGAGATTATTGTTATGCCTCCTGCCACCCCAGCACAGCCCGGGGGTGGGCTAGCTGCCTCCGAGGACGAGCAGCGTAGATTAGAGACGTTCAAAAAATATGATCCTCCGGTGTTCAGTGGTTTGGCTACAGATGATGCATTGGGTTTTCTAGAGGAGTGTCACGGTATCCTTCGTACCATGGGGATAGTGGAGACCAGCGGGATTTCCTTCACTGCTTTTCAGTTCCGTGGGGTCGCTTATGATTGGTGGCGCACGTATGAGTTGGATAGTCCAGAGGAGTCTGCTTCATTGACCTGGACGCAGTTTTCAGATCTGTTTTTGAGGGAGTTTGTTCCCCAGAGCCTTAGGGATTCTTGGCGATCAGAGTTTGAGCGGTTGCGACAAAGCTCCATGTCAGTATCGGAGTATGCTATTAGCTTCACCCGTCTAGCTAAGCATGCACCGGCCTTGGTAGCCACGGTCCGGGAGAGAGTGCGGAGATTTATTGAGGGCCTTATTCCGCCGATCCGATCCAGCATGGCTGGGGAGTTGGAGACGGACATACCTTATCAGCAGGCGGTGAGCATTGCCAGGATGATCGAGAGTATGCTACCTAGAGAGCGGGGAGAGATGGAGGCCAAGAGGTCTCGTGACTCGGCCCATTTCTCTGGTGCCCGCACTTCAGCAGTCGGTCGTTTTAGCAGGGGTTATTCAGGTCGTCCAGTTCATTCAGCATTGCCAGCAGCCGGTAGTACTCCAGCTCTTCCAGCACCTCAGGAGCCTTATTATGCTCCCCCAGTTTCTAGTGTGCCTCCTGCGCGGGGTACCTCCAGGGGTTAGACTAGTGGGGGCGAGGCCGGTCAGTCACAGCCACCGCATCCTCCCAGAGCTTGTTTTGAGTGTGGGGATACTCGCCATCTGGTTAGGGATTGCCCCAGGCGTAGGAAAGGAGCACCTTCACAGACTTCACAACCTCAGCGTGGTTCACAGGGCCAGTAGGCCATCATTCCAGCCCCAGCTGCCACTCCACCTGCCCAGCCAGCCAGAGGCGGGGATCAGGGTGCCACAGGCCGCCCTCGAGAGAGGGGTTAGGCCCAATTTTATGCTATTCCTGATCGCGCTGCAACTGTTGCCTCTGATTCTGTTATCACAGGTATTATTTTGGTTAGTCACAGAGAGGCATCGGTTCTATTCGATCCTGGTTCCACTTTTTCATATGTGTCCTCTTATTTTGCTTCACATCTAGGTGTGCCTCGGGATTCTTTGAGTGCCCCCATTTATGTTTCCACTCCGGTGGGAGACTCTTTGGCTGTGGACCGTGTGTATCGGTCGTGCTTGGTTACTATTTGTGGTTTTGAGACCAGAGCGGATCTATTGTTGCTCGGGATGGTCGATTTTGATATAATTTCGGGCATGGACTGGTTGTCGCCCCATTATGCTATTCTTGATTGTCACGCCAAGATCATGACGCTGGCTATGTTAGGCATTCCACGTATTGAGTAGAGTGGTACTCTAGATCACACCCCCAACCGTGTTATTTCCTTTCTCAAAGCTCGGCGTATGGTTGAGAAGGGGTGTGCTGCTTATCTAGCTTATGTGCGGGATGTCAGTATTGACACTCCTTCTATTGATTTCGTTCCGGTGGTACGTGATTTCGCTGATGTATTTCCAGCTGATCTCCCGGGTATGCCGCCCGACAGAGATATTGATTTTGCTATTGATTTGTTGCCGGGCACTCAGCCCATTTCTATTCCACCGTACCGTATGGCTCCTCCTGAGTTGAAGGATCAGTTACAGGAGTTATTGGGTAAGGGTTTCATTCGACCTAGTGTTTCGCCTTGGGGTGCTCCTGTGTTGTTTGTGAAGAAAAAGGACGGTTCTATGCGTATGTGTATTGACTATCGTCGGTTGAACAAACTTACAGTGAAGAACCGGTATCCTTTGCCACGTATTGATGATTTATTTGACCAGCTACAGGGTGCTCAGGTGTTCTCCGAGATTGATTTGTGCTCTGGTTATCATCAGCTGAAGATTCGGGAGCCAAATATCCCGAAGACTGTCTTCAGGACTCGGAATGGTCACTACGAGTTCCTCGTCATGTCTTTCGGGCTGACTAATGCCCCAGCCGCCTTTATGCATTTGCTGCACAGTGTGTTCAGGCCATATCTGGACTCGTTCGTGATTGTTTTTATTGATGATGTTCTAGTATATTCCCGGAGTCGGGAAGAGCACGAGCAGCATCTGAGGATAGTGCTTCAGACTCTGAGGGAGAAGCAGCTATATGCCAAGTTCTCTAAATGTGAATTCTGGATGATTTATGTGGCATTTCTAGGCCACGTGGTGCCGAGAGATGGTATTCGAGTGGATCCGAGGAAGGCGGAGGCCGTGCAGAGTTGGCCCAGACCCTCCTCGGCTACTAAGATTCGCAGTTTTCTTTGTTTGGCAGGTTATTATCGTCGCTTTGCAGAGGGGTTCTCTTCGATCGGAGCACCTATGACCAAATTGACCCAAAAGGGTGCTCCTTTTCAGTGGACAGACGAGTGTGAGGCGAGCTTTCAGAAGCTCAAGACAGCTTTGACTTCGGCCCCTATATTGATGTTGCCTACAGGTTCGGGGTCCTATACTGTATATTGTGATGCCTCACGAGTTGGACTCGGTGCGGTATTGATGCGGGACGGTAGGGTGATTGCCTACGCGTCGAGACAGCTGAAGGTGCATGAGAAGAATTACCCTGTTCATGATCTGGAGCTAGCTGCCATTGTTCACGCCTTGAAGATTTGGCGTCATTACTTGTATGGGTTCCTTGTGAGATCTACACTGATCACCGGAGCTTGCAGCACTTTCTTAAGCAGAAGGACCTGAACATGCCTCAGAGGAGATGGTTGGAGCTGTTGAAGGACTATGATATTACTATTCTCTATCATCCGGGCAAGGCTAATGTAGTTGCCGATGCCTTGAGTCGCCGGGCAGAGAGTTTGGGGAGTTTGGCATATCTACCAGCTTCGGAGAGGCCTATGGCGATTGATGTTCAGGCTCTAGCCAGGCAGTTTGTTAGACTGGATCTTTCGGAGCCCAACCGGGTTTTGGCATGTGTGGTTTCTCGGTCTTCGCTATTTGACTGCATTAGGGAGCGTCAGTTTGATGACCCTCGTTTGCTTGTCCTCTAGGATATAGTTCAGCATGGTGATGCTCGAGATGTTACCATTGGGGATGATGGAGTTATAAGGATGTAGGGGCGTATATGTGTCCCCAATGTAGATGATCTTCGAGAGATGATTCTAGCAGAGGCCCAGAGCTCGCGGTATTCCATCCATCCGGGTGCCGCGAAGATGTATCAGGACTTGAGACAGCATTACTTGTGGAGGCGGATAAAGAAGGATATAGTTGACTATGTTTCTAGGTGCCTCAACTGCCAGCAGGTGAAGTGTGAGCATCGGCGTCCGGGTGGGTTGTTACAACAGATTAAGATCCCAGAGTGGAAGTGGGAGCGCATCACCATGGACTTCGTATCTGGAATTCCACGGACTATGTCGATTCTATTTGGGTCATTATGGATCGACTGACCAAGTCCGCCCATTTCATACCGGTGAGTACTGCTTATTCATCGGAACGACTGGCGGAGATCTATATCAGGGAGATAGTTCGGCTGCATGGTATTCCAGTTTCCATCATTTCGGATAGAGGCACTCGGTTCACTTCACGGTTCTGGAGAGCCGTACAGCAGGAGTTAGGTACTCGGGTGGAGCTGAGCACAGCATTTCACCCCCAGACTGATGGGCAGTCCGAGCGCACTATTCGGATTTTGGAGGATATGCTCCGTGCGTGCGTGATTGAGTTTGGAGGTTCATGGGATCACTTCTTGCCACTGGCGGAGTTTGCTTATAACAACAGCTACCAATCCAGTATTCAGATGGCACCGTACGAGGCTCTATACAGTAGGAGGTGCAGGTCTCCCGTGGGTTGGTTCAAGTTGGGCGAGGCCAGACTGCTAGGTACTGATATGGTCCAGGATGCAATGGACAAGGTCAAGGTGATTCAGGACAGACTTCGTGCAGCCCAGTCTAGACAGAAGAGTTATGCAGACAAGAAGGTCCGCGATGTGGCTTTTATGGTTGGCGAGCGGGTTCTGCTTCGAGTCTCACCCATGAAGGGTGTCATGAGGTTTGGGAAGAAGGGGAAGCTGAGCCCTAGATTCATTGGTCCTTTTGAGATTTTGAGGCGTGTCGAGGATGTTGCTTATGAGTTGGCCTTACCTCCCAGCCTAGACGGAGTCCATCCTGTATTTCATGTCTCTATGCTCCGGAGGTACAATGGTAACCCATCGCACGTGTTGGATTTCACTTATGTTTAGCTAGACGAGGATCTGTCTTGAGGAGCCAGTGGCCATTCTGGACAGGCAAATCAGGAAGCTAAGGTCAAAAATCATCGCTTCAGTAAAGGTCCATTGACGGGGTCAGCCGGTCGAGGAGGCAACTCGAGAGACCGAGCAAGATATGCGCAACCAATACCCTCATCTCTTCACCACTCCCGGTATGTTTCCTATGCTAGTTCGAGGACGAACGAATCTTTTAAGTGTGGGAAGATGTAACGACCCGGCCGGTCGTTTTTGAAATTTACGCCCCGATCCCCAATTTAACTGTTTCCCTAAGTTCATTTCTGCTATTGTGGTTTGCCGGGAGGGTCGGTTCTGGAATTTGGAGTGTTTTGGGACACTTAGTCCCTAAATGATAGCTTTGTAGTTGAAAAGTGGCCCGTATTTGGAACAGTGTAAAGAAGACGTCGGAACGGAAATCCGATGGTTCCATTTGCTCCGTTAGGTGATTTCGGGGTTGGAAGCGCGTTCGGAATGTATTTTGGAGGTCTGTAGCTCAATTAGGCATGAAATGCCGAAGTTTGAAATTTTTGGAAATCCGATCGATAAGCGAGATTTTGATCCGGGCGTCGGAATGGAATTCCAACAGTTGCAGTAGCTTCGTTAGGTTATTTTGGATATGTCTGCAAATTTTAAGTTCATTCAGACATTGTTTGGTCGGGTTTTCGATAGCATATAGGTTTCGGAAGTTTAGATAAAAACTTAGGCTTGAATCCGCTATAATTCGATGATTTCTGTGTTTAAGGACGTTTTTTATGATTGGAACAAGTTCGTATCGTGTTTTGGAGTATGTTGGTGGTTTTCGTTGGGGTCCCGGGGCCTCGGGGTGAATTCGGACCATCATTCCGGGCACTTTTGGAGCTTAGAAATCTGCAAAAAAACTGCAGAATCTGTGCAGAAATTTAAGCCTTCGCATTCGCGAGGCAAAGGCCGCGTTCGCGTAGGCAAGGGAGATTTGGTCATCGCGTTCGCGTCCCAGGCTGCACGTTCGCGTAGAAGAATGAAGCGAAGCATCGCGTCCGCGTCTAGTGTCACGCGTTCTCGTAGAAGAATTTCCGGATGACTGAAGAGTTGTGCTTCGCGAACGCGTGGAGGACTTCGTGTTCGCGTAGAAGGAGTTTGGGCTGCTCATCGCGAATGCATGAACAGTAACGCGAGCGCGTAGAGCAATTTCGTCCGGCAGTGAATTAAAAACCAGAAGCAGATCAGTCGCGGGTTTAGTCACAAAAATGCCATTTTTGAGTCCTAGAAAAAGAAACTCATGGGAAATTGTTGGAGAATCATCGGGTAATCATCGGAGGTAAGTTTCATGGCCTAATTACGTTATTTTATCATGAAATCCTTGAGTATTTCACTGTTAATGGAAGATTTATGGGGGGTATTAGCCCTAGGCCTAAATTATGGTAAATCGTCGATTTGAATGGGCAAACGGAGTCCGGTTTTGGTAAATTTTATATCCATAGACTCGTGTTAAGATAAGGAACACGAATATATAACTTTCGTAATTTTTCGAGAAGCGTACCGAAAGTCGGGTTTTGGCAACTTGTGGTTTTGGGTGTATTTCGAATTGTTTCGATTGGGTAATACCCAATTGGCCTATTTTGATGTATTTCTATTGATTTTCGATTAGATTCTACACCTGTGGAGGCCGATATTCATGGCAAGAGAGTTGTCTCTTAGCGGTTTTGTACCGGAGTCAAGGTAAGTGGCTTGTCTAACCTCGTGTGGGGGAACCTTCACCCCTAGGATACTATGTGTTAATTTAAATGCCTTGTACGCGAGGTGACGGGCGTGTACATGCGCAGATTGTTGGAACCCACCTTACTTGAATTGTCCAATTCGTGATATTTCTGTTCTTAGTTGATTAAATTGTGACATTTACTTGATATTCGTTAGAAAAGCATGATTTGATAGGATTTATCTGTCTAATTGCCTAATTATATTACTTGAACTTCTTGATAATTGTTGGTACTGGTTTGGTGAAGTTGTAGTTATGCATATCATTTTCTCTGTGCATTCCTTTTTATTATTTGTGTTGGTGGACTGCGGGTTCAATTCCCGGAGATCCAAGGGTTGTGGGTTCGATTCCCAAAGACCCGGAGTGGTATTATTTGTGGATTGCGGGTTCGATTCCCGGAGATCCAAGGGTTGCGGGTTCGAATCCCTGAGACCCGGAGTTTATTGATATATTTATTGAGATACGGACTGCGGGTTCGATTCCCGGAGATCCTGAGATATTGCGACGGGCTGCGGGTTCGATTCCCGGAGACCTAGAGATACTGATATTGGGACTGCGGGTTAAATTCCCGGAGATCCTGAGTTGTTGGATATAGAGAGGAACTGTGGGTTCCATTCCCACAGGTCCTAGACTTGTTGATTTGAGTTTATGTTGTGTTGGTTACTTGTAGTTAGCTAATCGTAGTCGGTTGCGGTAATTACTTCATTGTTGTTATTTCAGATTCATTCTTACTTATTCCTGCTTATTACTGTTTTGATGATTGTGTTATTGTTTTCTCAGTAGGGCCCTGACCTTCCTCGTCACTACTCCATCGAGGTTAGGCTTGGCACTTACCGAGTACCGCTGTGGTGTACTCATGCTACTCTTCTGCACACTTTTGTTGTGCAGATCCAGGTACATCAGAGCAGCAGGTGATTTACCAGTTGTAAGGCCCCGTAAAATTTTTGTGCATAAAACCTAGTAGCTGTGGTGTCTTGGTCCGAATCAGGTGGACTAAGCCTTACACTTAAGAGCAAAACCAAAAGTTGTTGTTGAAGGATTGAGGAGGATTTAAAGTTTCAGAGAATACCCTTCTCAGGATAGTGACCCTTCCTAAGTCATATGCATATAAAGGTTGTTGATATACGTTTGAGAGGTGTTTAACCGTAAGGAGGGATGCTAGGAATTTTCACAACGGAAGTAGTGCAATTTCTTAAATTCTATAATGCACATATGGGGAGAAGAGGTTGGTTAAGAAAAGTTAGAGCACAATGTTACCTTACCTTCGATGCAATGGAGTGCAAGTTAGTGTTATTCAGGGTATATGTGCAAGTTAGCCAGTGCTATTCATTTGAGATAGGAGGTCATATGAGAAAACTCACTCAGTAATGCCTTTTGTTAAGAATCATAAGAGTTAGTAGAAATTGTTCAGATGGGATCGTAACCATATCAAGGAAATTATAGTAGAACTCAATTCGTGGAAGGTCTTATGTAAGAGGGATATAATAAAGATGTTCCGCTATTGATGTAAAGTGTTAAGGTGATAGTTATGCCTCCAGGGTTGGTTTGGGGCGTTGTTGATGCAACACAGAAAGGTTATAGCGTATGCTTCGAGATAACTCAAAAATCACGAGAAGAATTATCCGACACATGATTTGGAGCTCGCGGCAATTGTGTTTGCTTTGAAATATGGCGGTATTATCTTTATGGGGTTCATGTAGATGTGTTTTCAGACCACAAGAGCCGTCAGTATTTATTCAAGCAGAAGGAGCTAAATCTGAGACAGCGGCGGTGGTTAGAATTGCTCAAGGACTATGAGATGAACATATTGTACCATCCAGGGAAGGCAAATGTGGTAGCCGACGCTCTTAGTCGGAAATCCATGGGTAGTTTGGCTCATTTGGGTGTGGATCAGGAGACCCCTGGCTCGAGAGGTTTACCAATTAGCCAGTTTGGGGGTTCGTATCTCGGCGTCAGACGAGGGGAATGTTTTGGTGCATAATGGAGCAGAATCATTACTAGTCATGGAAATCAAGGAAAAACAGTTCATAGATCCAACATTGGTTCGAGTGAAGGAAGCAGTTATGAATGACAAGACCTCAGCATTTGTACTCAGCAGCGAGGATGGTGTATTACGGTGTCAAGGTAGACTATGTGTTCCGGACATAGACGAGCTTCGGGAAAGGGAAATGGCAGAGGCTCATGTTTCCAGGTATTCGGTACACCTAGGTTCCACGTAAATATATCATGATCTAAAGGAGATTTAGTGGTGGAATGGTATAAAAAGGGATGTGGCAAGCTTTGTAGCTAAATGTCCGAACTATCAACAAGAGAAGGCCGAGCATCAACGGCCCGGCGGATTAACTCAGCTTATAGAAATACCAAGTTGGAAATGGGAGATGATCAATATGGATTTCGTGGTGGGATTACCTCGCACTGAGCATAAGTTCGATTCAATATGGGTGATAGTAGATCAACTCACCAAATCAGCTCACTTCCTGCCTGTCAAGTCCACTGATACTGCAGAGCAATATGCAAGATTGTACATCAAGGAGATAGTAAGACTTCATGGCACTCCACTTCCTATTATCTCGGATCGCGGGGCTCAGTTTACAGCTAACTTTTGGAAGAAATTTCAGCAAGGTTTGGGAACTCAGGTGAATCTTAGCACAGCTTTCCATCCACAGACCGATGGACAGGCCGAGCGGACCATTCAGACGCTTGAAGATATGTTGCGGGCTTGTGTCTTAGATTTTAAAGGTAATTGGGATGAACACTTGCCACCGATAGAATTTGCTTACAATAACAGCTATCATGCTAGCATTCAAATGGCCCCGTTTGAGGCATTATACGGGAGAAGATGTAGATCGCCAATCGGGTGGTTTGAGGTAGGTGAAGCGGAATTGCTAGGGCCAGACATGGTGTACGAAGCTATGGAAAAGGTCAAGGTTATTCAGGAGAGAATGAAAACAGCACAGAGTCGTCAAAAGTCCTATGCAGACGTTCGTCGAAGGGATCTGGAATTTCAAGTCGATGATTGGGTGTTCTTGAGGGTATCTCCTATGAAGGGAGTCATGCGATTCGGGAAGAAAGTGAAATTGAGTCCTAGGTATGTCGGGCCATATCGGATCGTTCAAAGGATTGGTCAAGTTGCTTATAGGCTTGAGTTGCCTCCTGAGATGCCATCAGTGCACCCGGTATTCCATGTGTCCATGTTGAAGAAAGTGATTGGAGATCCATCCACCATCATGCCAGTCGAGGCTATTGAGGTTAATGAAGATTTGTCATATGAAGAAGTTCCAGTTGCCATTCTTGATAGGCAAGTCCGTAAGTTAAGAAATAAGGAAGTTGCCTCTGTTAAAGTATTCTGGCGAAGTCAACAAGTTGAGGAGGCCACATGGGAAGCAGAGAAAGAGATGAAGGAAAAGTACCCCCATTTGTTTGATCAAGCTTAGAAGAAATTAGGCGATCCTTCTACTTCTAGTAACTGCGTCATCTTGTCCAAGTTGTTTCCCTCTTAGTGTTAGTAAAAGCCTCCTCCATTTTGTAAAGAGTTATGTGTTAAGTAAGCGACTAATAGTAAGTGTAGATTGGTAGTGGTTTGTTTGTGTGTACATGTTGTGTTAAAATGGTTGAATAAGGAAAGGACTCATTGAAGAGACTAGTTTATGTACAATAGTAACAATGTGATAGAATATGTGCATTCGTTGAGGTAAGGAAGTGTATACCGGTTGTGAAAAGTGTTGTAGTTGTATATTGTTGTTTGGTAATCTGTTTCGGGGGCCGTCTGACAGGTGGATATGTCCATAATACAAAGGAAACTCTGGCAAAATTTTTCTAAAATATAAGAGTTAGTCAAAATTTTGATAGCTTGCATACCATGTCTTTCAAAACTCATTATTTCAAAATCCTCATTCGAGGACGAATGATCTTAATGGGGGAGGATGTAAGGCCCCGTAAAATTTTTGTGCATAAAACCTAGTAGCTGTGGTGTCTTGGTCCGAATAATGTGTTAGGAATGCGTAGAATTTTTCGCGGCGAGCTTGCGAGCCGCGGTTCGGACCCTTGGTAGTGATTTAAGTGTCAAAAATGTTGAGAATAAAATTTTCCAGAAAAATGTCAAATATGCGGTCAAGAATGCGACCGCAAACCTGACATGCGGACCGCATTCTTGCCGCAAATCGTTCCAGAGAGTTTCCAAAAATCGTGTCAAATGTGCGGTCGATATGCGATTGCATGTCAAATCTGCGGTGCATTTTGCGACCGCAGATCAAACATGCGGACCGCATTTTGGCCGCATTCCTTAACAGAACCTGCATAATTTTTGAGCCATTCTGCGGTCACTATGCGGACCGCATGTTGATTCTGCGGTCGCATAGTGCACCGCATAATTGACCCCGGCCCAGATTTTGTAACATTTTGACCCGATCTCTTCTTTAATATAACGCCTTTCACCCTCATTTTTTTCAAATCATTTTACCAAAATTAGAGAGAGAAGAGAGGGTTTTTAGAGAGAGAAGTTCTTCATCTTGAAAGATTGTTCCAATCATCTTAATTCAAAGTGATTCTAGGGCAAGGATTCAACTTCCCCAATATTTTCAAGGTAAAAACCCTAACTATTTTCTTTGATTTTCAGTTTTAATTGGGTAAAGAGAGGTTTGCATATAATAGCTTTTGAAAATAGAATTTTTACACTCATGCATGATTATTGAACTTGATTTCTAGTAAAAAGAAGTGAGTAGAAGTAAGAGTCTTCAAGAACAAGGTTGGCAAGAGTAGGATATCTTGGTAAGCATAAAGTAGGAGGAAAAATCATCACCAGGTATGTATGGCTAATTTTGATTCTTGTGAAATCGCCTATATGTGTGAAGTTTGTTGTTTCGTGTTAAATTGACAAATTGTGTGAAATTCTTGATGTTGTTGTTGGATATTCAAAGTTTGTTGTTGAGTTATGAGTGATGTAAAATGAGAGTTTAATTTGGCAAAAGAATTGTGAATAATGACTATGATGGCCTATATGGCACCTTGTGGAAAACAAACGAAACACTTGAGAATTGGTTTATGGTGGAAAGAGATGAAACACTTGAATTGTGGAAATATTGTAATATGGTTGTGATATTGAATTGAGAAGAAATTGAGAACATGAACCAATGTGTAATTTGCTTAGTTGAACTTGTTGAAATTGTGTGTAGTACCTTATCTGCTGTTTGAAATTGTTGTGTTTTCAACTGTAAGGCGGGGTCGTGTTGCGCGCCGCAACGTGGTGAAATAAGGTGTGGGTTGGGGTGATAAGGGTGGCCGAGGTAATAAGGGTGGTCAGGGGCAATAAGGATGGAAAGCGATCGAAATCGCTATTGAAAATTGATACAAAATCAATAATGTGAAATTGTGAAAGGAGACAACAGGAGAGTTTGCAACCTGGGGGGCACTGATTGCCCCTATGTTTGACTACTTGCAATTTATGTGGTTGATTGGTTGTTGTTCTATTTGTGGACTTTAAACGTGCTTGTGTTGAGGCTTATCTAAAATGAGTAAAAGGTTGGAAACATGGTTAGTTAGCTTAATTGACTTCTTGATGTAATCTATTGGCCGTCTTAACACGGTGATTCTTGTTTAATGGCTTGAGTTTACTTGGGACAAAGTTTGTCCATACATACCAGTACAATTCAAGTGTACTGACGTCCCTTTTGCCGGGGACGCTACATTCGTGTTATGATTGTAGGTGGATCAGTAGCAGGCACTTCAGCTCATCGGCAGTAGTATCCTTCTCCTTCCACTGCCTCGTTTTGGTGAGCCCCTTTCTTCCTTGGGGCCCTGTGTGGTTCATGCCACCTTTGTTAAGATTTCATTTTGGTTTTGTAAGGTATAGCCGGAGCCTTGTTACCGGCAAGTATTGTATTTCCCTTTTTGTATCCTAGAGGCTCCATAGACATGTAAACTGTGGGATTGTGGCCTATGTATATGTATGGGGTGTCGGGCGTTGTAAAAACTGTGAACTTGATAATGAATCACTCGTGTGGTTTTGTTGGTCTATTGTGAAATCATTTATGATTAGTAATATATTTGGTAAATGAGAAACAGTCAACACAGGGGTAACGCGTGGGAATGAAAGGCACCCAGGTCCGCTTGACTGGGGCAACCCGGTTAGGCGCCGGTCATGTCCCTCGATTTGGGGCGTGACACCAGCACATCAGGAGACTCGAGGTATGATCTGCTACGTCCACGGATCCGGAGGGCCTCCTTCTATTCTCATAGTGATAGTAGTTATTTTCCCTCATTTCGTTGTTTAGACATTCTTGATGTATAGAGCCACAGTTGTACTCTCCATTTTTAGTCTGTGTTACCCGTGGGATTCCGGGTCTTGGTAGCAGGCTATTTAGTGTGTTTTGGCGAGTGTATGTGCCAAGCGGCACTTATTACATTCCTTTATATATCATTCTGCTATCTTCTTATCTTTTGTTTATGAATTTGTATGTTCCGTATCGTGTTAGGCTTACCTAGTCGCGAAGACTGGGTGTCGTCATGACAGGTTCACAATTAGTGAACTAAGGCCTTGACAATTACTTGGAGGCTAACTCCCCCATCTCCTAGACCTTGTGTTCCTTGGCCACCAGATCGGGCTCTCTTGTATACACTTTCTCTAGGGTATGCGCCTAAATCCGTATCCAAAGCAATGTGCAAACTAACATCGATTGGTTCCCCATTTGGCACATCTACAGGGTTTATCGGTGGTACACCAACCCATACCTTGTTGTTTTCCCTGTGAAATCCAAGACCCTCATCACTGTGTATGGGAGCATTTTGCAAGTTTGACATGTTTTAACCTGAAAACAAAAATTCTTGACAAGAACAAGTGTGAAAAAAATGTGTGTTATCAGAATCAGTAGTGAAATAATCATTATTATCTTTATCCCCATGTTGGGTGCCAAACTGTTTACCTCTAAAATACAAGTAATAATTAAATTTGATTTATGGTTTAAAAGATATGTAATTTAGTTCAATACTAATTAATAACCAAAAAAGCTTGTGTGTAAATGAAGGAAATAAGTAGAATCAAACTAGTATGTAAGCCAATCTTGACCTCGAACCAAGGTGGCCTCGAGGTGAATCAAGAACACTAAAGCAAGAATAATAAAGTTAATAGTCAATCATGATGAACAATGAGCGAGAAAGTAAGAGAGTATATTCTTTGCCAATGATTTATTGTGGTTACAAATGATTGGGGTCCACTTTATATAATGGGGTAACCCTAAATAAGGTACATTTCTATTTACAGTAACGAATCCCATTGGGACAGCTACCTAACCATCTAGTACGAATTCATACAAATGAATTCCGAAATTTACGCCATGATCTTGGGGATGCGGCAGGAATCTTGCTCATTCTGTTACAAATCTATAACGGCATTATTGAGGCTGGTCATATTAGGCTCTGATGTTCCTCGAACACTTATTTCTTCGATCCTCGTACTCCATCCTCATGCTCAAACTCGGTCTATAGTGCATCTATTCCTCGACGTGAGCCTTCTGTTCCTTGATATGAATCTTCGAGCCCACAAAATTGGGGGCACCCGTGTCACGACCCGGATTTTCCACTATCGGGATCGTGATGGCGCCTACTCGTGGTAGCTAGGCAAGCCAACTTACTTACTCTTTTCATTAGTAAAACCATTCTATGTCAATTTATAACATCAGTAATAATAACAATAATAACTGCGAAAGTCTAATTTTTATAAGTCTGAATAAATGCGAAGTGCTCAACAATATCCTTTATCCAAGATTTGGTGTCACATATTCATGAACCACTAAGAATAAACTACATATAAAGGTCTGAGAGAAATATAACATATGTCTGTCTTGAAACAATGAGGCAACAGTATAAATGAAAAACATAAGAAGAGACGTCGGGCATGCGGACGCCTGCAAGCTGCCTTAGTCTCGTGATAATAAAAATCCTGCTTTCGCACTACTGCTGCTACCGCTGCTGCCCAAAACCTGGACCTGTGCAAAAATACACAGAAGTGTAGTATCAGCACAACCGATCTAATGTGCTGGTAAGTGTCTAGCCTAACCCCGGTGTAGTGACGAGGGTGACTGGACAACACATAAACCTGTGCAGTTATAAATATACAACGGAAACCGAATACCAAATAATTAACAAAATGGGAGGGGGAAGCATGCTATGGGGGAATTACAATTAGTAGTAATCCATAGTAACCGCCAAATATCTTAAAGTCCACAATAAAACAAGAAATCAATATTCAAACATAACCACTGATATCAACAACTGTTGCGGCATGCAACCCGCTCCATAATTACCCTTGTTGCAGTGTGCAACCCGCTCCACATATCATTGTTGCAGCGTGCAACCCGACCCACATTATTTATCATTATCATTATTATGGTGCGCAACCTGATCCTCAGTATCATTTGTTGCGGCGTGCAACCCACTCCTCAATATCATTTAACAGTCGGAGTCCCCAAGCAACAGTCACAATTATGGGATACACAATAGATAAATACATAGCAAAGATCCCGGCAAGGGAGTAAAATTAACAGCTCAATCATCCCGGCAAGGGAGCACAATGAATAGTTCAACCATCCCGGCAAGGGAGAATACATTAAATACGTACGTCCCGACAGGGGAATAATCAACAACGTTTCCTTTTTCTTTACTTAATTTATCTTATAATTCACTTTACTATTCTGAGCAACCGCTCCAACGAATTTAATGATCATTTATTGTTCACACTTCATTCACAATATATAGACATCCTCCAATAACATGGAATTCACATCCAGCTCATGATAATCATATTATAAGGACTCATGGTCATGCTAGACACCAATGTATAGATACTCGTCACCATGCCTATACATCCTATTCGATCACATAGCAATTAGCAACAAGACTCAACTGTTATTCCCTCAAGCTAGGGTTAGACCAAACACTTACCTCAAAGTCTTGAAATCCGCTTAACCTTCAATTATTGCTTTACCTCATGACTCAACCTCCAATTCGCTCGAATATAATCATAAATTGTTCAATTACTTTAATAAACTCTATATGAATCAATGTGAATGCATAAAAATGGTATTCCTAAGTTTTACTCAAACATTCCCAAAATGCCCCCGGGCGTACGTGGTCAAAACTTGAGGTTCGAACCAAAATCCGGTTACACATTCCCCCACGAGTTCAAATATATAATTTGTTTTGAAATCAGACCTCAAATCGAGGTCCAACTCTCCAATTTCTAGAAAACCTAGGTTCTACCCCAAAACCCCAATTTCACCCATGAAAATCCTTGATTTCAAGTGGAAAACATGTTTAATGATGTTAAAAGTTGAAAGAATTGAGTAAAGATCGACTTACAAGTGATTTGGGAAGAAGTTTGCTCTTGAAAACTTGCCTATGGGGTTTGGGTTTTGAAAGAATGGTGAAAAGTGATGAAATTCTGACTATGTATAAAAATTGTTGGGCTGCAGATATGGCAATTGCGAAAGGCACAAGCTTGGGAAATGTGATTCTTTGTTCGCAATTGCAAACACTATGCAGAAGTGGGCGCCTTCGCATTTGCGAAGAGAAGTGGGCGCCTTCGCATTTGCGAAGAGGGCCTCGCATTTGCGATCCCTGCCCCTTCGCATTTGCAATGTAGTCATTCGCATTTGCGATACCTGCCAGGCTTCCCTTGGTTTGCATTTGCGATGGGGACTTTGCATTTGAGATAGATTCTTCGCAAATGCGAAGATACCAAATGGGAAAAATACCAGTTGTGATTTAACTTCAAAAATGCTCTCGTGACCTATACAAAACTCACCCGAGCCCTCGGGGCTTCAAACCAAACATGCACACAACCTCAAAAACATCCTACGGACTTGCTCGCAAGATCAAATCGCCAAAATAACATCATTTACATAGAATCAAGCCTAAAAACTCATGATTTTCCTTTTAAACTTCATAAACTTTCAAACTTTGAACTTATAGTCCAAAACACGTCAAACGACGTCCGATTTTGACCAAACTTTACAGAAAGCGCTTAAACAGTATATAAGACTTATACCGGGCGTCGGAACCAAAATACGAGCCTGATACCATAGTCTTTTAATCAATTTTCATTTCTATTTTCCTTAATAATTTCAGAAAAACAATTTAACAAAAATATTCTTTTACTCAGGTTCTAGACCTCGGATTTTGACTCCGGGCACATGCCCGAGTTCCATATTTTTCTACGGACCTTCGGGGACCGTCCAATCTCAGGTCCAGATCCGTTTACCAAAAATGTTGACTGAAGTCAAATTTAATCATATTAATATCAAAATTCTTCAAATTTTTCATAGATTTCACATATTTCACATATTTCAACATAAAAGCTTTTCGATTACGTGCCAGAATGTGCACGCAAATCGAGGCAATATAAAATGAGATTTCAAGGCCTCGAAAGCACGGAGCAGATGGGGAAAACAGGTGATGACCCTTTGGGTCATCATATCCTCCACCTCTAAAACAACTGTTCATCCTCGAACGGACAAAAGAAAGAAATACCTGAGTCAGGGAACAAATATGGATAACGGCTCCGCATATGAGACTTGGACTCCCAGGTCAATGCCTCAGGAGGCTAACCTCTCCACTGAACACGCACTGAAGGAAAAATCTTCGACCTCAACTATCGAACATGCCGGTCTAGAATAGCTACCAGCTCCTCCTCGTAAGATAAATCTTTGTCCAACTGGACAGTGCTGAAGTCTAACACATGTGTAGGATCGTTGTGATACCTCCAAAGCATAGATACATGGAAAACTGGATGCACGGCTGATAAGCTAGGTGGCAATACAAGTCTATAAGCCACCTCTCCCACCCGATGAAGAGTCTCAAACGGACCAATGTACCTTGGGCTAAGCTTTACCTTCTTTCCAAACCCCATTACACCCTTCATAGGCGACACCCGAAGCAATACCTGCTCACCAACCATGAAATCTACATCTCAGACCTTACGGTCTGCATAACTCTTCTGCCTAGACTGAGCTGAACGCAGTCTCTCCTGAATAATCTTGACCTTATCTAAGGCCACCTGAACTAAGTCAGTACCCAACAATCGAAGCTTAAACCATCCAACTGGAGACCCACATCACCTACCATACAACGCCTCATATGAAGCCATTTGAATGCTGGACTGGTAGTTGTTGTTGTAGGCAAACTCTGCTAAAGGCAAAAATTGGTCCCACGAGCCTCCAAATTCAATGACACAAGCTCAGAGCATATCTTCCAAAATTTGAATAGTCCATTCGGACTGACCGTCCGTCTGAGGATGGAATGTTGTGCTCAACTGAACTTGGGTGCCAAAATCTTGTTGAACCACTCTCCAAAAGCACGAGGTAAATTGCGTACCCCGATCTGAGATGATGGATACCGGCACCCCATAAAGGTGAACAATCTCTCGGATATAAATCTCAGCTAACCTCTCGGGTGAATAGGAGACTGCTACTGAAATGAAATGCGCTGACTTGGTTAGCCTATCAACAATGACCCAGATAGCATCAAACTTCTTCCGAGTCAACGGAAGACCAGTAATGAAATCCATGGTAATACGTTCTCACATCCACTGGGGAAGCTCAATCCTCTGAAACACACCACCGGGTATCGGATGCTCATATTTAACCTGCTGACAACTTAAACACCGAGCGATATACGCAACAATGTCCTTTTTCATCCTACACCACCAATAATGCTGCTGTAAGTCCTGATACATCTTCGCAGCACCCGAGTGAATAGAATACCGAGAACTATAGGCCTCTACCACGATCAACTCTTGAATCCCATCAACATTGGGCACACGAACTCGCCCCTTGAATCTCGACACCCCGTCATCACCTAAGGTTACCTTCGTGGCACCTCCACGCTACATTGTGTCTCTCAGGACACACAAATGGGGATCATCAAACTGTCATTTACGGATGCTCTCCAATAGAGAAGAACGAGTGACCGTGCAAGCCAACACTCTACTAGGCTCTGAAAAATCTAATCTCACAAATCGGTTGGCCAAGGCCTGAACATCTAAAGCAAGCGGTCTCTGGCTGACAAAAATATAAACGAGACTACCCATGCTGGAAGACTTTCTACTCAATGCATCGGCCACGACATTGGCCTTACCTGGATGATATAAGATAGTAACATCATAATCTTTCAATAACTACAGCCGTCTCCTCTACTGCACATTCAACTCCTTCTGCTTGAACAAGTATTGAAGGCTCTTATGATTCGTGTACACCCCACACGCCACACTATATAGATAATGCCTCCAAATTTTCAAATCATGAACAACCGCTGCCAACTCTAGGTCATGAACCGGATAATGTTTCTCATGGATTTTCAATTGTCTCTAAGAATAGGTAATAACCTTGCCATCATGCATCAATATCGCTCCAAGCCTAGTACGGGAAGCATCAAAATAGATTGTGTAAGGCCCTGAACCCGTGGGCAAAACCAACACTAGTGCTGTAGTCAGAACTGTCTTGAGCTTCTGAAAGCTCGCCTTACACTCATCTGACCACTTGAACTGGGCACCTTTCTGGGTCAACCTATTCATCGAGGCTGCAATAGACGAGAACCCCTCTATGAACCGACGATAGTAACCTGCTAACCCCAAGAAAGTCCGAATCTCGGTCACTGAAGTTGGTCGAGGCCTATTCTTCACTGCCTCAATCTTTTTTGGGTCCACCTGAATACCCTTTACTGATACAATATGACCCAGAAATACAACCGAACTCAACCAGAACTCGCATTTTGAAACTTAGCATATAGTTGATTATCCTTCAGAGTCTGAAGAACCACTCTGAGGTGCTGCTTGTGCTCTTCCTGGCTACGGGAGTACACCAGGATATCATCTATAAAGACTACCACGAACAAGTCTAGATAAGGCCTGAACACTCGGTTCATCAACTCCATGAATGCTGATGGGGCATTGGTCAACCTAAAAGACATGACTAAAAACTTGTAGTGCCCATACCGAGTGCGGATTACTGTCTTAGGGACATCAGACGCCCTAATCTTCAGCTGATGGTAGCCAGATCTCAAGTCTATATTTGAGAACACCCTTGCTCCCTGGAGCTGATCAAACATATTATCAATCCTTGGCAGTGGATACTAATTCTTTATCGTTACTTTGTTCAATTGACGGTAATCAATACACATCCGCAGCGAACCATCCTTCTTTTTCACAAATAATACTGCACACCCAAGGAGAAGCACTAGACCTGATGAAGCACTTCTCTAGTAAATCTTGCAGCTGATCCTTTAACTCCTTTAACTTTGGCAGGGCCATGCGATACGGCAGAATAAAAATGGGTTGTGTGCCTGGAACCAGATCAATACAAAAACCAATATCCTTGTCGGGCGGCATACTCGGCAGATCTGAAGAGAAAACCTCGGGAAACTCTCGTACAATAGGAACAGAGACAATAGAAGGAACCTTTGCGCTGGAGTCGCGAACATATGCCAGATAAGCTAAACACCCCTTGTCGACCATGCATCTAGCTTTAACGTATGAAATAACATTGCGGGTGGCGTGACCTGGGGTCCCTTTCCACTCTAGTCGAGGTAATTCTAGCAAAGGCAAGGTCACGGTCTTGGCGTGACAATCTAGGATAGCATGATACAGGGACAACTAATCCATCCCCAATATAACATCAAAATCCACCATATCTAACAGTAATAAATCAACAAGGGTCTCAAGACCCTCAAACACAACCACACGGGAATGATGCACCCGGTTGACTACTATAGAATCACCTACCGGCGTAGACACATAGACAGGAATGTCCAAGGCATAACTAGACTTGCCAAGTAAGGTGCAAAATAGGAAGACACATATGAATATGTAGACCCACGGTAATGGTACCTGTAATCACAGCATCTAACGCCTCCGCCTCTGGCCTGGCTAGCAAATCATAAAATTGGGGCTCAGTACCACCTCCCTGAACCATGTCTCTAGGATGGTCATCTGCCGGCTGACCTCTACCTCTGGCGAGACGGCCTCCACCTCTACGGTCTTTACCTTCACCTCTATGATCCCTACCCCCACCCTTGGCTGGCTGGGCAAGCTGTGAGTTAGTTGGTGCCTGAATTATGGGGCGAGGACCCTGCTGATGTGACTGTGTATCCCTCAATCTCGGGTAGGCTCTCCTGATGTGACCATATTTCTTACACTTGTAACATCCCTCAGAATGACGAGACTGGCCCTGACGGCCCGAGTGACCTCTACGAACACTCTGAAGAGGCTGTGCACTAATGGGCTGCTGATCTGAATACTACTCACAAAAGACACGATTACCTGAACCATGCTGTGAAGCCTGGAGGGATGACTGGAAAGGCCTGGAAGACTGGCCCCTATCATAAGAATCCTTGCCTCCAGATAAGGCACCACCGAAACGACCTGAGTAACGGGGCTTCTTGTCTGCCCTATAACCACCCCCTATGGTAAAACCATCTCGATCCTGTAGGCCACATAGGCCGCCTCCTGAAAGGTAATATCACTACCAGACTCTCTGGCCATTTGAAGACGGATAGGATAGATCATCCTATCAATAAATCTCATTTCTCTCTCTCAATGGGGAGTATTTCGAGGGCATGGTGAGCCAGACCGATAAACCGGGTCTCGTACTATGTGACTGTCATAGACCCATGTTGGAGGCACTCAAATTGCCTCCGATAAGCATCCCTCTGAGTAGTGGGAAGGAACTTCTCTAAGAACAACTCCGAGAATTGATCCCAAGTCAAAGGCGGCGACCCTACTGGTCTAGCTGAACAGTAATCCCTCCACCAAGTCTTGGTAGATCAAGACAAATGAAAAACCGCAAAATCAACTACGTTTGACTCCACAATACCCATGTTACGAAGAACCTCATGGCAGTTGTGTAAGAAATCCTGGGGGTCCTCAGAAGAAGCTCCGATGAATATAGCAGTGAAGAGCTTGGTGAATCTGTCCAACCTCCAAAAAGCATCTGCAGACATAGTCGCTCCATCACCGGTCTGTGCAACTACCCCCGGCTGAACTGTCGTAGCTATCTGAACATGTGGGACCTGAGTCTGGGGAGCTACCTGCTCCAGAGTACGTATAGCAGGAGTTTGGGCTCCTCCTCTAGTCTGGGAAGTGGTTGGTGCTGCAGGAAGCAATCCTGCTCGGGTGACACTCTAAATAATGCCAACCAATCGGACCAAGGCATCCTGAAGAATAGGGGTAGCGATAAACCCCTCTGGGACTTGAGATGGGCCCACCGAAACTGTCTGGGCTGGGGCCGGAACCTCCTTGCCAAGGTTAACCTGAGTATCTGCCACTGGTGTTGCTGCTGGTGGTTGGGTCATGACCTTACCTCCGCCCCTAGCCTGGCCACGTCCCATGCCCCTAGCGGGAGCTGCCTGGGGCTCGGACTGCTGGTCAGTGGATAAGGAAGCACGTGTTCTCGCCATCTGCAAAAGAACAGAGTAAAAATTCAATCAGCATTTGAGAAACCAAATTGCACGACAAGAAAGAACAAATGAGAGATTTTTCCTAACTCAATAGACTGTGGGGAACAAGTACAGACGTCTCCGTACCTACCCCTCAGACTCTACTAAGTTTGTCCGTGAGTTGTGAGACCTATGTAACCTATTGCTCTGATACCAACTTGTCACGATCCGGATTTCCCACCATCGGGATCGTGATGGCGCCTACTCGTGGTAGCTAGGCAAGCCAACTTACTTATCATTTTCATTAGTAAAACCATTATGTTGTCAATTTATAGCATCAGTAATAATAACAACAATAACTGCGAAAGTCTAATTTTATAAGTCTGCAAATACGAAGTGCTCAACAATATCCTCTACCCAAGATTTGGTGTCACATACTCACGAAAAACTAAGAATAAACTACATATAAAGGTCTGAAAGAAATATAACAGTTGTCTGTCTCAAAACAATGAGGCAACAATATAAATGAAAAACATAAGAAGAGATGTTGGGCTTGCGGACGACTACAAGCTACCTCAGTCTCGTGAGAATAAAAATCCTGCGTCCGAACTGCTGCTGCTGCTGCTGCTGCTCAAAACCTGGACCTCTGCAAAATCCACAGAAGTGTAGTATCAGCACAACCGACCCCATGTACTGGTAAGTGTCTAGCATAACCCCAGCGAAGTAGTGACGAGGCTAGACTGGACACCACATAAACCTGTGTAGTTATAAATATACAAAGAAAATCAAATACCAAGTAATTAACAACATGGGAGGGAGAAGCATGCATGGGGGAATTACAATTAGCAGTAATCCAGAGTAACAACCAAATAGCTTAAAGTCCACAATGAAACAAGAAATTAATATTCCAACATAATCACAAATATCAACAACTATTGCGGCGTGCAACCTACTCCATAATTACCCTTGTTGCGGCGTGCAACCCGCTCCACATATCATTGTTGCAATGTACAAGCCGACCCACTCTATTTATCATTTATCATTGTTGCGGTGCGCAACCCGATCCTCAGTATCATTTGTTGCGACATGCAACCCGCTCCTCAATATCATTTAACAGTCTGAGTCCCCAAGCAACAATCACAATTATGGGACACACAGTAGACAAATACATAGCAAACATTCCGGCAATGGAGTACAATTAATAGCTCAATCATCCCAGTAAGTGAGCACAATTAATAGTTCAATCATCCCGACAAGGGAGAATACATTAAATACTTACGTCCCTGCTAGGGAATAATAAAAACGTTTCCTTTTTCTTTACTTATCTTATCTTATAATTCACTTTACTATTCTGAGCCAACGCTCCAATGAATTTAATGATCATATACTATTCACACGTCATTCACAACATATAGACATCCTCCAATAACATGGAATTCACAGCTAGCTCATGATAATCACATTATAAGGACTCTCGGTCATGCTAGACACCAATGTATAGATACTCGTCACCATGCCTATACATCATACTCGATCACATAGCAATTAGCAACAAAACTCAACTCATATTCCCTCAAGCTAGGGTTAGATAAAACACTTACCTCAAAGCCTTGAAATCCGCTTAACCTTCAACTATTGCTTTACCTCGTGATTCAACCTCTAATTCGCTCGAATATAATCATAAATTATTTAATTACTTTAATAAACTCTATATGAATCAATGTGAACCCATAAAAATAGTTTCTCAAGTTTTACTCAAAAATTCCCAAAACGCCCCTGGGCCCACGTGTTCAAAACTCGAGGTTCAAACTAAAATTCGGTTACCCATTCCACCACGAGTCGAAATATATAATTTGTTTTGAAATCGAACCTCAAATCGAGGTCCAACTCCCCAATTTCTAGAAAACCTAGATTCTACCCAAAAATCCCAATTTCACCCATGAAAATTCTTGATTTCAAGTGGAAAACATGTTTAATGATGTTAAAAGTTGAACAAATTGACTAAAGATCGACTTACAAGTGATTTAGGAAGAAGTTTTCTCTTGAAAAATTGCCTATGGGGTTTGGGTTTTAAAAGAATGGTGAAAAGTGAAGAAATTTCGACTATGTATAAAAATTGCTGGGCTGCGGATATGGCAATTGCGAACATTGGTTCGCAATTGCGAAAGGCACAGCCTTGGGAAATGCGATTTTTTGTTCGCAATTGCGAACACTATGCAGAAATCGGGACCTTCACATTCGCGAAGAGAGCCTCGCATATGCGATCCCTTCCCATTCGCATTTGCGATGTGGTCCTTCGCATTTGCGATACCTGCCAGACGTCCCTTGGTTCGAATTTGCTATGGGGACTTCGCATTTGCGATAGATTCTTTGCAAATGCGAAGATACCAGATGGGAAAAATACCAACTATGATTTAACTTCAAAAATGCTCTCGTGACCTATCCAAAACTCACCCGAGCCCTCTGTGCTCCAAACCAAACATGCACACAACCTCAAAAACATCCTGCGAACTTGCTCGCGCGATCAAATCGCCAAAATAACATCATTTACATAGAATCAAGCCTCAAAGTCATGATTTTTCTTTTAAACTTTCAAACTTGGAACTTATAGTCCAAAACACGTCAAACAACGTCCGATTTCGACCAAACATTACAAAAAGCGCTTAAACAATATATAAGACTTGTACCGGGCGTCGGAACCATAAACGAGCCCGATACCATACTCTTTAATCAATTTTCATTTCCATTTTCCTTAATAATTTCAGAAAAATAATTTAAGAGAAAAATTCTTCTACTCATGTTCTAGACCTCGGATTTCGACTCCAGGCACATGCCCGAGTCCCATATTTTTCTACGGACTTTCGAGGACCGTCCAATCTCGGGTCCGGGTCCGTTTACCAAAAATATTAACTGAAGTCAACTTTAATAATATTAATATTAAAATTTTCCAAATTTTTCACAGGTTTCAAATATTTCAACATAAAAGCTTTTCGGCTACGCGCCCGGACTGCGTACGCAAATTGAGGTAATATAAAATGGGGTTTTCAATGCCTCAGTAATACGGAACAGATGAGAAAAAAATGTGATGGCCCTTTGGATCGTCACAACCCGATTTCACTGTATACAATTTCACTTTTACCTATTTTAAGTCTTTGGTTTTTCGGATAATCATGAAAACTTTTCTTTTCTTTCTAATCTACAAGTTTGCAGTATAATTTTACTTGTGTGATCTTAAAGATGCTTTAAATAACCAAATATCTATACTATATTAAAAGCACGAAGTCCCTTAGCGAAATGTTGTTCGCCTTTTTTATCCTTAAAAAATAAAGTACACATAGGACAACATTATCATTTACTTATTCTCCTAATATATTAGGAATTCAAAAATAACAATAAAAAATTTACTCATACATTATTTGAACTAGGTAGAAAGTCCTAATATTTAACACTTTAATTTGGAAGAACATTATTCCTCGTAAGTAACTTTAATTTGCTAAACGCATTGTAGTGAGATTTCCAATGTCTTTTTTCATTTCTTACTCTGTTATAGTTAATTCTAATTGTTTCACTTACTTAATTAGATTATTAATAAATTTATTAGTTAAAACATAATATCATTATAACCAGCAAATAAATTTTACCAAATACTCATTAGTTTTTGTATTATCTATGCAATTAAATTTGAGTATTGTAATCCTAATTATACAAAAATTAATAATTATACTTAAGTTAGAAAAGTACATCTATAAGGATTTAATACATTGGTGATCATTATATGGATTTAAGTTGTATAATATTCATATTTGTTTTATAAATCAGTAAAATATAAACCACGATAATTACTAAAATATATAGTAAAGTATTGTCTTTAAATTTTATTTCAAACATACTATAAATTGATCTATATTTCAAGGAAATTATTAAGATAGAAAAATCAACATATTTGTTTATTTCACTTTGAACATCTCTTTCAACCCTTCATTGTTTCCTTCTTATAAGTATATGTTTTAATTAGGTGGCAATAGTTATCTTCGTGAAGCCACGATAGAGAATTAGTTTATTTTGGAGAAAATAATTTTAAATTGCGATGATAAATAAGTTTCTCGGATAGTAAATCTTTATTTTAGACTAATAATTATTTGTTTTGTTTGTAATGTCGGATTCTCAAGCAAGCTTCTTCCAAGCTAATACTTCAAAACATACTTTAAATTAATTCTTCAAGGATTGTGTATTCTTGTTGAAATTGAAAAGGAAGTATAATCTTTAGCTTGTTAAATTAAAGTGATAAATATATGAAACCGAAATGAATTCTAAGTTGAACATATCAACGAATGATTAAGGACTTCTTCACTATAATTTTCTTTATTTTGTTAACTATAAAAGATCAATATTTATCTTTTTCATAAAAAAAATACACTTTTTTTTATTACTTAAATTATACTACAATTTTTAAAAAATATTTTATTTTTTGAGATACAGTACACGCGCAACACGAATACTTTTATACTACTATTATTAAAAGCAGTATCATACGTAAGCAACACGGTCATTGATGACGATAGTATAACTGAGGTGATGCTTCGTGTTAAAATTTTGGTTTTTTTTCCTTTTGTCGGTTTAGTTTCCTTAATAGTAATAAAATAAGATACGAAATAATTAAATTGTTGTAGAATTATTAGTGCAAGTGGATGAACTAGACCAGTAATTATTAGTAGAATATTCTGTTCTCACGAAAATAGTAGTATTAGTGTCTTTTAGTGGTTAAGTTCAGGATACGTGATGGTTATTCATTTTCTTTTCTTTTTTTCTTTTTCCTTTGAGACGAGAGAGTTAATACATTTTAGGAACAATAGGCTAGTAAATAGCTGGCTCCCATAATCAAAAGAACGCAAACGTGTATCTTAACAAGGTAAAAGTAGCTGGATTCCATTTTTTATAATAAAAGAGTGCTAAATGTTATAGTATATTGTGTCGTCAAAATAAAATAAAAATAAAAATCTCAAAAGTGTTCGGAAAATATTTAGTAAAAAAATTTAAAAATATATTTAAAGTTAAAAATAAAAGTGTATTTAGATGTTTTTAGGTAACTATGAGATCATCTCATTCTTATTCGACACTGATATTTTTTAAACCAACAATAATTACTTATTCAATTTAATTTCATAGAATATGAGAAAGTTAACATGTACGGAGATTTTATCTTTACTTTGTGAAAGTAGAGAAGTTATTTTCGATAAACACTCCCAAAAAAGTATAATCACAATACTTTTGAAAAAAATATAGTAGTGGTGAAGCCATGAACAAAGAAAGCAATAACAACAATAAGATAATAAGATAACCAAAATAAAAGAAACAACAAGTAGTAATATAAATCTAATAATGAGATAACACTGACATATTTGCAGAATTATTTTATTTGCTTTATATATAAGACTGCTATACACAAAGGTGGATCGAGGATTTAGAGACTCCAAATGCCAAATATTTTGAACGTAGTCGTATTATAATTTTCACTATTTAAATAAGGTATAAATTTAATCGATTTGGTCTAATCGGATTTCGGTTCGGATTATGCATTTTGTACAAGGAAAAAGGCTCGTTATCCTTTTAGATGCTTAAGGCAAAAATTTATGCTAATAAGCACTTTAAACATTAAGTAAGTTTAGGGACATTTTTAAATTTATATTTTTTATAAAAATTAACTTACTCGATATTATATACAATTGTTTTACTTTAGAGTATTCTGACAATAAAGTAAACTTCCATCATCGATTAAAACAATAACTTATTCAACAATTTTTTTTTGTTTGGTTTCTACAAATAGATTATAGAGTTGTGGTCCTGGAGAAAACAATTAATTTTTCATTATCTATTGATAAATTACAGAGGAGTTAGAAAAGTGCAAAAACGGGGATTTCTATTAATAGATTTGTGAAAGAATTTTTCTTTTATTTTCTGTTAAATGTTTTAAGGAAAATAAAGTAGAAAAAATTCAAAATAAATTAATAAGATAAAAGAGAAAGTCAATAGGACCTACTAATAAATTAAAAAGAGCAATTAATATTAAGTAAAGAGAAAGAAGAAACAAAGGATCTTGTAATTGTAGTTGTCTTAAATGCAATTAAGTAAAGAGCAAGAAGAAAAAAAGATCCTGTAATTGTAGTTGTCTTAATGACTTTAAGTGATTTAAGAATAATATTTGTGTAGATTGGAAGTATGTCAAAAATTCTCTGAGTAAGAAAACACTTACTCCTTTATCAATTCCTCCAAAACCTCCATAAATTTTTAATTCATCATCATCATATACTTTTCTTAATTCTCATAAGAACTTCACCACTAAGAAGCAAGATATGGCAATGAATATTGATTCACCCAACAAGCAACCTTCATATCTTCAAACCCTTCTTTGCCATAACTCATCTCCTACCAATATTTCATTTAATGAACTTCATACTATTGGTCAAGCTATTAATGAAGAGATAGATGCTCCAATTGATTCTACCTCTACTTTATTTATTCCTCTATCTCTAGGGGAAAAAGAAAGGATTTACAAGCCATGGAAGCATGCAGTTATTATCAAACTTTATGGACACAAGCTTGGACATCAAGTATTAAGGCAAAAAATTTATAATCTTTGGAAACCTACTGAAAATGTGCCTTTGGTAGACCTAGGTTCTGATTTTTACTTACTTAAATTTCAAAAAGAAGAAAATAAATTACATGCTTTAAATGATGGTCCTTGGTTTATCTTTAACCATTTTTTAACTATTCGATCATGGGAGCCAAAATTCTTGTCATCCGAGACTACAATTAATTATTCTGCAATTTGGCTAAGATTACCTGAGTTGCCTATAAAATTTTATGATATTCAAATTTTAAAAAAAGTAGGAAACAAAATTGGTAAGTTGTTAGCAATTGATAATTGTACCTCTTCAACAATTAGGGAAGATATGCTAGATTGTGTGCGCAAGTACCTCTTGATCATCCTCTTTGTACTCATGTTTTTATAGGATATCACAAGCAATCGATCCTCTATGAAGGGATTAATTTGTCTTGTGTTAAGTGTGGAAGAATGTGGCATAATAAATTACTTTGTCCTTATACAAAGCTTCACATGATTCTACTACTCATCCGATTACAAATAATTCTTCAACTACAACAAATTTGAAGTCTACAGATGAATGAAAAATTGTTTCATTTCCTACAAATTCAACAAGAAGGGCCAACACTGGTAAGATCAATCAAAAGAAATCAGGTATGGATAATGAGCTTAATAATTCGATTAATACTTTAGCTCTTAATAAATTATCTATAAATATTCCTAATAAAGTCTCTAATGTTACAAATACTTCTCCTAATAATTTATTACCTAACACTATTATTAAGTCTAATAATCCTTTTAGTATTTTAGACTCATTAAATAATGATAGTTATCATAACCCTATACACCCTTCTTCTACAAATCCTACCTCCAAAATAATTACTACTCATTCACCTAAGGATCAATCAAATATAAGTATTGATCCTAGCCACACTATATCTCAACATGCACAAGGTCACCAAGACCTACCCCATATGAAATCCTCTACTAATACAATTCCTAGTCGATCAACTACATTAAATGATGCCCACCAAATCGAGAGTTCTCATCCAAAACCTAGCCTAACTAATACTATACCACCATTTCCCATAACCACCAAAATCCCCATGCAGGAACCTCATGATGGTTTTACCACCATCTTCACAAATGTTCACCATATCACTCCAATTACTAGTCCCATCCAGCCACCCTTCTCTACCACTCCCAATACTAAAAAGCAAGACAATCCTTTACTTCCAATTACTTCATCAAATATATCTACATCTCTTCAATTTTCAGACACTATCACTACAATTGATAATGTTGGCCAACACTCTAAATTACCTAAGAATGACACAAGCTCAACAACATCAACATCTACCAAGTCTCCACCACCTTCTTCCATCACCATACCCTATCACAATTCTACCAAGTCACTTGATAATGGAGAACAATCCTTTAATCTATGCAGCCCAATCCCCACTAGTACCACTAACCCTAACATCATAGCTAGAGACAGGACTTCAAAATCATGCACTAACATTCACATTGGAAGCGAACGACCAAGAAGTCACAGTCCTCATCAACAATCCCTCCGACCTTGCTAAGATAATCATGGAAGGAATGCAATTGAGGACGGAACTTTATGCTCGATGCCATTGGTCTCTCATGCAAGAACCTCATCTCTCCCCATATCAAACCCCTCCTCTCCTAGTTCCAACATGGGACCATCTCAATCTCTACCCCAATCGTATTCAAATGCCCTTTTACCCTCATCCATCTCCAACCCCATCAACTGCTTGGATTCAACCATACATGAACCCTCAACTAATACTGCCCCTAATAGAAACTCATCTTCATCCTACCTTAACTCCAACTCCGGTGAACTCGCCTCCTTTAAGTCCCAATCACAACGTACAAAACAACAGTTTTCAGGAGGAACTAGACGTAGCAATCGCCTACAACAGAGAAACTCATCCAATATATGCATGGCTCGATGGGATCAAAGTATTTTTGTTAAAGGAGGAGTACGAAAGAAAAATTTTTGTAAGGGCACCACCAACCCTAAGGAGTTTTTCATACGAATAAGGCCTACCACAAACCCAGAGGTAAGAAAATATGCAATGTTAATGCTTCCAACTTTTCTCCTACGTCCAGGAGAGAGCAGGAGCAACTGGCTTAATCGTAATACTAATCCTAGAGGGACAAAGTTAATCACATGAATTTCATAATTTGGAACTGTAGGGGTGCGATATCAGTGGAATTTAGAAGGAATTTTCGTTCACTTTTAGACTATAATAGGCCTTCCTTGGTAGTTCTATTAGAAACACATTGTCAAACACATCAACAGGTCAAGGATGACTTTAATTTTGATGGTATGTTGGAAGTAGCTGGGACAGGAAATTCTGGAGGCATTGTCATTTTATGGTTGTCCAATGTTTTGGATGTTCATCCAGTAGCAAATACATCGCAGGAAATCCACTGTCAAATCTAGGTAAAATCATTACCATATAAATTCTTATTCACTGACATATATGCAAGTAATGACCTAGTTAAAATAAAACTGCTTTGGAATAATTTAATATCTGTGAAAGATAATTATACTGGCCATTGCTTGATAGGAGGGGATTTTAATGAAATTGTTCATGCATGTGATAAATTTGGGGGACTTCCAATAAATAGTTCACGAGCAAATAATTTTAATAATTATTTAAGTTATTGTAATATGAATGACTTAGGTTTTAACGGAAGTCATTATACTTGGTCTAATGGAAGGGATGTAAGGCATACTATTCTTGAACGAATTGATAGAATAGTGGCAAATTATGATTGGATTAATCAGTATTCGGATGTCATTGTTACACATTTACCCCGTATTCATTCGGATCATTGTCCTATTAAATTAGACTTACACTACTGTCTTTTACCTAGAAAAAAATATTTCGATTTGAAACTATTTGGATTAGCCATCCAAATTTTGTGGATGTTATTAAACATGCATGGATTGATAATACAACATTGATACCCGCTATTGATAATTTTACAACATTACTTAAGGAATGGAATTCTACCATTTTTGGTAATATTTTTTTTTTTTTTTTAAAAAAAAGAAACTTACTTGCTAGATTAAATGAAATACAAGCTTCCATCCATTACCCCACTAGTCTTTTTCTCAAAATTTGGAAAGAGACCTTAAAGTGGAATTTAATCATATTCTTAAATTAGAAGATGATTTCTGGAAACTAAAATCTCGTATTGACTGGCTAAATAATGGAGATGCTAATACAAAAATTTTCCATCTTAGCACTCTTAATCGTAGAAGACAAAATAGAATTGTTGCTCTACAAGATCAAGGAGGAAATTTGATTATTATGCCAATTGATATCAAAACACATATTTCCTCTTATTATCAGAAGCTTTTTACAACTCAGCATACTCATTCAATCTCTACTATAAACTTACTACCTAATCAAATTTTAAGTAATTCTGATCAAGCCTCTTAGTGAACCTTTAGAAAAATTAGAGGTCCTTAATGCTATTAAATCGTTTAAGCCAATGAAAGCTCCTGGTCCAGATGGACTACATCCTTTGTTTTATCAAAATTATTGGGAATTAATTGGGGATTCAGTTCTAAGTTTTTGTGATAAGGTGTTTAGTGATTATGAAATTGACCCTCAAATAAATTCTACTTTTATCTGCCTTATTCCTAAATATGAGAAGGCTGCCTTAATTAATCATTACAGGCCTATTAGTCTTTGTAATATAATTTACAAAATTATCACAAAAATCTTAGTGAATAGATTAAAACCTATTTTAAATCATATTATTCAGCCCACACAATCTAGTTTTCAACAAAATAAAAGATCGGCTGATAATGCTATAATAGTTCAGAAAATAATTAGTAATTTTACAAAAAGTAAGGGTAATAAATTGAGTATACTTTTAAAAATTGATCTCGAAAAGGCCTTTGATAAATTAGAATGGTCTTTTATTCGTAATACTCTTACTAGCTTGAATTTTCCTCCTCCAATTATTAAGTTAATCATGTCTTGTGTTAGTACAACTACAACTTCAATTCTTATCAGTGGTAGTCCCACACACAATTTTCAACCTACACGTGGCATAAGATAGGGTGATCCTTTATCTCCTTATCTATTTATTATATGTCTTGAAATGCTTTCACGACATATAAATAATACAGTTGACTACAATTTGTGGAAACCTCTTTCACTGACAAAAAATGGACCTTATCTATCACATTTGTTTTTTGCTGATGACATTACTCTTACTGTAGAAATTACACCTACTATTTGTCAAACTATGGTTACTATCATGGATGATGTTAATATTAAATCAAGACAATCTATTAATTATGATAAATCAAAAATTTATTTCTCAAAGAATTATCTTTTTAATACTAAAAATGTAGTTTCTCAGATTTTCAAAATGAAAGAAGGTCATACTTTTGGGAAACATTTGGGATTCCCTATTTTTTCAAAAAATACCTACTACATCAGATTTTCAATTTCTTCAAGATAATTTTAAAATAAAATTAGCTAGATGGAAAGATAATTTTCTTACTAAGGCTGGAAGACTTACTTTATTAAAATCAACTCTAAATCAACTTCCTAACCACTTGATGCAATACATTAAAATTCCTAATTATATTATTAATATTCTTAATATATACCAATGAAATTTCTTATGGGGAACTACACCTCAGAAACGAAGACTCCACCTCCTTAAATGGTCTTCATGCACAAAGCCTTTGAAATAGGAGAACTAGGTATTCAAAGTTTAACTCTTAAGAATAAATCTATTCATGCAAGTCTTGCATGGAGACTAATTCAGCATCCAAATGATCTTTGGACTCAAGTTCTTTTGAATAAATATTTAAGACTTGGTTCATTACCACGACGTACTTGCTCTACAATTTGGAGAAATATTATTATGGGTTGGAATTATTGTAGACTAGGTAATAAATAAAATATTGTGACAGGTCAACATGTTAAAGTTTGGACCGATCCTTGGATAAAACATAACTTTAATCTTCGAAATTTTATTAGTGGACCCATGCCTCAATCTGAGGAAAATAAATTAGTTTCTCATTATTACTATAATCACAATTGGCATTTTGAGAATATGCCTTTTGAAAACCTTTTTCTATTAAAGAGATTATTATTAATTTTTACTTTCCAACTGTAACCTCTTCTTTTGATAAAATATTGGAATCTTTCTAATAATGGGTTATTCTCCATTAGATCCATGTATTTATGTTTGGCTGCATTGAACACTGATACCCGCTCTGCTTTAACTTCTCAATCTTTCTATTGGATTTGGAAACTTCCTATCCCTCCTAAGATAATTTTTTTCCTTTGGCTTATTTGTCATAATAGATTACCTACTGTTGAGTATCTCAATCATATAGGTGTTATTACTTCAAATATTTGTGTTCAATGTCACCAAAATATTGAAACAATGATGCATATGTTTTCTTGTTGCCCTTGTGTTAAACATTTATGGGATTCTTTTAAGATAAAACCTTATTTGATTCCTATAACATCTTCTAATGAAGAAATTATGCATTGGTTATACCAGTTTATTCATTTAACAAATCTGAAACTACCCTATGATATTCCTGCAAGAACTATTATACCCTTTGTTTTATGGGAAATTTGGATTGGACGTAATAAATTCATTTATGATCATAAGCCTAATTATTTAAATAAAAATGCCTTATTACAGAAAACTGCTGAATTCTATTTTTTGACAAATCATTCTAAACATAATATGAGGAAATCAAAAATTTATATTTATATAAAATGGCATCCACCTGACTTTATGTGCTACAAATTAAATATTGATGGTTCCTGTTACCCGGATAAGGCTATGTACGGAGTAGGAGGCATTATTCGTGATCATCATTCAAATTGGTTCTTAGGATATGCATCAACAATCAATCAAGAAGATTCTACTCAAATAGAAATTAAATCACTCTTCCAAGGAGTACAGATTGCCATCAAACGAGGATTTGTTCCATTAATTATTGAGACATATGCCCAAAATATTATTACTATGTTACAATCACCATCCATGAATTATATTAATATTACTAATGATTGCAGGTCATTACTTCAGTATCTGGGTAAATTCTCAGTACAACTGGTCTATCGTGAGCAGAATATGGTTGCTTATAAGCTAGCTAAGTATGGTGCAAAACAACATCTGGAGGACTGCCAAATTTTTGAATCTCCACCAAGTTTTGTGATATCTTGCTATCAACAAGACTGTCATGGCATACTCCATACTAGAACAATTCGACATGTCAGTAGTAATATTATTAAACCTGTTTGTAATTATCTAGTACCTTTATAAGCTCCTACTTTATCTAATAGGATAAAATCTGCACTAGGGAGTATCTACTCTTGTAGGTCTAATCTTGTAATCCAAATGCCGTGTAGGCATCCCAAGCTCTAAACTATGTAAATTTTGTTATATATAATATGCATATCGTTCCTACCAAAAAAAAAAATGCACCAAATAAAAGGTTTTAAAAAAGTGAGCTAGGCAATATTCGAACCCCCACCTAGGGTGAAATGATAGTTAAAACCGCCAAGATGGGCTTGGTCGTGAGGCCAGCCCAACCTAGCCCACTACTTGGGTAGGACTGGGATGGAATTTTTTAGTCCATTTAAAAGTGAGGCTTATAAGCCCAGCCCAAGTCAGACCGCTATCCATGAGGCTTGACCAACGCTGGGCCTGGGCCCTTCCGTGGGCCAAACACTAATTAAGTTCAAATTTAAATATTTAAATAAAAGTAAAAACTAAAAAATATATTAAATATGATCCCCATTTTCTAATATTACATTGCTCAATTATCCTTCAATATCAACTAAAATTTATATTTATTATATGTATATAGTATGACAAGATTAATTTTTTTTTCTTAATTAATAACGAACTAAGAAAATTTTAAGTGGCCAATAATAATTTTTTTCACAAGAAAATATTACTTTAAGTGCCCAATAATTAGTTTGGTTACTTTAATATATTTTTAATTATTATAATTGCTCTTCAGTATAGTAAAAAGTCAAATTTTAATACCCGAAGAAATTAACAACACTAGTAAATTTCATGAATTTTAAAATTTTTATGGATCCTTAACATATAAATTTACTGAAGCAATTTGTGAAACTAAGGAAAGTGAAAGAAAATTACTAAAAAATATTCATGTAACGTTAAAAAAAGTAGAGCTAGAAATATAGAGAATTTGCATTTCAATTACGAGATTCCTTGTCAAATATCAAGATTCTTGAAATATTTTTCCTAAAAAAATTGAAAGTTAGCCCGGCTAGCCCATGTCCCTCTTAGGACTAGGCTGGGCTGGACTAACCATTTTAAGGTTCATATAGATTGAGTGTCAGCTCGCCCTAGCCCTCTAAATTTGAAAGCCCATGAGGCTTGAGCTGAATTGGGCTGGGCTAACCCCTTTTGATAGCTCTAATTACAGTGCCTTATTCGTCGAACCATGAGCCTTTTTGTTATTGAGAGTGCCACGTAAAATATTTATATACATCCCTTCTATATAAATGTGCATGTATATATACGATTGCATAGTCTTAACCAAAACTGACAGATAACATATCACCACGTCCCTTAAATATTAATCCGCCCCTGGCTATACACAGCAATTTTCAACCGCTGTCATTGAGTTTATAATTATGCAAATTATTGGCAATTGTGTCGCAAATGATTTGGCAATGAGTAGAGGCAACACGAATATATTTGAGAATTTAAAATTTTATCATATTATCCTTCACCTTGTGTATCATCTTTTTTTTGTTAACTTTAAAATTGGGACTACATATCTCAGGATAACGAGCTACGTATTAGTTAGTAAGTCTTATAGTATGTATATACTGTCTAGTGTCTATTACCAACAAAAACTATGCCAAATGGGACTTTCCCGAATATTTATGTACGACATTTTGTTATACTTACAAAAAATATTAAAGGAAAAATGTTCAGAATTATCACTAAAATATTCGATTTTTCTTGCAATATTTGCATTCCATCTATCTTTCACGTCTCGTAATGATAACATATCGTTTTAGCAATTTTTTTATATGCTGATTGATGGAGATTGTTTGACTCAAAAGTTATAGGTTACTTTATGAATGCAAAACAATATATATAGGTTGAGGGTCAATCATAACAAGTCGAAATAAATCGAGAATTAAACAAAGGAAATGATAATTAAGAATAGTTCTTCTAATAAGCGAAAACATGGATGATCTTTATTGATGATAATATGGTGGTCTGCCTCCCCGTAAGGAGGTTCAGAACCTTACAATCATATTTTCTTTTGATCTTCCATTATCTTTTTGGATGTTCCGATTCTCTCTCCCTTTTTCTCTATTTTTAGAGTCCCTCCGGGGAAGGAGAGGAACCCCTTTTTTTTTTGCCTCCTTTCTTGGTATTTATAGATATGAACTGTACCAGCTAACCTTTGGTGGCTGGGTCCACGTTAAGAGGTCATCTTTGACATGACGGATAGGCCGTGACCTTAATGATAATCTTAGACGGGCATTAAATATCGTTAATTAAGAGCGGTTGTGCCATTTATTAATCTTGCATTAGCCGAGAAAAATATTTAACCTCGTCGATTATTATAGGGTCGAATTCCTACCCATACAGTTAGTCCCTCTGCTTATCGAGGTCGTCCCGCGCTCGAGCTTGATGAGCGGATTTTGTCGACTACAATATAGATAATTTTTGGATAAGAAATGGACGACTGTCGCTCTGGTCGAGGCCGTGCTTTTCATGGTGACGTCTCGAATCTCGTAGAGTTTTTCAACATCACTTTTTCACAGAACCGGGTCATCGGGTACCCCCTCCTCATGAGGACGTATGGTGTCTTCAATACAATTACGGAGGGGTCAAAATTCGGTCGTGTCCTAATTCAAGGGTTTGCTTTGGTTACACAACCATCATCAGCGGCGGGAACGCAGCGTGTTCGAGTACGATGTAGCGGTGTGCTTAGAGTTTTGAGGGCGTGGGGTATATTCCACCGCAAGACTCTACATTTGTCTCGATTAGCGAGGTGACGACTGCGGTCGAGTGGGCACTTTGTGGCGCTTGTCGTGGTAGCACATATCTTTGTAGAATCGAATCGTTTTGATGGTTGGATATGCAGTTAATGATATCCATCGATTTTTCGAAAGTCATTTATGTTTCCTATAAAGGTGATTTGGGATATCAGTTTCTTGATACTCTACTGTTTATTTGAGAGATTCTGGATCTCTTGCCTCCTGCAAATTCATTGTCTCTTTTCTTGATTGCGATAAGCTTTATCGTTTTGTACAAAATTCGGTCTTTCATTCTTCTAACAACTAAGTGATGGCAAGAACTTCTCCTCGTGAAGCTCTTGCAGTCAGTTTGCTGGTCAATCCTCCGACGATTGAAGGGCCTTCTCCGACAATGGGAGGAGAGGGGCTGACTGAGACTGAGGGGATCCCGTCGGTGGACGAAATACTCCCTATATCTAGAGGTCCGGTGATAGACTTCACCGCCGATGGAGGGGAGGACCTCGTGGATGAAGCCCCACTGATGGGGGAGATAGGCATGGCCCGATTGCGGGAACAGGAATTTGTACCCACTCATGCTGATATAATTCTTGCTTGGCATGAGGAAAGTTTCACACCGATCGTGTAGGGTACTGCGTCTTTTATGCGTACCCCTTCAAGCTGGGATTCAAGGTGCCACTTCCCACTTTGGTTGTGGACTTCTGTCGTTACTATAGGGTCTGCCCAGGCCAGCTCACCCCCTTTCCATACAAGCTTCTGGTGATGCTTGAAGTATGGGGAGTTGGCCAGCAGGACAGCCACTCCGCAGCACATGCTTGCCCTATACGCTCCTCAACGAGTGTAAGGCACCATGCTTCGAGCGTGCCTGTGTGGGTCAAGAGAGCTGACGGCTACGTTAGACGATGAGGTTGAGCCTTGTCCCTTTGAGCAGTTCTTTTATATCAGCACCGAGCATTTAATGGCATTCCCTCTAGGGTTCCCGGAGGTTTGGAACCATAAACGTGAGTTACCTTTTCCAAAATAGCAATTTTCATTCCTTCCTTCTTATTTTATTGTGCTTATGTAAATATTGTCTTGTTGTTTCTTTCATAGCCGAGAGGTCGCCATCGGCCTTATTTGCAGGGATGTGGGGGTGGCTCTAAGTCGTACTTCCTTATACCGAGGGGATTCGCACATGGGCATCCTTTTGGGAGAAGCAAAGTCAGGGGAAAGCCATGGGTAAGAAGTTTGTTCTATGTTTCGCTTAGTTCAGAGTTTTGTAGTTCCTTTGACTAACCTCGCCTTTCTGTCGCAGGGAGAGTGAGTCATGGCAAGGCTCCTCAGCTGGCCTTCCAATAGCCAGGTGCGATTGCTAGATTTTTTGCGGTACCAGCGCCATGTCGCGTACCGAGGGCGACATCAGTCGAGTCTTTTGTGGCTCATTTCCCCTCTCGACCCTTATTTCGATATGAAGGGTTGTCGGGGATCGTTCACCCTCGAGATGGCTTGTCCCCGTGCAAAGAGGAGGATAGACCCTTGATTAAGCGTAGGGTTGCATTTACTCTGGCTCTTCCCGTGGTGGCCGTGTCTGTGCTTCTTGTCATAATTAACGTGGATTCCTCTCCTTCAGAGGCGATAGAGGGTACGGTTGCGGTGCGTACCCCTGAGGATGGGTCGAGGGCGAATGATGCTCAAGTCCGCTTGGATTGTGAAGGAAGTGTTGCCCCAACGGCCCAGTCTTCGACCTATATGGTCGAGATGGGGGAGACTCCCCCAGTGATCGTGGAGACTGGTGGGTCGAGTACCCCATCGATGGAAGCGGCGGATGGAGTGGTTGCAAAAGATGGGTCTGGATCCGATTCGGATTTGGACTCTGAGGATGTCTACATGTTCTAAGAGGGTGTCATGAGTGTTACTGTCCACCCGGAGGGGAGGTCGCGCCTCATTAAGGTTCCCACTTATTCGAATTTGCTGCTACTGGACTCGAGTCTGGTGTCGTAGTTTGGGCAGCTGTGCTCGGTGATAAAGAATGAGTCGCTGAGGGAAGTTACGAACATCGGCCTGATGAACGAAGTGGCCGTGATGGGCGTGCGGGTATGTGTTCAAAGATGAATAATCATTAGCTTTCCTTTTGTCCTGTTTTAATTTTCTGCCTGAACAGTTATCTCTCGTTCTGCTGGTTTTTTTGTTGCAGGTGGAGAGCCTCCACCGAGCCAATGTTCGCTCGGGAGTATTTTTGTGGGTGCTTGAAAAGTGTTGTCATTACCGAGACAGGTGCAGGGAGATACATGTGCGTGTGAGGAATGATCCCTGTAACTAGGTTTTGGTTGAAGAGTTGGCGAGGAGGGATCTTTAGGTACAACACGCGCTTGGTTGGGAGAGGGCTTTGGAGCATCCGTTACGTCGAAAGGATGAGGAGCTTGAGGCCGGTAGGAGGGCCTCAGTTGAGTGTGAGTGCATGTATTTAACCAAGGTGACGAAAGTCACATCGGAGTGGAGGTAAAAAATGGCCGCACTAAGGGGAGATTGCGGCCTTAAAGCGCCAATTGGCTGATGCCTCGGCCAGAGTTGATGAGTTGCATGGGCCTTTCTGCGCCGGAGAGTCCCAATTGTCATTGGTAAGGGCCACTGCTGCCTTCAAGGAGGGAAGTCTTGAGGAGTGGATTGGGGTCCTTGAGTGGGGTGCTTAGGATGCAGCGGAGCAGATTGCGATCTTAGAGGAAGAGAACCGGCGTCTCCAGGAGCAGTCCGCTTTTTCAAGTCAGCCCGCAAAAATTTGGGTTTATGCTGAGGCCTGTATGGAGTGTGGTTTTGATGCCGCAACACTGCGGGTTGTTGATGGTGCTGGCGGGAGCTTGGGGGAGCCAGCGATGGTGTGGATGGCACGGGCGACGGTGCAGATGGAGTAGGTGATGATGCAGATGGTGCAGGCGGCGGTGCAAATGGCGCCGAATGAGAAATAGATTTTTCGTCTTTTCCCTTTTTCTTATTTTTCCTCGCTGTTCGGCGTTCGTTGTCTTGTTAGTTGTTTTTTATGTTATTTTTTTTTATTGGCCAGTTCTCGGCCGGATGTAAGTGGGTATAACACGTGATTGTTTTATGAATAAGAAGGAATTTGCCTTTCATCGTTCGTTTAGTGTTTGTTTTGCCCGCGTTTGAGGGGGCAGTTTGATTTTGATATTCAACTTCGGTAGGAATGTCCATTTTCGGATGTCGGTGGCCCTTCCTTCTCGACTTAGGGTGGTCGAGTCAGGCTATTCTTTTGGGGATGATGCTATTTAGCCTTAGTCTGGGTTTGGGCGTGGTCAGATTGCTGGTCGTGAAGACGACAATGCGACTTGGCAGCTCGATCGAGGACGAACTTTACATGCCTTTAATTTCAGTTAGAGTTGGACGTACTTAATTGGCCGACAAGGGTGTTTGACCCGTGCCTCAATTTGATTGACTTATTTGTTGAGTTTATAGGTAGAGTGGTTCCGTTTGGGTTTCGGCTAGACTGTACTTGAATTTGCCGGCGAAGGCACGCGGCCTTAGTCCCCATTCAACTGTAGTTGAACTTTGTTAATTATTTGGAGGCGAGGGTGTATAGCCCGAGTCCGAGTCCAACAGTAGTTGAATTTGTTGGCGAAGGCGCATGTCCTAATTCCCAGTTCGATCGTTGTTGAACTTCGATGATTATTTGGAGGCGAGGGCGCATAGCCCGAGTCCGAGTTCAACTGTAGTTTAATTTGTTGGCGAAGGCGCATAGTGTTATAACCCATATCCACACACGTTAGTTCATTCCATAAGTTAGATAACACAAATCCAAGAAGGAATTATCCTTGAGATGATAAGAAGTTAATCCGATTAATCTTAAGTGATACAAGGGTGCATAAGGGTGATTAACAAGTATTAGACGTTAAACGAATCAAGGATGTTGTAACTCGTACTTTTGGGTAAACCTATAAATGCTTAGTATACATAGGAGGTCATGATTTAAGGTATTTGAATCATATAATATCCGTATCATAATTCTTGAAGTCAAGCAAGTTATGAAACAAAAGTCGACAAAAGTTGTTGCAACTTAGGTTCATAGTTTTACCTAAACTTTAGGTCAAATGTTATTAAGTATTTCTCCCAATATACTTGGAATTACGGGGTGATCTACCCACCAAATTGAAGATCTATGAGTCTAGTTTCCAACGCATTAAACGGTTTAGCAATACGACATTGGAATAGAGAGATATAGACATTTTCGTGAGACTCCACAAGCTGCTAGGTGCAAGTAGGTGAGTCACCTACTTGGTTTAATGTCGGCCCAAAAGAGGGGATTTCGGGTCAGATAAGCAGCCCATTAAAAGGCTTATCTTCTGCAATATATACCTCTTTATATTTCACAAATAACCAGACCTAAGGCTCTGCAAAATTCCTCCCAAAAATTATCCACAAACCCTAATTGATTTTCCTTCTCTTTCAAGTTCAAATTGGGGGTAAACACTAGAGTTTGAAGAACCAAGTTAAAGGATGAGTTATCCAACAACAAAGGTGAGTTTACTGCTATATTTCATACATTTATTCTTCTGTAAATTCATGGCAATTCGTTATATACATGTAAGAACTCACGGGACGGTGATCGGAAGCCGTGAGTTCAAGTTATTCACTTGTAGCGGACTCTGTTTTGTGGACTGTTTTGTGTTGCTGTTGGGCTGCGTTTTTTATTACTGTTTTGTGGAGTTTTGGAGGAGGCAGGGTGTGGAGAAACACCATATATATGTTGGGTTGTGGTTTGCTAGTTCTTGGTAATATTTTTGGGTCGTTTGATACGACTATAGTGGCCGTCATATGTATGATGTGATTAGGTTGTGTGTGGACTGTTTTTGAAGGCTCAATATGTTTATTATTGATGTTGTTTAGGCTGTTTGGTGATTGTTTTGAATGGTGTGAAGTCCTATATATAGGGGAGGTGCTGTCCGTTTCATCACAAAATAGATTGTGGTTGGTACATAATAGTTGCGACGCTTAAACGTTAACGATAAGTGTCATTTCTCCTATTGTAGACTAAGGAGTCGTGACGTTTGCATAGCTTGAGGTTGTGGCAGTATATACAAGGTATGTGTGGCTATCCCTTTCCTTCTTTTGCACGACTCCGATTGTACATAATGTAATGAACGAGCTTCCAAAGATATTCTATTCTTAAGCTAGGAGTACTTACATTGTTTCCCTCTTATGGAACGATTGAAGTTGATGTTGCTTCTCTTATTCTTAAGTTATCAATCTTGTTGGTACTTCCCGATTCATATAAGGTTCATAGTGAAGAGTTAGTCCTAATAAGTTGTACATAGGATACCGACCTTACGTCACTACGAAAGGTCTACAAGGTGTTTCCATGAGTCGAGCATGCATTATATATATGTATCTATTTTACTCTACCGAGCCGCGCTATAGTCGGCCGGGTATGGCACCTATTGTGCAACCACTGATCAGGTTGGGTTTTACCGAGCTCCACGTGGCCGGGTACGATTCTACCGAGCCTTATAATGGTCGGGTATGTTTTTACCGAGCCTATTACGGCCGGGTACGATATGATGATGATGATGCCCACAGAGGCGTATGTTTTAAAAGATTATGTATTTATACATATGTATCATGTATTTCATGTCAGTAGCCCTCAGAGGTACTCAGATGTTACAGGTTGTATATTCTCTATCCCTGCTTACATTACTGTTCGTATTTATGGTTCTCTGCCTTACATACTCAGTACTTTATTCGTACTGACGTCCTTTTGTTTGTGGACGCTGCATGTCGTGCTGCAGGTCCTGATAGACAGGCAGGTGCAGCTCCCCCATCACAGTAGGTTGTCCAGTTCAGCGGTGATTGGCGAGATCCCTTCTCCGGACTTGCCTTGGTTTTGGTATGCATTTTTGTTATAGACATTATGGGTATGTCGGGGCCTTGTTCCGGCTATGTTGCAGCACTTATGTTCCTTTAGAGGCTCATAGACAAGTGTCGACTCATGTATAGTTTGGTATGCTTTGTCGGCTGGTTTTTGTTGTATAGTCTTTCATTTTAGCGTGGTAGCTTGTACCATATGTATATAGTTTCTTGATTGTCCGGTCATCCCATGTTATGTAGGTTCATGCAATCATATTTTATTGTTGGTTGTTCATGATCCATGTCTACCATTTATATTGGTCTCGTCGGCCTAAAAGATAATAAAGAAGGTTAGATAAAATGTACGTTGGTGCTCGGCAAGTATGGTCGGGTGCTAGTCACGGTCCTCCAGTTTGGGTCGTGACAAACTTGGTATCAGAGCAAGTCTGTCCTAGGGATTGTCTATGAGCCATGTCTAGTAGAGTCTTGATTATGGATGTGTAGCGCGCCACATTTATAATCGGGAGGCTACATGACATCTAGGGTTGTTACCTTCTTCCCGAATCTAGATCGTGCATAGAGTTGAGTCGTAAGTGTTCGTCTCTAATATTCACCTTGTTTTCTTTCAACGATGCCTTCGACTAGGAAACAAACGATTAGTAGACGGCTTGATACAGCTGCGGGAGAGGGTACCAGTCAGGTGCCCCAAGCCAGAGCAGGCCAAAGTGAGGCTCAGAGTGAGATGTCGTCTCATACCTCATCTACTCCGTCTCCTCCGGAGGATATTAGGTGGCACCCAGCACCTCCAGCTCCTCCGTATGGCACTACAGACCAGGATATGCGGAGTGCTTTGCAGTTATTGACTAGCTTGGTAGCTGCTCAGGCTCAGAGGCAGAATATAGGTGCTGCTGATAAACCAATTAGTACAAAAGTTCGTGATTTTATTAATTTAGACCCTCCAGTGTTTACCGGATCAGACCCCAAGGAGGATCCGCAGACTTTTATTGACCAGGTTCATCGTACACTACGGGTTATGCATGTTAGTGATACAGAGGCAGTAGAATTGGCTTCTTATCGGCTACGGGATTTAGCGCTTCTTTGGTATGATAGTTGGGAGAGATCCAGGGGTCCGAACGCTCCTCCAGCTGTGTGGAAGGATTTTTCTGAGGCCTTTCTTCGTCACTATTTGCCAGTTGAGATACGACGAGCTAGAGCCGATAAGTTCTTGAACCTTACACAAGGTAATATGAGTGTGCGAGAGTATAGTATGCAGTTTGATTCTTTAGCAAGGTATGCTCCCCATATGGTGGCCGAGATAAGTGATCGGGTGCATTTGTTCGTGAACGGGTTGGGACCCCATCTGATAAATGAGTGTATGACAGCCTCCTTGGTAGAAGGCATAGATATTTCCCGTATTCAAGCTTATGCTCGGACCCTAGAGGATCGTAAGCGCCAGCAGAGGGCAGATAGGGAGCAGGATAGGGGCCAGCATAAGAGGGCGAGATTTTCAAGGTATTCTGATGACTTAAGAGGCAGCGCCAGGCCCCAGTCTTCAAGGAGTTCGGCGCCATCTGTAGCTAGTGCTCCTACACAGTTTCAGAGGCCTCGATATGATCGATCCTATTCTGGTCCAGGTCGGAGTTCGCAGGCATCTGGATCGCAACATCACAGGGATACTAGTCAAACGAAACCCCAACACCACGTTGTGATCAGTGCTGCAAGGCCCACTTTGGACTGTGCCGTCGAGGTTCTGATGCGTGTTATTCTTGCGGACAGCCTGGCCATATGATGAGGGATTGTCCTAACAGTGGAGGTGATGGTATGGCTCAGCCGACTAGATCTGTGTCTGGTTCTTCCTCATTAGTTCGACCTCCAGCACGGGGTTTTCAGCAGTCGACAGGTCGTGGTAGAGGTAGAGGTGCAGGACCGAGTTCGAGTGGTGCTCAAAATCGAACATATGCTCTAGTAGGTCGACAGGATCTCGAGTCATCTCCAGATGTTGTTACAGGTATATTATCTGTGTTTTCTTATGATGTATATGCGTTGATTGATCCGGGATCTACATTATCATATGTTACACCCTTTGTGGCTAATAAGTTTGGCATTGAACCCGAATTGATAAGTAAACCCCTTGCGGTATCTACTCCAATAGGAGATTCTGTGATTGCTAGAAAGGTATATAGAGGTTGCACTGTGATGATTTGTAGTCGTCAAACCTCGGCAGATTTATTTGAATTAGAAATGGTTGATTTTGATGTGATACTGGGAATGGACTGGTTGGCCTCATGCTATGCAAATGTTGACTGTCGTATGAAGATGGTTAAGTTTCAATTTCCTGGTGAACCCGTCATTAAATGGAAGGGGAACATTGCTACATCGAAAGGTAGGTTTATTTCCTATCTTAAGGCAAGGAAAATGATCTCAAAAGGTTACATTTATCATCTTGTTCGCGTTAGGGATGCAGAGGCGAAGTTGCCTACTCTACAATCTATCCCCGTGGTCAATGAATTTCCAGGATGTTTTCCCAAATGAACTCCCAGGTCTTCCTCCGGAAAGGGAGATTGAGTTTAGCATTGATGTCTTGCCTGACACTCAACCGATCTCTATCCCTCCAGATAGAATGGCCCCGGCAGAGCTGCGAGAGTTGAAGGCGCAGTTAAAGGAGTTGTTGGATAAGGGCTTCATTAGGCCTAGCACTTCACCTTGGGGTGCGCCAATCCTATTCGTGCGGAAGAAAGATGGGTCATTACGGATGTGTATCGACTATCGGCAGTTGAATAAGTTTACTATAAAGAACAAGTATCCACTTCCAAGAATTGACGACCTATTTGACCAACTCCAGGGTGCCAAGTATTTCTCCAAGATTGACTTACGTTCAGGATATCATCAGGTGAGGGTTAAGGAGAAGGATATTCCAAAGACGGCCTTTCGGACAAGATATGGGCACTTTGAGTTCTTGGTGATGTCGTTCGGGCTAACAAATGCCCCGGCAGCTTTTATGGATCTCATGAATACTCTATTCAGGCCCTATCTTGATGTGTTCGTGATTGTATTCATTGATGACATTCTGGTGTATTCTCGTTCGGAGGAGGAACATGCGAGCCACTTGCGGATAGTATTACGGATGCTTCAGGATCGTAAGTTATATGCTAAGCTCGCCAAATATGAATTCTGGCTGAACTCAGTAGCATTCCTTGGCCATGTGATATCTGACGAGGGTATTAGTGTCGACACTCAGAAGATTGATGCAGTAAAGAATTGGCCGAGACCTACAACACCATCAGAAGTTCGTAGCTTCCTGGGGCTAGCAGGATATTATAGGCGATTTGTAGAAGGGTTTTCCTCTATATCAGCACCATTGACTAAGTTAACACAGAAAGCTACCAAGTTCCGGTGGTCTAACACTTGTGAACGTAGTTTTCAGGAGCTGAAGGATCGATTGACATCCGCACCGGTGCTCACTCTCCCTGAAGGAACAGAAGGATATGTGGTATATTGTGATGCCTCAGGTATAGGTTTGGGGTGCGTGTTGATGCAGCATGGGAAGGTGATTTCATATGCATCAAGACAATTGAAGAAGCATGAAAAGAATTATCCAACCCATGATTTGGAATTGGTTGCAGTAATATATGCTTTGAAGATATGGCGGCACTACTTATACGGCGTCCATGTTGACATCTACACAGATCACAAGAGTCTACAATACATCTTCAAGCAGATAGAGTTGAATTTGAGGCAGCGTAGGTGGCTTGAATTAGTGAAAGACTACGACGTCGAGATATTGTATCATCCCGGCAAAGCCAATGTTGTGGCAGATGCTCTCAGCCGTAAGTCAATGGGAAGCTTAGTACATATTGATGCAGGTAGATGGGGGTTGACTAAAGAGCTTCATCAGCTAGCCAATATGAGAATTAGATTGTTAGACTCTGATGACGGAAGTGTTACTGTACAGAATACATCAGAATCATCTTTGGTAGCCGAGGTAAAAGCACGGCAATATGAAGATCCTATCTTACTACGATTGAGAGAGAACATTCAGCAGTGTAAAATTACGGCTTTTGAGATCGGAGGAGATGGGGCACTAAGATACCAGGGCCGATTATGTGTGCCGAATGTAGCAGGGTTGCGAGAAAAGATTATGAATGAAATTCATCAATCCCGATATTCCATCCATCCCGGCTCAACAAAGATGTATCATGATGTCAAGGAGCAGTATTGGTGGGATAACATGAAAAAGTCTATTGCAGAATTTGTAGCCCAGTGTCCCAATTGTCAACAAGTAAAGATAGAACATCAGAAACCCGGTGGATTGCTTCAGAATATAGAAATTCCGACCTGGAAATGGGAGGTGATTAATATGGACTTCGTTATTGGATTACCTCGATCTTATCATAAGTTTGACTCTATCTGGGTGATAGTTGATCGACTTACAAAATGTGCTCATTTTCTGCCAGTTAAGACAACTTACTCGACTGATGATTATGCGAAGTTGTATATCAAGGAGATTGTTAGGCTTCATGGTGTGCCGGTATCTATTATATCGGATCGAGGAGCTCAATTTACGGCTAACTTTTGGAGGTCTTTTCAGAAAGGTTTAGGCACACAGGTGAATCTCAGCACTGCATTTCATCCGCAGACTGACGGACAGGCTGAACGTACCATTCAGACATTGGAAGATATGCTATGAGCATGTGTTCTAGATTTTAAAGGAAATTGGGATGACCATCTTCCACTCATAGAATTTGCCTACAATAATAGCTACCATTCCAGTATTAAAATGGCCCCATATGAGGCACTATATGGGAGGAGATGTAGATCACCAGTTGGATGGTTTGAAGTCGGTGAAACAGAATTATATGGGCCAGATTTGATTCACCAAGCCATTGAGAAGGTGAAAGTGATACATGAACGATTGAGGACGGCACAAAGCAGGCAAAAGTCTTATTCCGATGTCCGACGTCGTGATCTAGAATTTGAGGTTGGTGATTGGGTTTTCCTGAGGATCTCACCAATGAAGGGTGTTATGCGTTTTGGGAAGAAAGGTAAGTTGAGTCCAAGATATATCGGTCTGTATAAAATTCTTCAACGAATTGGACAAGTTGCTTATGAGTTAGAATTGCCATCCGAATTAGAATTTGTCCACCCGGTATTCCATGTATCTATGTTGAGGAAATGTATTGGTGACCCTTCTCGAGTTGTCCCTATCCAAGATGTTCAAGTTACAGAGGATCTATTATATGAAGAAGTGCCAGTGGCCATATTAGATCGACAAGTCCGCAAGCTGAGAACAAAAGATGTAGCTTCCGTCAAAGTATTGTGGAGGAACAAGAATATGAAAGAAATGACATGGGAAGCGGAAGAAGAGATGAAGTCTAAATACCCTTACCTATTCCGGAATGATGATAACAAGGATGTTGGTGGAACGCAAGATACATTATAAAGGTGAAATGGCTTTATGAGGTAAGCAATAACTTGAGAACTCTCTTGCTTAATACAAAGTGGTGATATGTAAATAATGTCCATGTCCATAATGCTTTGTGTAGCCTTGTGTGGTCCTACTTTAACTTCACTGCTTGCAAATTTTGCTAGTGACCATTTTATAGGGGAAAATTGACCAAAAGTTTCCGCTAGAATCCACGATGATTTGGACTCCCCATAAACCCTTACATTCGAGGACGAATGTTCCTAAGGGGGAGGGTGTTATAACCCATATCCACACACGTTAGTTCATTCCATAAGTTAGATAACACAAATCCAAGAAGGAATTATCCTTGAGATGATAAGAAGTTAATCCGATTAATCTTAAGTGATACAAGGGTGCATAAGGGTGATTAACAAGTATTAGACGTTAAACGAATCAAGGATGTTGTAACTCGTACTTTTGGGTAAACCTATAAATGCTTAGTATACATAGGAGGTCATGATTTAAGGTATTTGAATCATATAATATCCGTATCATAATTCTTGAAGTCAAGCGAGTTATGAAACAAAAGTCGACAAAAGTTGTTGCAATTTAGGTTCATAGTTTTACCTAAACTTTATGTCAAATGTTATTAAGTATTTCTCCCAATATACTTGGAATTACGGGGTGATCTACCCACCAAATTGAAGATCTATGAGTCTAGTTTCCAACGCATTAAACGGTTTAGCAATACGACATTGGAATAGAGAGATATAGACATTTTCGTGAGACTCCACAAGCTGCTAGGTGCAAGTAGGTGAGTCACCTACTTGGTTTAATGTCGGCCCAAAAGAGGGGATTTCGGGTCAGATAAGCAGCCCATTAAAAGGCTTATCTTCTGCAATATATACCTCTTTATATTTCACAAATAACCAGACCTAAGGCTCTGCAAAATTCCTCCCAAAAATTATCCACAAACCCTAATTGATTTTCCCTCTCTTTCAAGTTCAAATTGGGGGTAAACACTAGAGTTTGAAGAACCAAGTTAAAGGATGAGTTATCCAACAACAAAGGTGAGTTTACTGCTATATTTCATACATTTATTCTTCTGTAAATTCATGGCAATTCGTTATATACATGTAAGAACTCACGGGACGGTGATCGGAAGCCGTGAGTTCAAGTTATTCACTTGTAGCGGACTGTTTTGTGGACTGTTTTGTGTTGCTGTTGGGCTGCGTTTTTTATTACTGTTTTGTGGAGTTTTGGAGGAGGCAGGGTGTGGAGAAACACCATATATATGTTGGGTTGTGGTTTGCTAGTTCTTGGTAATATTTTTGGGTCGTTTGATACGACTATAGTGGCCGTCATATGTATGATGTGATTAGGTTGTGTGTGGACTGTTTTGGAAGGCTCAATATGTTTATTATTGATGTTGTTTAGGCTGTTTGGTGATTGTTTTGAATGGTGTGAAGTCCTATATATAGGGGAGGTGCTGTCCGTTTCATCACAAAATAGATTGTGGTTGGTACATAATAGTTGCGACGCTTAAACGTTAACGATAGTGTCATTTCTCCTATTGTAGACTAAGGAGTCGTGACGTTTGCATAGCTCGAGGTTGTGGCAGTATATACAAGGTATGTGTGGCTATCCCTTTCCTTCTTTTGCACGACTCCGATTGTACATAATGTAATGAACGAGCTTCCAAAGATACTCTATTCTTAGAAGCTAAGCAGTACTTACATTGTTTCCCCTCTTATGGAACGATTGAAGTTGATGTTGCTTCTCTTATTCTTAAGTTATCAATCTTGTTGGTACTTCCCGATTCATATAAGGTTCATAGTGAAGAGTTAGTCCTAATAAGTTGTACATAGGATACCGACCTTATGTCACTCCGAAAGGTCTACAAGGTGTTTCCATGACTCGAGCATGCATTATATATATGTATCTATTTTACTCTACCGAGCCGCGCTATAGTCGGCCGGTATGGCACCTATTGTGCAACCACTGATCAGTTGGGTTTTACCGAGCTCCACGTGGCCGGGTACGATTCTACCGAGCCTTATAATGGCCGGGTATGTTTTTACCGAGCCTATTACGGCCGGGCACGATATGATGATGATGATGCCCACAGCGGCGTATGTTTTAAAAGATTATGTATTTATACATATGTATCATGTATTTCATGTCAGTAGCCCTCAGAGGTACTCAGATGTTACAGGTTGTATATTCTCTATCCCTGCTTACATTACTGTTCGTATTTATGGTTCTCTGCCTTACATACTCAGTACTTTATTCGTACCGACGTCCTTTTATTTGTGGACGCTGCATGTCGTGCTGCAGGTCCTGATAGACAGGCAGGTGTAGCTCCCCCATCACAGTAGGTTGTCCAGTTCAGCGGTGATTGGCGAGATCCCTTCTCCGGACTTGCCTTGGTCTTGGTATGCATTTTTGTTATAGACATTATGGGTATGTTGGGGCCCTGTTCCGGCTATGTTGCAGCACTTATGTTCCTTTAGAGGCTCATAAACAAGTGTCGACTCATGTATAGTTTGGTATGCCTTGTCTACTGGTTTTTGTTGTATAGTCTTTCATTTTAGCGTGGTAGCTTGTACATATGTATATAGTTTATTGATTGGCTGGTCATCCCATGTTATGTAGGTTCATGCCATCATATTTTATTGTTGGTTGTCCATGATCCATGTCTACCATTTATATTGGTCTCGTCAGCCTAAAAGATAATAAAGAAGGTTAGATAAAATGTACGTTGGTGCTCGGCAAGTATGGTCGGGTGCTAGTCATGGTCCTCCAGTTTGGGTCGTGACACATAGCCTCAGTCCCAGTTCAACTGTAGTTGAATTTGTTAGCGAAGGCGCATGGCCTGTGTCCCTGTTCAACTTTTGTTGAACTTTATTGATTATTTGGAGGCGAGGGCTCAAAGCCCGAGTCCGAGTTCAACCATAGTTGAATTTGTTGGCGAAGGCGCATGGCCCGAGTCCCAGTTCAACTGTTGTTGAACTTTATTAATTCTTTGAAGGCGAGGGCGCATAGCCCGAGTTTTGGTTCAACCGTAGTTGAATTTGTTGGCGAAGGCGCATGGCCTGAATCCCAGTTCAATTGTTGTTGAACTTTATTAGTCGTTTGAAAGCGAGGGCGTATAGCCCGAGTTTTGGTTCAACCGTAGTTGAATTTGTTAGCGAAGGCGCATGGCCTGAATCCCAATTCAACTATTGTTGAACTTCGTTGATTATTTGGAGGCGAGGGCGCATAGCCCGAGTCTGAGTTCAATTGTAGTTAAATTTGTTGGCGAAGGTGCATGGCCTGAGTCACAGTTCAATTGTAGCTAAATTTATTGGCGAAGGCGCATGGCTTGAGTCCCAGTTCAGTTGTTGTTGAACTTCGTTGATTATTTAGAGGCGAGGGCGCATAGCCCGAGTCCGCGTTCAACCGTAGTTAAATTTATTGGCGAAGGCGCATGGCCTGAGTCCCAGTTCAACAGTAGTTGAATTTTTTGGCGTAGGCGCATGGCCTGAGTTGCAGTTCAGTTGTTGTTGAACTTCGTTGATTATTTGGAGGCGAGGGCGCATAGACCGAGTCTGAATTCAACCGTAGTTGAATTTGTTGGCGAAGGCGCATGGCTTGAGTCCCAGTTCAACTGTAGTTGAATTTGTTGACGAAGGCGCATGGCCTGAGTCCCAATTCAACTATTATTGAACGTCGTTGATTATTTGGAGGCGAGGGCGCATAGCCCGAGTCCGAGTTCAATTGTAGTTGAATTTGTTGGCGAAGGCGCATGGCCTGAGTCCCAGTTCAACTGTTGTTGAACTTCGTTGATTATTTGGAGGCGAGGGCGCATAGCCCGAGTTCGAGTCCGAGTTCAATCGTAGTTGAATTTGTTAATTGTTTGAAGTATTGAATGGCTAAGCTCGATTTTGATTTCGAGGCTTCGAGCGGCATATGCCTAGTTTTCTGGGCGTATGGGTGAGAGGGAGAAGACTTGCTTTGGTCAGGTTATTTTTCCCTTTTCCGACGTCCCCCTTTTCCTTTTGATTCCAGGAAGAACTACGTGATCTTGCTAGAAAATCTCCATAGACGGCGCTAAATTGTTTGATTCAAAATTTATCGGTTACTTTATGAATGCAAAACAATAGACATAGGTTGAGGGTCAATCATAGCAAGTCGTAATAAATCGAGAATCAAACAAAGGAAATGATAATTAAGAATAGTTCTTCTAACAATCGAAAACATGGATGATCTTTATTGATGATAATAGGGTGGTCTGCCTCCCCGTAAGGAGGTTCAGAACCTTACAATCATATTTTCTTTTGATCTTCCATTTTCTTTTTGGATGTTCCGATTCTCTCTCCCTTTTTCTCTATTGTTAGAGTCCCCGTGGGGAAGGAGAGAAACCCTTTTTGTCTCCTTTCTTGATATTTATAGATATGAATTGTACCGGCTGACCTTTGGTGGTTGGGTCCACGTTAAGAGGTCATCTTCGACATGACGGATAAGCCGTGACCTTAATGATCATCTTAGACGGGCATTAAATATCATTAATTAAGAGCGATTATGCCATTTAATAATCTTACATTAGCCGAGAAAAACGATTAACCTCACCGATTATTTTAGGGTCGAATTCCGACCCACACAGAGGTCTTGATTCAAAGCCTTTTTAAATATGCCATTTTTTTATATACTACCTTTTTGTTTTCACCACGAAATATTTGTAATGGCCTTTTGAAGTCTTTTGTCCTTTTATGTAAAAAGCAAAGATTTAAAAGTAGAAAAGAAAACGAAAATTTTATGTATCTGGTCTGGCTAAATAACAAACGAAATAAATAAATAAATAAATAAATAAATAAATAGGATCATGTTCTTTCTTTCCTTGGCTACCCCATTAAGAATCATTAATTTTCGTCCCCAACGTGTCAAAATTTCTTTGGCATATTTCGATATCAGAGAAAATGACAAAAATGGTCTGTTATGTTTAGTTATTGGTTCAAAATAATTCTTTAGATATACTTTGAATAGTTTTGAAATTAAGGAGCGTGGTTGATATCCATCAAATATTTAGTAAACTCTACTTGACAGATTTAGTGAGAACCGTGCAAAAAATAGGGTTTCACATGAATACACATTTGGAAGTTTAATATTTATAGTTTTCCCTGACTTTTAGTCTATTTTTAGATTTTGGTGCTGGTAAAATTTCTGTATATCTTTATACAGAAAACTGCTATTTTTGACAAATTTAGAAGATCAAAATTGCTTAGTATAAGGGCCACTTTAAACCTAGCCCTAAACATATGGGTTTATTTTTGTCATTTTGGTTCAATTTTTAGTCCAAATTGATTTGTGAGTAATTTTATCAAAATATTATTAAAATAAGCCCTGTTTATTTGATATGTAATATATGATCGTAACCTCAATTCAAATAAATTTTATGCAAGTTAATAATTTGTATGGGGGCGACTCGGATGTGATACGGGTCGAGCACGCCCCCTTACGCGGCCGTTGACATCAGATGATATCCCTCTTCGTGTCCGTACGACGAAGAGGGTATGCCCTCACCCGTAGTAGCATACTAGCCGGTTCGCCCAAGCAGACGTCCCGACTCCCCCTCCCTTGTATTTTCGTTGTAATAGCAATAGCTCCGGGACGATGCAAAATGTCGGCGAGGGGGTCGTCCTTCTATATAAGGAAGGGTCCCCCTCATTTGTAACACAAGTATTATTAATCATTAATAATACAACTCTCTCTCTTCCATCTTTCTCTCTATTGTCATCTCTTTATTGTTTACTTGTTCAAGCACTTGATTAAGCTTCATCACTTTCTTATAAGAAAAACATATACACGAATCCAAAAATCGATCTTTAAGATATATTACCATTGATTCCGATTTACTCTTCATTTATTCTTTGATTGTCCCTAACCCCTAAAGTAACCGATAGTTTTTGGGTCAAACAATTTGGCGCCGTTTGTAGGGATTTCGAGAATCAAACTCGTAGTATACATTCACAAGATCCGATCATCGGAAAAAGTCTGGAAATGGCCGAAAATGACACTCGATCCAAAGCTGTGGTAGAAGTTACCACCAACCTTCTGAGATCCATGAACGAGGCCGGTGGTAGCTCTGCTATCAACGCTACCCCTCGTGTCGCACCCGAGACAGAAGCCTCACCTCCCCCTTTTGGGAACCTTGCTACCCCGCAGGAAAGGGACACCTCCACTTCAAAAGAAGCACCCCCAGCAGTCAAGAAGCTACTGGAGGAATGGCTGACCAGTACCCTGAGTAGCTTAGTGGAAAAGCCACCACGAGGCTGCGAGAATGCAACACCAACAACAAGAAACATCACCACGACAGATGAACAGGAAGGAACACGAACCAACGGCCAACCCGTTGAAACACAAACACACGATGACACGTTAGCCTCCATCCTGAGGAAGATGGAGGAAATGGAAAGCAAAAATCAGACCCTCCGTGACCAAATGAAGGAGCACCAAGATAGGGTTTACAAGATCCCCGGAGCACCTAAACTGCTACCCAAACGAGATGTAGGAAGGTTTGTAGAACAACCCTACTCCGAAAAAGCCGCACCTTATACCATTCCGAAGACCTTCAAGATGCCTCCCTACCTGAAGGTGTACGACGGAACCACCGATCCTGAGGATCATCTCATCCACTATGTCACCGCCGTGAAAGGTAATGACTTGTCTAAAGAACAGGTACCATCGGTGCTACTGATAAAGTTCGGCAAAACGCTAACCGGGAGAGCATTGACCTGGTACTCCCAACTACCCGCCAAAGCAACCTTAGAGGAAATGGCGAACAAGTTCGCCACAACACATGCCGGCGCTAAGAAAGCAGAAGCAAGGGTGAAGGACATCTTCGCCGTCAGACAAACCACGGGTGAGGGCCTCAAGGACTTCCTCGCCAGGTTCAACAGGGTAAGAATGAGCCTGCCGAATGTGTCAGAAGGAATGGCGTTAGCGGCCTTCCAGAAGGGACTCAGCAGGGACGGCTCCGGAGCTACCAAAAAACTGCTAAGCCGGCTCATGAAGTACCCTCCCACGACCTGGGACGAGATCCACAATGCCTACTGCACCGAGGTACGGGCAGACTAGGAGGATCTCAACGGAACCCGACGGCTAGCAGTCGTGCACCCGGATATGAGAAGAGATCGACGACACGAGGGACGCCGAGAACTTACCCCTCATCCCAGTAAAGAGCGACACCAGCCCTATACGAGGTCCCCACTTCTGCCCCCTCGCCATACGAATGTCGTGCAATGCCACCTCGACCCACTCAGGAACGAACGAGGTATGCCCCCTTTACTTTCCTCGCATAACTTCTGTGTCTCTCCTTCAGAAATAGTGTACGCACTGGAGAAGCTTGGCACCAAGGTGCAGTAGCCCCAAAAGATGAAATCGGACACCGTCACAAGGAAATCAAACGTCCTATACGAGTTCCACCAGGAATGAGGGCACAGGACCGAAGACTGCATCGGCCTGCGACAAGAAGTCGTCAGAATGCTCAACCAGGGGTACCTAAAGGAGCTGCTCAGCGACAAGGTAAAGCCAATTTTGCACGCGGAGAGAGCACTCCCGGGGACCTCCAAAGCCACCATCTCCGACACGCACGGTAAACATGATCATCGGAGAAGGGAACGACGTCGCCATTAATAACGTCAAATTTGCCAACACACACAGACTGAAGAGGACCATCTCTCACGAACGGTACAATGCCCTTGAAGGAAGTATCACATTCGATAAGTCTGACGCCGACGGTTTGTGTTTCCCTCATTATGATGCTTTAGTTATTACTCTACGTATCATTGATACGGATGTCAAGAGAGTCATGATCGATGATGGAAGCGGCGCCTGCATCATCCATCTGAGAGTCCTCTCATAGATGGGACTCGAGGACAGGATAAACCCCCGCTACATAACTCTAATTGGTTTTAACAATGCAGTAGAGCGCACATCAGGAGAAGTCACCATACCCGTCCTCGCATGAGGAGTTACCCTGGAAACTACCTTCCATGTGATGAACCAAGAGATAGCCTACAACGTCATCATCGGGCGTCCACGGATACATGCCATGGGGCGGTTCCCTCAAGCTTATACCAAGTAGTCAAATTCCCTACCCCATGGGGAATATTCACCATTAAAGGGGAGCCACGCACAGCGCAGGAATGTTATAAAATAACTCAAGATTGCGCCCACACCCGACAATTGAACAGGGCGAGCGTGGAAGCATAGCAATCAGCCATGTCGGGGACCCAAGGTAGACCTGACGGCCAACGCTATAAGAGACCCAAACATCGTAGAAGCCTGCAAAGCTACGGTTGAAGATCTCGACCCGGTTCAACTAGATCGGGATGACCCCGAGAAGAAGGCATACATCGGTTACGGGCTCGCCAACCCGTGCAAGTACCGTGAATTCTTAACTAAACATGCAGACACGTTTTCTTTTTTCCATGCAGACATGCCAGAGATATTGCCACCCACCGGCTCAACGTGGGCCCATTACATCCGCTGATAAAACAAATCAGGAGAAAGTTCAACGCCGCTATCAATGAGGCAGTCCGCGAAGAAGTAGACAATTTGCTAGCCAACGGCTACATCAGGGAGTCAAAATACCCGCAATGGGTCGCCAATGTGGTGATTGACAAAAACAAGAGCGAGAAGTTGAGGATATGCGTGGACTTCACTAACCTAAACAAGGCCTGCCCTAAGGATTCCTTCCCCCTGCCTCACATCGACTAACTGATCGACGCCACCGCCGGACACGAGCTACTAAGTTTCTTGGACGTGTACTCTGGCTATAACCAAATCCTAATGGCCGAGGAAGATCAGGAGAAAACCACATTCATCACCCACCAAGGCACTTACTGCTACAGAGTAATGCCCTTCGGGCTAAAGAATGCGGGAGCTACTTACCAAAGGCTAGTCACCAAGATGTTCAAGGAGCAACTTAGGTAAACTATGGAGGTTTACATCGATGACATGATAGTGAAATCAGCGAGGAAGGAGGATCATATCGATCACTTGCGAGAAGCCTTCGAGATATTGAACAAATACGGAATGAAACTGAACCCCGAGAAATGCGCCTTTGGTGTGGCGTCAGGGAAATTCTTTAGCTTTCTCGTATCTCAAAGAGGGATCGAAGTCATACCTGACCAGATTAAGGCGATCGCCTCGATACCCGAAGCACTCAACGGCAAGAAACAGATTCAGAAGTTGACAGGCCGAATAGCCGCATTCTCTCGGTTCATCTCCCGATCGTCAGATAGATTCCACAAGTTCTTCAGTGTGTTGAGAAAAGACAACGGATTCCACTGGAATGACGAATGTGTCAAAGCCCTCCAAGAGTTGAAAGCATATCTGTCGTCTCCACCATTGTTGACGAAAGCAAAGCCGGGTGAACCCCTACTGACACATCTGGCTGTCTTAGAGGTCGCGGTCAGTGCAGTGCTCATCCGCAAAGAAAAAGGTACACAATCACCTATCTATTACATTAGCAAAACTCTAGTGGACGTCGAGACCCGATATCCACACCTCGAGAAATTGGCGTTGGCATTGGTCACGGCTTCCAGAAAGCTGAGACCCTATTTCCAGTGCTATCCCATCCGAGTGGTTACCAGTTTCCCTCTGAGAAGCATCATGCACAAGCCTGAACTGTCGGGCCGTTTCGCCAGATGGGCCATAGAGCTCAGCCAGCACGACATCACCGATATCCCCAGAACTGCCATCAAATCACAAGTCCTCGCCGACTTCGTGGCCATTTCAGTGCCAAAATCTCGCATGAGGCAGAGAAGGAGGCCCTGTAAACAACTCCAAACACCAATCCCTGGATACTCCACACTAATAGGGCCGCAAACACTTCAGGATCGGGACTGGGACTCGTCCTCGAAGTCCCCACGGGCGAAGTCATTCGCCAGTCCATACGATGCCTCAAAATGACTAACAACGAGGCAGAGTACGAAGCTGTTATTGCAGGTTTAAAACTTGCTGCAAGGTACAGGGCCCGCCAGTTGATCCTACATTGCGACTCGGAACTTATGGTAAATCAAGTTGTCGGAACTTATTAGGTCAAGGAGCAGAGGTTGCAAAAATACCGAGTAGAGATCTGTAAGCTGATGGCCCAATTCGACGAATGCCACTTCGAACAATTTCGTAGGGTACACAACGCTGAAGCAGACGGATTGGCTAAATTGGCCGCGGCAGCCACCAACCTGAATAAAGAAAGCATCGTCACCCTCCCGCACTCCGCAATCGACCACAGCGAGGTACTCTCCCTGCATGTAACTTGGGACTGGCGCAATCAATTTGTATCATATTTGCAGGATGGGAACCTACCGCACGACAAAAAAGAAGTGATAAAGCTTCGCACACAAGCAACGAGGTACTGTTTGGTGAATAACAACCTCTACAAAAGAACTTTTGGAGGACCCCTAGCTAAGTGCTTAGGCCCCAACCAGACGACGCCAATGTTAGAAGAGGTCCACGAGGGCCATTGCGGTGCCCATACAAGAAACCGAGCATTCGTACGATGTCTAATATGGGCCGGATACTACTAGCCCACCTTGAAAAAGGACGCGGCAGAATACGTTCACCATTGCAAAAAATGTCAAAAGTTTGCCCCCCCTGATATATCAGCCAGGAGAGCCCCTCCACTCGGTCATATCTCCATGGCCCTTCATCAAATAGGGAATGGAAGTCGGACCACTACCTATCGCATGAGGGAAGGTACGCTTCTTATTAGTTTTAATTGATTATTTCTCTAAGTGGGTGGAAGTAGGTGCCTACGCCCAGATCCGCGAGCAAGAGGTCATAGCCTTCATCTGGAAAAACATCATATGTCGCTTCGGCACCCGCAAAGAGATAATGTGTGACAATGGACGACAGTTCATAGGACAAAAGACAATCGACTTCTTCGATAAATGTCGTATCATAAGAATACTCTCAACGCCATATCATCCAGCCGCTAATGGCCAAGCAGATTTGTCCAACAAGACCATACTAAACATCTTGAAGAAAAAAACTCGAAGACGCTAAGGGATTGTGGCCCGATTTACTGCCAGAAGTACTATGGGCACATAGGACCACCCCCAAATCCTCCACAGTAGAAACTCCCTACTCATTAGTCTATGGGACCGACACCATCATACCAGTCGAAGTCAGCGAACCAAGCCTCAGATACTAGCACACAAGCGGAGAGGAGAATGACGCGAGCCGACTAAAATACTTAGATGAAGCCGAAGAAAGACGAAAAATGGCCCACATCAGGCTAGTGGCCCAAAAACAGCAGGTCGAGAGATACTACAACAAAAGAACGAAAATTCGTCCGCTCAAGATAGGAGACTATGTGCTAAAGGCCAAAACACTGGCATCCAAAAACCCTAACGAAGGGAAGTTGGGCACCAATTGGGACGGGCCCTATAAAATCATCGCAGTGGCAGACAAAGGCTCCTTCAAGTTAGAAACCATGAACAGGAAAGATACTACAAAACAACTGGAACATCTCACACCTCAAACGTTTCCACTTCTAAAAGGTATCCCCCAAGTCGTACTATTTTTCCCTCATCCGACTTTTGTCCCAACTGGGTTTTCTCGGAGAGGTTTTTAATGAGGCAACGAAGGAGATGCCCGGAAACATTTACGAGGTTATTATGATACCCCAAGCATACCGCCGATCGGCACGAATGGTGTATCGCAGGGACTAGGGCTACGACCATCTCAAATGTATGAAAGGCTGCGACCATCTCCAATGCAAGAAATGCTACAGGCATCTCAAATGTATGAAAGGCTACGGCCACCTTAAATGCAAGAAAGGCTACGACCATATCAAATGTATGAGAGGCTACGGCCACCTTAAATGCAAGAAAGGCTACGGCCATCTCAAATGTATTAAAGGCTACGGCCACCTTAAATGCAAGAAAGGCTACGACCATCTCAAATGTATGAAAAGCTACGGCCATCTCCAATGCAAGAAAGGCTACAGCCATCTATAAATTATGAAAGGCTACGGCTATCTCCAATGTTAGAAAGGCTACGGCCATCTCAAATGTATGAAAGGCTACGACCATCTCAATGTTAGAAAGGCTATGCCCATCTCAAATATATGAAAGGCTACGGCCACCTTAAATGCAAGAAAGACTACGGCCATGAAAGGCTACGGCCATCTCCAATGTAAGAAAGGCTATAGTCTCCTCCATTAAAAATAAAAGGCTAAGGCCTTAACGGCGAAAGGATAAGACTACGGTCTCCTCCATTCAAAATAAAAGGCTAAGGCCTTAACGGCGAAAGGAGAGACTATGGTCTCCTCCATTAAAAACAAAAGGCTAAGGCCTTAAAGGCGAAAGGAGAGACTACGGTCTCCTCAATTCAAAATAAAAGGCTAAGGCCTTAACGGCAAAAGGAGAGACTACGGTCTCCTCCATCAAAAATAAAAGGCTAAGGCCTTAACGGCGAAAAGAGAAGACTATGGTCTCCTCCATTCAAAATAAAAGGCTAAGGCCTTAACGGCGAAAGGAGAGACTATGGTCTCCTCCATTAAAAACAAAAGGCTAAGGCCTTAACGGCTAAAGGAGAGACTACGGTCTCCTCCATTAAAAAGAAAAGGCTAAGGCCTTAACGGCGAAAAGAGAGACTACGGTCTCCTCCATTCAAAATAAAAGGCTAAGGCCTTAACGGCGAAAGGAGAGACTACGGTCTCCTCCATTAAAAATAAAAGGCTAAGGCCTTAACGGCGAAAGGAGAAGACTACGGTCTCCTCCATTCAAAATAAAAGGCTAAGGCCTTAATGGCGAAAGGAGAGACTATGGTCTTCTCCATTAAAAACAAAAGGCTAAGGCCTTAACGGCGAAAGGAGAGACTACGGTCTCCTCCATTAAAAATAAAAGGCTAAGACCTTAACGGCGAAAGGAGAGACTACGGTCTCCTCCATTAAAAATAAAAGGCTACAGCCTTAACGGTGAAAGGAGAGACTACGGTCTTCTTCATTAAAAATAAAAGGCTAAAACCTTAACGACGCAAGAAGAAACCACGACAAATAATGGGCTACGCCCCGAGCAGTACAAAAGTAAAAAAAAAAGAGGGGACGCAAATAAGGCATAAGACAGTTCTCGAAAAATCACCAAAAGTCTTATTAATAAATCACAAAGATAATAGAAGAGTCTTGATTACAAGTAAAAAAAATCCTAGCTAAACACCATGACCCCCGTCGCCATCCTCCGCACCGGCCGCACCATCCTCACCTTCGTCCTAGAACACCATATCGATCCAGGATTCAGTGCCCAGCTGGTCCGCATCCTCAAAGGAACTGCCCGTTTGGCCCAGAGAGTCGGGGTCATACCCACAAGCCTCACGAGCGACCCTGACCAGGTGACGCTGAGCGTCAACCTCCGCCTCGGTGGCTCTACCAGCGGCTAGCAACTCCTCGAACACGGTCCGTCTCGCCTCAGTATACACGAGCATGTCATGAGCTTCGCCGGACGTGTCGCCAGCAGGGGCAACGGCCTCCACCTGCTGAGGAACTGCTATCCTGGTCGTGGCTGTATGGAGCTCGGCCGACAGGGCGTTAACCTTGGCACGTAATTCTGCCGCTTCCATCATCGCCACGCGACCAAGGTCCAGCTCCCCCTCCCGCTGCTGGAGAAGACTCTCCTAATTCAGCATTCCGGGTCACAGCGGTCAGCAAGTCTACGTCTGCCTTCTCTAGTTGGGCCGTACGCTTTCGCAGCTGCTCCTCCGCCGCCTGCAAGCCTTCGCGGAAGACCCGAAAGTCGGGGTCTTGAGTGTAGACGTCCACCAGCATGTTATGCTTATCCCGGACCTCTCTGTAGTTTTTCGATGCCTTTCGGAGGGCAGCAGCCTTCTTCCGCTCCTTCCGGCTCCGCTCCACCTCCAAGATGAGGGTCTGTAAAAAGAAAAAGAAAAAAAAAGACAAGTCAAAAGGGTAAAACACCTTAGAATTCAAAAGAAGACAATACAAAGTAACGACCGAATCATACTAGTAAAGTGGCACCAGCAACTCGACGAGACAGGTCGCTGTCACTTACAGACTTCAGAGACTCCGCCTCGGCAGCCCCGCACAGCAAGGACATGTCCGCTGCGGCCTGCTCGCTCTCCAGCAGGAAGTTGTACCCGTGGGGATTATAATCCGGTGGTTAGGACCCGTCACCGCCATGTCCACACGGGCATACTCCTGCTACAGCATGTACCCATGTTCAGGGGTCGCCTCATCACATTCCAGCTGCGGCACGTCCGCAAGTTCAGGGGCCGGCTTAGCAGCAGCTTCCTCCTCGTCTATAGCTCCACCGGCGACAACTGGCGCACTATCGTCCTCGACACGCGAGGGAGCAACGCTTTCCGCAGCCGCCCTCAAGAGGGTCACCCTCTTCGACCGGATGGCATCAGTCATGAAGACCGGTCTCGACTCAGAGCGACGAGTAACCACCTCCCTTTGTTCGACGGCCACCCCTTTTCCAAGGAGTAGCCTACGCCTCTTCCGCTCCAATGGCTCATCGTCCGATGGAGCGCCCTCTTCAACAGAAAGAGGCGAAGGCGCAACGTCCGCTTCGGATGCCGGGTCAACCACCGGCTCGGTTGCGGGACGAGAAGGCCCGGGAATGTCAGCAAAGACTGACACCCGGATTATAGTGTCACCCTCCGAATGGGCAGCGTTGGCAACGTCATCACCAGACACTCCCGCATCCGCTCGGTCATCCTCGGGCTGAACAGCCTCGGGGAGACCCTCCCTCCCGAGGAATATGAGTTCAGAATCAGACGATGGGGAATTGGCGGCACGGCGTCTACATCTCCGCGGCATAATCCGAGTTGCCAAACACAAATAAACAAGAATGTCAGATATAACACCGACGGCGTCCAAATAGAAGACAAGTTCGCCAACTCAAAATAAACGTCATACTGGAAGGCCGTATTTGGTAGTGAAGGCGACCGACGTCCTACACTCCTCAGCGTAGGGGATCAACCGCCCTACCCAGACTTTTATGTCCGGCATGGATTGGGGCATGCGCGCCCTCGCTGCATCCACAGAAAATAACAAATATAAATATCTAAAGATGACGAAAAGTCGAATAGACGTAGAGACACTAAACACAAGGAATGATACTTACGGTTGTCGTTCCATGCCTCAGGAAATCCGGTCGGGTCCGATACCAAGTCCGAGGTGCGGACGAATAAGTACTTCAGCCAAAATTGACGGTTAGGCTTATCGTCTGCCTCGACGACTAGGCCTTTCACCCCTCGATTATTTAGGTGAAGCATTGTTCCTCTCATGAAGCCAGGGCTGAACAGCTGCAACATGTGGTATATGGTGACGTCCAAGCCGGCTCTCTCAGCGTATGTCGTCAGTATCCGTCATATATTCCACGTGTAAGGGGTAATCTAAGCCGGGCATACATTGTAAAATCGGCACAGCTCCTCCGCCAGCGATAGATTGGGAGTTTGCACCCCATTATGAAAGGATATTCATAAAAGGCACAGAATCCCGGCCTATGAACATTGGCCAGGTCCCTTCTAGCTGTCCGCATAACGGCCGCCTCCGGAATCCGGCAAGACGCCCGGAGGCCATTTAAGAGAGGCTCGGTGTAAGTAGACCTCTCCCGTGCAGGGGTGTCTACCTTCGCCGGGAAATCCCTCCGAACATACAGTTCATGAGGGAGGAGATTATCCACAGATAAAGGGACGAGAGGTTTGCGAACCTTTTTGCCATCCTTTGACGCCCGGGAGACTCTAGAGGTAGCCTCACCCTCTTCTGCTCCCCGACGGAGATTACTCCTAGCCATTTTGGAAGTTTCTTTTTATGAACTAAAAATACAACAATAAGAACATGCGATCAACATGAAGACTTGCAAGTTCTATCAGGAAAAGCTAAGAAATGAAAATATCGGAGAACTTTCTGATGATCCAAAGAGTGAAAAGTCTTGAAACTGTCCACTATTTATAATAAGTCTCTACACGAAATTCGAAGAGTTTTTGCACCGGAAAAGAGGCGGGAAACCAAAACGTCAAATCGCCTTAATGGCCTGCCTCGAAGACAACAACAATTATGACACACGCAATCAGCAAACGACGGTTTAGAAGAACATGCCACGTGTATGTATATAGACAGATCAGATACGGGTCGATTTTATCCACCCATTGCAGATACACCTCGAGTACATCTCCAATAGGCGGAGGGACTAACTGTATGGGGGCGACCCGGATACGATACGAGTTGAGCGCACCCCCTTACGCGGTCGTTGACATCAGATGACATCCCTATTCGTGTCTGTACAACGAAGAGGGTATGCCCTCGCCCGTAGTAGCATACCAGCCGGTTCGCCCAAGCAGACATCCCGACTCCCCCTCCCTTGTATTTTCGTTGTAATAACAATAGCTTCGGGACGATGTAATATGTCGGCGAGGGGGCCGTCCTTCTATATAAGGAAGGGTCCCCCTTATTTGTAACATAAGTATTACTAATCATTAATAATACAACTCTCTCTCTGCCATCTTTCTCTCTATTGTCATCTCTTTATTGTTTACTTGTTCAAGCATTTGATTAAGCTTCATCACTTTCTTACAAGAAAAACATATACACGAATCCAAAGATCGATCTTTAAGATGTATTACCATTGATTCCGATTTACACTTCATTTATTCTTTGATTGTCCCTAACCCGTAAAGTAACCGATACCTTTTGGGTCAAACAATATTTATTTATTAACTCAATACATTTTGACTCGTCCAAAATCAACCCAATCTCCCCATTTGACATCCCAAGCCTAACCTCTCTCTTAGATTTTTAGCACGTTTGTGAAACAAGCTCACAAGTTTTAGTGGATTGGTATTAAAAAGGAAAGAAAAAAAAATAGAACAATAAGTAGTAAACAAAAATCTTAATTTTCTTTTTTTTTTAAAAGGCAAGCTTGCTGGCAAAGTAATTGCTCCCCCCCTCTCCCACCCCTGAGGGGGGTGTCTCCCGCCCCTTCATCGCTTCACTATCATTTCTTCCTTCTTCCTTAAACGAACCATTTAAATTCACCACTCTGTCTCCACTTCACTTAACTCTTTCTTCAATTCTTACTCTACAAAAATTCCCAAGTTTTCTTTCGAAATTACTAATACACCCCTACACTTACCGGTTTATCGGAAATGGAGAACCCGCCGGCGAACCGGATGAACAGTCGGGTCACAAGGCTACCGCCAAGAAGAGGGCAAGTTAAAGTTATGATTTTTATGAAACTGCTGAAATCGGTGGATTCGATCATCGCCGGTTGCTTTCGTCCGACAGCAATTACCCCTGATAAATAACAAGAAGCTTCATTTGGTACTTATTAGTTATATTCATTTCCTAATGATTTTTTCTAATTTGATCCTGTTTGTTAATTTCCCAGCTAACAAACAGAGGATACGAACACTTTTTCCTTTTAAAAAAAAATTATTTTGTGTGTCGGGGAGGCTGCTTATGTAATGTTGTTATTTATTTAGTATTTCTTTTTTTTATTTTTGGGGTTTTTTTTTTTTTTTTTGTTGTAGATTGTGTGTAGATCCTAATGTTGTACTATTAAGAAAAGCAATCTTCTGTACTGATTAATAAAATATGTACTTTTAATTAATTATTATTCGTTTTTCTTGTCTTAGTCCGTACAACTTCGAATGGAAATGGCCATTCCTGATATTACTAGAGACTAGACACTCATTCGTATTGGGGTTTGAGAGTGCAATATTTTTGTAGGGAAGAGTTTGTAATGGTGTTTTATTTTTCTTAATATTTAGACTATAACAGAAATGTACCAGGAGGATAATTTTTGGACTATTTTAGGTAAATATATACTTCATGTAAGCACTTTCTTAAAACGCATTTAAAATCATAGACCCAGATTCTGTTTCTATTTTCGTTTAGATTTTTTGTTTTCTTCTTCAAGGTGGGTTACCATTTTACTTTTCTCCTCAAGCCAAAAGCTCCATCCCCAACATGTGTGTTTAACCAAAATATCGCGGCTACTAACGGGGTCTCGGTTGATTTCTCTTCCTTTAGCTACTAAAATATTTCAGTTCGCTAAGTTTGAAAAGTCAAAAGAGCGCAGACTAGCGAATTTCGATTAAAACTAGAAAATAAGAGAAATCGGGTTACTGATAATCAAGAGATCAAAAAATGTAATATGCTTTCAATAGTTAGAATAAACAGTAAAGAAAAGTTGTATTTCAGTATGTTTTCAATAGTTGATCGTATCCACAAATGGTATAACTTCTTCCTTTTATAGCTGACCCTAGGTAGAAGAATAAAACCTAGGCTTTAATGACATAATTATGAGTAATAAATGAAATTGAATAGGTCGTTACACAATCATTCCTATTAAATGTCAATTCTTCAACATATTAGGTATTTAATATTTGAATTTGGACTTCTTCATGTCTTCAGATCCATGTTTTAAATGCTTTTTGATCCGTTGCCCTTGAATGTCTTGAATTGATACAGAACTCGTATCTACTTACTTTTCCCTTTTCCCGTGTCTCCTATCATTAACTTCGTATCTTTTTTGAATATTCAAGAGTCCACAATCTTAAATGCCTTATTTAGATACGTGATACGTATCTAAACTATTCCTCGTGTCCTCTTTGAACTCTTCTTTTCGATTAAATATTATTTTGTTGATCTTTTGACCAATCCACATGTCATGCCACATCACTCTTATTAAAAATTTAATTTTTCCCAATATACCCACGCCAAGAGGTTTGATATGCGGAATTCATACCAAGGCTCAACAAACTCATATGTTCACTTTAATTTCCTCAAGTCTCTAGCAAATCATAATGATCGTATTGGCAATTTAACATAAGAAATATTCCCCAATTAGACATGACGTGGGTCCTAAACTACCCGAATAATTATCATATAGTAGCTACGCACGGACTCACATCACCTAGTGCGTACGTAGCCCACGTATTTAGCAACAATTACTCATTTATAATCCTATGGGGACAATTCCCTCTTATAAGGTTAGAAAGGAGACTCACCTCGCTCCAAAGTGCACTCCCAAAGTCCAAGAACGAGCCCAAGTTCTTAATTCGACACCGAACAATCCCAAACTAATCAAACAAAGTAAGAACTAGTAAATAAAGGCTTACAAGATCGAATTCTAACCATTTAAACAATTTTCCAACCATTAACACTAGTTTCCTAAATTCCGACCCCGGGCCCACGTTCCCGGATTCCGAGATTGTTCAAAGGAAGTTGTTCTCTATGACCTAAGAATAAAAAATATATGATTTCTAGTTCATTTCGTGGCAAATTATAGGATTAAATCTTAGTTTTGATTAAACCCTAAGTCTAACTCTAATCTCTTGATTTTACCTAATTTTTAGTGTTAAATCTACCTAATATTTATGTATTTGAACTAAAAGTGAGTGGTGATTACTAACCTTGCAATGATATGTGGAATCTCTCTCTTTGAAACCCCCGAAATCGCCTAAGTGTGTAGTGAAAAGTGAGAGAGATGAGTTTGGGTTCGTATTAATGAACCCTTTTGTCCCCAACGATTTTCGCTTCTGCAGAAGGAATCCCGCTTCTACGGACATGAGCCGCTTTTGCGGAAAAAGGCAAGGGGGCCAAGGCCACTTCTACGGTCTAAAACTCGCTTCTGCGAGTCCGCTTAAGTGGAAAGCCCACCGCTTCTGCCGTTCTGGGCCTGGGGCGGATGGACCGCTTCTACGGTCGGGGGTCCGCTTTTGCGGTCGGGGGTCCGCTTCTGTAGTTCCCCTGGGCCTGGCCCTTCCCGCTTTAGCGACTACTAGACTACATCTGTGGTCCCGCTTCTGCTTCCCAAGAACTGCATATGTCGTTATGACAGAAGCATAAAAAAGCCCAGCCCTTTCTAAATTTCCAACTTCACTCGAACCTCGACCATTTGACGCTCGGGGCTCCCGAGCCCCGCCCGGATATACTGACAAGTCTGAAATCATGAGGCGGACCTACTCAAACCCTCGAAACACTCAAAACAATGCTAAATCGAGGAATCAAACCCTAAAACCAAATGAATCAATTCATTGAACTTCAAATTCTAAATTCTCCTCCAACGACTCAAAATGCCCTTAAACTACTCGGATTGAGACCAAATTTTACAGGTAAGTCTTAACTGATATTTTGGACTTTTACCAAGTTTCAGAATCAAAATCCAAACCCGATACATATGAAAATAATGATTTCTTAGTTTATTTTGAACCTTTGAGACTTAAACTTAATAATTTCACATAAAACTTCATTACTCGGGTTAGGGACCTCAGAATTCGATTCTGGACATACGCCCAGGTCTCATATTTTCCCGCGGTTCCTCAGAAATTGTCAAATCATGATTTCGGGTCCGTTTCCCCAAAATATTGACCGAAGTTAAACTTGTCCCTTTTAAAGAAACTTAAAGAAGCAACTAGGCTTATTCTTGCTCAAAACTCTTATAACTTCCGAACCACCCGTCCCCGCAAGTCATAAGCAAGTGTGAAAAGTATTATTTAAGGGAACGGGGTTTGAAAATGCAAAACGACCAGTCGAGTCGTTACATATTGGCATTAATTAGCAATAGAACTGACCATTTTAACCTGATTCGGGGTTTGAAAATGCAAAACGACCAGTCGAGTCGTTACATATTAGCATTAATTAGCAATAGAATTGACCATTTTAACCTGATTCGGGGACTTGTACCAAGTTTCAGAATCAAAATCCCAACCCGATACATATGAAAATAATGATTTCTTAGTTTATTTAAACCTTTGAGACTTAAACTTAATAATTTCACATAAAAATTCATTACTCGGGTTAGGGACCTCATAATTCGATTCTGGACATACGCCCAAGTCTCATATTTTCCCGCGGTTCCTCAGAAATTGTCAAATCATGATTTCGGGTCCGTTTCCCCAAAATATTGACCGAAGTTAAACTTGTCCCTTTTAAAGAAACTTAAAGAAGCAACTAGGCTTATTCTTGCTCAAAACTCTTATAACTTCCGAACCACCCGTCCCCGCAAGTCATAAGCAAGTGCGAAAAGTATTATTTAAGGGAACAGGGTTTGAAAATGCAAAACGACTAGTCGAGTCGTTATATATTGGCTCACATTGCATGATTTTCATTTTTTTTAGTCAGATTTGATAAATTAAATTTGTCAAACATTTGAATAATTTTATGCTATTATATTTATAAATATGAATTTATTTTATCAAACCATAATATTCTTACAAAATGTATGTTTTTAGTTTTGTAATATAGTTATAAATATATGATTACTAATTAATGTATATTCACGAAAAAAATATATCTTAAATATCAAATATAATATCATTTAAAGAGTAAAAATTTATAGGCATATATTTTAATAATTACTTTATTTAAAATTTAATTTAACTATGTAATTATACTTGTGCAATCAAACAATAGACTTGTAATTACACTATGACAAACAAACAAATCATTATAATTACACAACTATATAATTACTAGGCTGTATAATTACAACCCTAATAATTACACTAATTTCAAAGTACATGTTTGCTTTCCAAACAAACCATTAAATTTTTCTTACTCTTTGGACCACTGCGGTCCAATTCATATACTCATAAAAGCCAATCAAAAAACTGATTTGGTCAAAAGGAAAAAGAAAAGGTTTAATTTGTTTAGATGGATCTGAGTATGAAATAAGTTGAATTTAATAATTGGCACAAAAATGTGAAAGTTGCATGTCAATCTTTACTTCCTTTTAATTAACGTGCAATTTTAAAATAAATTATCGTTCAAACTTTTAGCTGTAAATCATTGTTATTAAAAAGTCAGTACTCCCTCCGGTCCAAAATAATTGATTTTTTTAGATGTTTTCACATATATTGAGAAAATTATCTTTTAGCATTAATTAGCAATAGAATTGACCATTTTAACCTTACTATCTCACATAAACACTCCTAACACATATTCCAACACTATTTACTCCAAGGACAATGTAGGAAAAATATCATTAAGTCATTCTTGAAATCTGAAAAAATTACTTATTTTGAACTACAAAAAAAAAGTTAAAAAATTACTTATTTTGGACAGGAGGAAGTATTCCTTGTGGAACAAATTAGCTGGCACTTTTGAGACATCCTAATAGTCTTACACGTGCGTCAATTTAACTTCTTCCTTTGTCTCCAATCGACAATGATAGGGTAAAAAGCTAGTGGTTTGAAAATAGAAATATACGAGTCTATCTATATACGTTCACACAAGAAATGGTTTCATTTCCAAATTCTTGATATTATGCAAATTGCATATTCCCTTTCCCTATCTGCCCGCCCCACCCCCCTCCCCGCGAATCAGGAGCCTAAAGTCAAATTTCAGGAAGAGGCCCAAGTAAAAATATTAACGACAAATTTTCAATAAAAACTCATTTAATGACGGTAGAATAATAATATCGACTCAAGAATTTGATAAGTTGATATACAACAATAACATACTCAGTGAAACTCACAAAATGGGGACTTGAAAGGCAGAGTGTACGCAGAATTTACTTTTACCTTGGGAGGTAGAGACTAAAGAGTTTATTTTCGAAGGCCCTTGGCTTAAGAGAAAGCATGACAAAAAAGGTCAGACAAGGACAATCAATTCAATGCAGTATGAAAATAAAAGTAAGGAAAGAGAATTAGTCAAGACTAAACAGACTAAAAAGAAATAGTAGCTATCACAGATAAATAGGATAATAATCAAAATACAAGAACAATAGATACAGTGGCAGATCCAAGATTTTAAAATTCTGGGTGCTCGCCGATAAAAACTTCAAAAAAAGAGAAAAAATAAGTTTACTTTTGGGTGCTCGCTCAATATTTATCTAAATATTTATACAGTTGCCTATACAAATTTATTAATATTGTCAAAATTAATGGGTGCTTAAGCACCCACAACTCCCTATGTGCATCCGCCACTAAATAGATAGTAAGTAGGAGAAATCAAAGGATAAGAAACAATAGATATAAGTTGATATAATAATAGGCGGAATACATAAAATGACACCTGCATTTGTACCTCAATCCCATTTACAAACGTGTTAACCACTGGATATTTTCAAACACTCTACATTTCACCCTTCCAAAAGTGCATCTATTACATACCACTTTGATATTTGATCACTTGTATCAAATAGGTGTATGTTACACACCAATATTATCGTGACATGTGTCATTAAGTTAAAAAATAAAAAGGTCTCCTGCAAAGTTTTTAAAAATAAAAAGAAAAGGAACCCGGGCAAAATAAAAGGGACTCGTCTTCTTCCGAAGACCAACCACCATGGTTGCGCCCACCTTCATCTTCAAGTCTAAGATTCAACACTTAAATTCAAAATATTGTTCTTTGGCATTTTTCAACAGGTTTCGATCTAATTCTCAATTCATCTCCAAATGAGTTCAAACTTGAAATAGAGCTTCCAATCAAAACTAATTCGGTATTCAAATATGAATTTTAGTAAAAAAATAATAATTTCGCATAAATAATTTTAGTACTTCCTCTTAATTTTTCTGGCCAATAATTACACTTTTTGAATTGAAAATCTCCGGGTCTAATTGAAATCGCACTTTTCGAGCCAACAATTTCACACCAATCTCTTGATAATCCAAAAATACTTTATTTACTAGTTGAAAAACGAAATAAGAGTTTGAAAAGTAACCAAAAAAATAAAAAACTAGATAGAGGTTATGTGAGCATTAATGGAGGAAGAAAAATAAAGGAGATGAATAAAAAATAAAAAAGGGAATAAGTTGGACATGTGGCATTTTTATGAGGCTTCAGATACAAAACTTTTTAGTTCACTAGCCTTATTTGTGTGTAAAGGATGCATGTGCCGCTGCCATATAGGTAAAGATGTGTGTACTAGATACACTTTTGAAAGATTGAGTGTTTGAAATTATCTGTGGACAACAGAAGCGTAACACGGATTTGAGTATAAGTTCAGGTGTCATTTTATATATTCTATCTATAATAATATTCAAAAGTGTTGCGTTGCTTCAATATAATGATGGCTTGTTGTAATGCTGGGAAGAAGACAACTTGTAAGTCGTCGTATGTTGCTTATTGGGAGATATTAATAAAATGTGGGCTCATATTAGTTGTTAGAGGCAAAAAAATAATTACTTTACCCATACCCATGTAAGGAAACAATTCATTGAAATTTATTTCATTATCTAATTATTACAATGATCTTCACATTAAAATTATTGTACTTTCGCTCCAAACTTTTTTTTAAACTTATATATACACACATATTTTTAATAATACATATACAATATATTTTTATGGAAAAATGGGACCCCAAAAAGTTGGTGCCAAACGATAACTTTACTAGCTTTATAGTCGAGCCACCATGAGCAAAAACTATAAGGTATTCTGTTGTTTAAATTTTGGTTATAGTTTTAGCATTCCCTTAATTCTGTATGTGGTCGAATTTGACTGATCATGCCCCTAAGCCAGCACGACCGTCCGTACATGTGTGAGTCTAGTTAAAAGGACAATTTGGGGACAACACAAGGGACGACCTCACAACCATGTCAGCCCCTCTATAGCATGTACTTATTTTTATTTCTTAAATATTTAAATAAAGACTCTTCGCTATATAAAGGGGCTTTGAGCTGTGTAAAGGGAATTCAATTGATTATTGATAATACATGATCTCTCTAATATTCTCTCTCTCTCTCTCTCTCTTCTCTCTAACATTGTCTCTCTCATCTCTCTAAATTATCATCTTTCTCCCCCCCTCCAATTTATATTATTGCTATACGAATCAATTACAAAGATCATCCTAGAGTCTATTATCTTCACTTACGATTTACCCCTTCATTTATATTGCTTGATTTGCTTAAAAAGTGTTCAACAAATTTTGAGTCAAACAATTTAGCGTCGTCTGTGGGGATTTCAGTAGTTGAAATCATAGTTCACATCTAGGATATCAAGAATAACAATCGCTGTCCTGCAAACTCCGTAGAAACCAACAAATGGAAGATAAAGAATCAAGGTTGAAAATTATAGCATATGCCTCAACCAACCTCTTAAGCCCCCTCTACGAGGCCTGTAGAGAAAATACCGCGAATGTAACAACAAGTAGTGTTCTGGAGGAGGAGATCTCATCCTCTTCACTCAAATATCTAACGATCTTACATGAAAGAGGGGCTTCCACATCCGTAACAAAAGAAACGCTCCTAATAGTTAAAAATATACTAGAGGAATGGTTGACGAACACTCTAAGTGGCATACTCGAGAAACCATCTCAGGGAAATCTTACAGATTCATCAACGGCGGAAATCGTTGTTGCCGCCGGAGTGCCAAATGCTACACGGATAAGTAGTGGCCACATCGATATCGACACAAGAAATAATGCACTCACGACCATTCTTAAGAAATTGGAAGAAATGGAGAATGAGAATAAAGCACTCTATAATCAAATAAAGGAGCACTAGAAAAGGGTAGACAAAATACCTGGCGCCCCTAAGCTACTGCTGAAACACGACGTGGGAAGGTTCGTCGAACAACCATATAGCGAGGAAACTGCTCCTCACCCAGAACCTAAAACCTTCAAGATGCCTCCGTACTTGAGAATATATGGCGGGACCACGGATCTAGAAGACCATCTGATCCATTATGTAATCGCTGTAAAAGGCAACAACTTATCAAAAGAACAAGTGACGTCCGTGTTGCTGAAAAAGCTTGGTGAAACTTTGATAGGAGGAGCATTAACATAGTATTCTCAACTACCAGACAGATCGATATCAACGTTCGAAGATATGGTGGATAAGTTCTTCACCGCTCATGCAGGAGCAAAGAAGGCTGAAACGGGGGTTAATGATATCTTTGCAATCAGGTAAACAATGGGTGAAAGACTCAGGGAATTTCTGGCCAGATCCAACAGGGTAAGAATGGGTTTGCCGAACGTATCAGAAGGAATGGCAGTCGCTGCTTTCCAAAATGGATTGAATAGAGATGGGTCGAAAGCAACCAAGAAGATGTTCAACCGACTCATAAAATATCACCCACCACATGGGAAGAGATTCACAGTGCCTACTGTGCAGAAGTAAGAGCAGATGAAGACGATCTTTATGGTCCAAACCAATAAATGACATCAGTATAATCAGAGGTAAGGAAGGATCGACGTAACGACGGGCGACGGGAAACACTCCCAGGATTCAGTAAGAAAGGGATCAGCCTTGTGTTAGAGCCCTAAATCAGCCTCCTCCAAGAAATCCAAATGCCGTGCAACGACGTACCACCCCGCTTCGAAATGAAAGAGGCATGCCTCCATTATTATCCGTTCATAACTTTTGTGTTTCCCCTTCAGAAATAGTGTACGCACTGGAGAAGCTGGTCATGAAGGTGCAATGGCTGCAAAAATGAAATCAGAACCTAGTGCAAGGAGGTCGAACATCCTAAACGAATTCCATCAGGAAATAAGACACAAGACCAAAGAGGGCATAAGTCTACGAGAGGAAGTGGTCAGAATACTGAACTAAGGATACTGGAAGGAGCTGCTCAGCGATAAAGGAAAGGCTAATTTCTTTAGAGGACGCGATCGATCCAAAAGACCTTCAAAGACACCTTCTCCAACACGCACCATACAAATAATCCTCAGTGGCGATGGCGACTTGACAATCAACAATGTGAAGTTCACCACCACACACAAGTTGAAGCACATAACCACTTACAAACGGTATGATGGCTTTGAAGACAGTATCACCTTCGATAAGTCTGATGCCAACGATTTGTCTTTCCCTCATTACAATGCTTTAGTTATAACTTTACGTATTATCGATACTAATTTGAAAAGAATCATGGTAGACGATGGGAGCGACATATGTATTATCCACCCAAGAGTCATCATGCAAATGAGGCTAGAAGATAAGGTAATACCGCATTGCATAACTCTAATGGGTTTTAACAATGCAGTAGAGTGAACCTCCTGTAAGATATCGCTGCTAGTTTTGGCGAGAGGATCACAATGGAAACCACATTCCACATTATGAACCAGGGAACGACTTACAACATCATCATATGGCGTCCATGGATACACGCCATGTGATCCATTCCCTTGAGTCTCTATCAGGTAATCAAATTTCCCACCCCGTAGGGAATATTCAACATCCGGGGTGAACCACGTACCGCCTAAGAATGTTATCGGATCGCCCAAGACTGCACTCCTACCAAGCAGCTGAAAGGAGCAAACGTGGAAGCATAAAAATCAGCCATGTTGGGAACTAAAATCAACCTTAAGACAAAGGTCATTAGGGACTTAGATGTCGTAGAAGCTTTCAAAGTGACAGTCGAGGATTTCAACCTAGTCCAGCTGGACAGCGCCTATAGTTTTAAAAGAGCCAACATATGGTACAACCTCTCCAACCCATGTAAGTACCATGAATTCTTGACTAACCACACAAATTTATTTGCCTTTTCCCATTCAGATATGCCAGGGATCCTAAAAGACATTGCCACTCACAAGTTGAATGTCGATCCACTTTATCTGCCCGTGCGGCAGATAAAGAGGAAATTTAACGTCATATTCAACGAGGCAGTCAGTAAACATATAGATAAACTACTAGCCAACGATTCCATCAGAGAATTGAAATACCCCAAATGGGTCGCCAACGTGGTCATGGTTAAGAAGAAACGTGGGAAATGAAGTATGTGCGTAGACTTCACTGACCTGAACAAGGCATGCCCAAAGGACTCCTTCCTATTTCCCCATATCGACCAGCTAATAGATGCAATAGTAGATCACGAACTACTAAGTTTCTTGGACGCCTACTCTAGATATAACCAAATCCTGATGGCTGAAGAGGACCAAGAATAGACAACTTTTATCACCCATCAATGGACGTACTGATATAAAGTGATGCCCTTCGGGCTAAAAAATACGGGTGCAACGTACCAGAGGTTGGTCACCAAGATGTTCAAAGAACAGTTCATTAAGACAATAGAGGTCTACATCGATGACATGTTAGTAAAGTCGGCAAAGAAGGAGGACCATATCGACCATTTTAAGTAAGCCTTCGAGATACTCAGGCATTATGGGATGAAGTTAAACCTAGAAAAATGCGCCTTCGCCGTGGTCTCAGGAATACTTCTGAGTTTTCTAGTATCAAAGTGAGTTATCAAAGTTAACTCAGACCAAATCAAGGCCATAGACACAATACCCGAGATTCTAAATGGCAAGAAGCATGTACAGAAACTAACAGGGAGAATAGTCATTTTATCAAGGTTTATTTCATGATCCTTGAACAGATGACACAAATTCTTCGGTGTGCTGAGGAAAGATCGAGGACTGCAATGGAACGAGGAATACATCGAGACACTAAGGAAATTGACGGCATATCTATCGTCGCCACCACTACTCATTAAAGCAGATCTAGGCGAGTGCCTACTAGTGTACCTAGTAGTGTCCGAAGTCACTGTCAGTGCCGTCTTGGTCTGAAAAAATAAAGGTATGCAATCCCCTATTTATTATATCGGCAAAACTTTAATAGATGCCGAGACGAGGTACCCACACCTCAAAAATTGGATTTGGCATTGGTCGTAGCTTTACGAAAGCTCAGACCTTATTTTCAGTGTCATCCCATAAAGGTAATAACCACCTTCCCCTTGAGGGGCATCCTACATAAACCTGAGCTCTCGGGCAGGCTCGCCAAATGTGCAATAGAGCTTAGTGAGCATGACATAACTTACCACCCATGAACCGCCATCAAGTCGTAGGTGCTCGCCGACTTTGTTGCCGACTTCAGTACATGGATATTTCTAGAGGTGGAATAAAAGGCCCTCCGCGCCTCTGCTCACACCGACCTCTGGACCCTCTACACTGACGGTGCTGCGAGGCCTCGGGATCAGGACTCGTCCTCAAAGTCCCTACAAGCAAAGTAATTTGCCAATCCATACGATACCCCGAGATGACTGGCAATGAGGCTGGGCATGATGTTGTGATTGCAGACATGAAACTAGCCATCAAATACGGAGCCTGTCGACTCGTCCTCCACTGCGACTCTCAACTCGTCGGAAATCAAATCACCGGGACTTACCAAATCAAAGAGCAAAGGTTACAAAAATATCAGTCAGAAATATATTAGCTGATGCCTGAGTTCGACGAATGTCGCTTCGAGAAAATTTCCAGGGCACAAAACGTCGAGGCAGATAGCTTAGCCAAACTAGCAACAGCTTCCAAAAATATCAATAAAGAAAATATGGTCACTCTCCTCCATTCGGCCCTCGACCACGTCGAGGTATTCTCCTTAAACATGACTTGGGACTGGTGCAACCAGTTCATATCCTACCTGCAGGATGAAACACTCCCACACGACAAAAAGAAGCCAAGAAACTTCGGGTGCAAGCTACTCGGTATAGCCTGAGAAATCACGACCTCTACAAGAGAACTTTTGGTGGTCCCCTTAATAAGTGCCTGGGGCCACATCAAACGAGGAAAGTACTGGAAGAGATGCATGAAGGCCATTGTGGCGCCCATGTAGGGAATCGCGTCCTTGTCAGATGCCTCATCCGCACTAGTTATTACTGGCTTACCATGAAGAAAGAGGCAGGAGATTATGTCCGAAGATGCGAGTGTATTGGGAAAAAACTGAAATTTTTATTTAAAGTGATGTGGCATGACACGTGGATTGGTCAAAAGGTCAACAAAATAATATTTAATTGAGAAGAGGAGTTCAAATAAGACACGAGGAGTAATTAAGATACGTATCATGTATCTAAATGAGGCATTTAAGACTGAGGATTCTTGAATATTAAAAAGAGATATGAAGTTAATGATAGGATACACGGGAAAAGGGAAAAGTAAGTAGACACGAGTTCCGTATCAATTCAAGATATTTAGAATCAACGGAACGAAAGACGTCAAGCATATGGATTCGAAGACAAAAAAGAGACTACATTCAATATTAAATACTTGATACGTTGAAGAATTGGTATTTAATAGAAATGATTGTGTAACGGTTTATTCAATATCATTTATTACTCATAAATTATATCATTAAAGCTTAGATTTCATTATTCTATCTAGGATCAGCTATAAAAGGAAGAAGTTACATCATTTGTAGACACGATCAACTATTGAAATAGTATTGAAATACAACTTTTCTTTACTGTTTATTCTAATTATTGAAAGCATATTATATTCTTTGGTCTCTTGATTATGAGTAACCCGATTTTTCTCTTATTTTCTAGTTTTAATCGAAATTCCATATTTTGGTTAAACAAATTGGTTCCGTTACCGGGAATCTGATAATCTATTATTTCTAAGCTTACACACCTTACTTGTTGTTAACATCATGTCAAACACCACCACAAACAACAACAACAACAACAACAATGTTGTTAAAAACCAGACCCCTCATGCTCAAGGGGACTTGAACAATGCTAACATAGTTCCCTCCCCTTAAGCCTCTCCATGCCAGTCTCGTGAGGGTACTCCTGTACCTGTATCATATGCTGACGAACAAGAGCAGTCAGAACATTTTGAAAGGCAATAACAAGCTCTTCAGAAAATAATTGATGCACGAGTTAACCAAGCTCTCCAGGCTTTAGTTAGCCGGTTTCCTTCTTCGCCACTCACTCCTTCCCCCAACAACAATACACTGGAGAATCCTCGTTCTGGTCTCGATAACACAAATGAAGGTTCCCCCAGTGGACCAAGAGAAATGGATACAGGTAATGCAAATAACTCTTATTTACAAAATATGGTACTAACCTTGCACGCACAAATCAAGGAACAAAGCGAACGGATTTAGCAAATACCGGGTGTTCCTCCAATAATCAAAGGGATTGATGCAGATAAATATTCTCAACAGCCTTGGAAATCAAGTTCAACTCCTCTTCCTATTCCCAAGAAGTTTAAAGTGTCAGATATTTCAAAATATGTCGGTACAACCGACCCTCGAGATCATGTGACAGCATTTACTATGGGTGTTAAAGGGAATGATTTAACCAAGCAGGAAATTGAGTCCGTATTGGTCAAAATATTTGCAGAAACACTCACAAAGGTAGCACTAACCTGGTATTCTCTCTTACCTAAAAATTCTATTAATTCTTTTGCTGAGCTTGCAGATTCTTTTATAAAAGCGCAATTAGGAGCACAAAAGGTTGAAAAAAGAATGGTGGACATTTTCAAAATTAAACAATCAAACACGGACTTACTCAGAGATTTCGTTGATAAGTTTCAATGTGAACGAATTACTTTACCTCGGGTACCAGATAATTGGGCTGCAATAGCTTTTGCAAGTAATTTGAACGATAAAAGCTCAAGCCACAAGAAAGCTTAAAGAAAGCCTTCGTGAATTTCCTGCAACTACGTGGAATGATGTTTATAACAGGTATAGCACAAAACTCAGAATTGAAGAAGATACCGTACTCCAACACTCCCATGATGAAAGGAGCAGATCTAGAAGGTCCGAAACAAAAAAGAGATCAGGTAAAAATAGATATGATCCATTTCTGGGCCCTGCAGGAAAAGATTCAAGAACGAAATAGGAAAATCAAAGATATGATAAAAAATCAAGAAGCAGGGAATCCAGTTCTTTCTCAAGATTTAGAAATGATAGAAACAGGCAGGAGGCATTTGATGACGATGGAAGTTTGAAGGCAAGATTTGGTGGATACAATTTCAATGTTACCACCTCCGAGCTCATAGCTGTTTTGCGAAGCATGTGTGATAAGGTACGGTGGCCGAAGGAGATGCGTTCAAATCCAAACAAACGCAATCCAGATCATTGGAGTGAGTTTCATAATGATCACGGGCATAAGACCTCAGAATGCCAATTTTTATAGAGTGAAGTAGATCATCTATTGAAACAGGGCTATCTCACTGACTTATTTAGTGAGAAAGGAAAGCAGACCTACATGAACAATAGACAAGAACTACCAAAACCCCTGTCACCTAAGAGAATCGTGAATGTTATAAGCGGGTGGAAGGTACTTGTGAGGTGACATATCCAGCTTCAAACAAAGTTTTCAAACTCATAATCATGCACGGGAAACGTGCGCGCCAAATGTTAGAAGATGAAGTTATCGCTTATGACGACGCAGACATGGAAGGAGTGATAACCCATAACGATGCACTGGTAATATCTTTACTCATACATGATATTCAAATAAAAAGAGTTTTGATTGATCCAGGAAGTTCAACAAATATCATCCTACTAAGGGTGTTGCAAGATATGCAAATGGAGGATAAGATGATTCCAAAGATGCATACTTTATCAGGATTCAATAATTCCAGTATAGTAACAAAAGGAGAGGTAAACCTAACAACTTTTGTAGAAGGTTTTGAGAAAGATACCAAATTTTAGGTAGTAGATGTGGAAATGGCATATATTATAATCATGGGAAGACCATGGATTCATGATATGGGTGTTGTCCCGTAAACCCTTCATCAAGTCATAAAATTCCCATCACTATGGGGGATTCACCAAATTCATGGGGAACGACATAATCCAGTAGTATTAATGCTGTATCAGATACAAGTGATGTATACAACATCGAAGGAAATTTGGATCAACATCCAGGTAATCATGAAAAGTCAGGTTTGAACTCAAAATCTGATATAATCCAAAAACCTGAAGAGGGAGAAGGTATCAAAACATCAACTAAGGAGTTCGAGCCTGTGATACTATTTGAACAGTGGCCTGAACGAAGAATTCACGTGGGAGCTAGCTTGAGTTTAGACACGAGAGGTAAGTTAAAAGAATTATTAAAATCTAACGTAGATTGTTTTGCTTGGACCCATGTTGAAATAATAGGGATACCATCGGATGTGGAAATTCACAAATAAAGATCCATCTTGCGTGATCATAAAATGGAAGGAAGGCAGAAAGCTTTCAAAGATTATGTAAAGCAAGAAGAAATCCCAAAATCTATTCAAAATTGGGTCAACCTAGAAGGATCGAAGGTAGGTGAAATGCTATCCATTTATTATTATCAGAAGTTGTGGTAAGCATTGTCTAAATTCGGAAAGATTAAGGTAAGCAATCTTCTATCTGTTACATAAGTAAGTATTTTGTTAAGTGCTGGAACATGATACCCACAACTAGAAAATTAGCTTTAGTTTAAATCATGGCATCTAATCCCATTTCCTTGTTGTAATTACTATTTTATCACTACGAAGCATTTTACATAAATACGGAGCTAGATATCAACCTGAAATTGTAATAAAATCTTGAGAGTTAATTGGTTCCATAGCTGGTTTCAGTCAAAGTACCACATTTAGAAGAAGGATGAAAAAGTCATAAATGGTCTAAACCCATCAACATGAATCTCATATGGTGATGCTTCCTATAACATAAAAAGCGCATGCCTAAAAATATTTCACATACCTCTTTTGGAACTTTTAGACTCATCATAAAATGTCATTTTTTGACTAACAATGAGTAGAGTATGAGGCAATAATTGCAGGTTTAAAAATTGGTACGAGAACTAGGCATAAACCAGATTATGGCCAAGAACAACTGTCAAACTTGTCATTAATCAAATACTAGGGACTGTAATAGCCAGGAAAGATCGAAAGCAAGAAATTAAAAGACACTGCAATCCCAGGTTCTTCAAAACTGGGGACTTTGTGCTAAAAAAGATATTACTTTTAAGGAAGAGGACATGGTCAGGTATTTTTCATGCTAAATTCTTTTTCTTTTAAATTATAAAAGTTTTACTAAGAATTTTAGACGCTAGGCAAAAACCCTAACCTGTGCCATATGATGAGCCACAACTTGCATGGAAAAATACAATATTCTTAAATTTTAAGCCTAGGGTTATATCAATCTGATGGAAATACATACGGGTAGGCAGTCTTCATCTAAAATTGTACCTCCGAGTCCCGTATATTTTCTGTTTCAGGGAAAGGACCAACATATGAGTACTAAACAAGTGTTCAAGGCTTCATTCTACGCTCAAATACTTAGGGGACTATACATTATACATAGCTTCGTGTAAAATAATAGATACGGGTGTAAAGCAATGTTGCAAGGAGAAAATGAGGTACGGGCATCAAGGAAAAGTTGACCAAGATTCAGCTGCAAATAGCTACGCATCAAGTTCCAAATGAAAATAGCTAAGTGTTGTGAGGAAAATGAAGTTATTTAGTATAAAACAACATTCTTCAATGTTGCTTTACATAAAAATATTTTTTAAATGTTGTAAACACTTTCCAAAACCCTTTCTAAATATATAAAGATAGGGCTATGGTTATGTGCTAAAATAGGTTACAATAAAAAAAATCTTGTATATTTTATATCAAGAAATCTGTTACACAAAAAACAGTTGCGAGGAAGTTATAGACGTACTACAACGCATGTAACATTCGAAAACTTGCTCAAGTTCATGAATAAAAACTTGTCAAAGTTATTTCATACAAAAAATACGTGTTTCCTATTTCTTTCATCGTATTATAACATCGTTATGAAGTTGAGACGTCCTCTTCATTAAGTGTTGATATATAAAAGGACCCACTTTTTGTAAACCTCATGTTGATATTCCATGAGATGGATCATAAAGCATTTTCAAAATTAAAAATGCTAAATTATTCTATAAGTCCTAAATAAGAAAATAGGAAAGAATAAAATTCAAAGGAGTACTTATAAAACTTCTTGACTTAAAAAAGATTCAATAGAAAGTCTTTACAAAACCCCCCATTAATGTAAACTGGGGACTAATTCCATAAAATCCCTTAAAATTCAAGGGAAAAACTAAAATTTTCAACTTGCTACTTAAGGAGTTGGTTTTTTTGAAGTTGCGGTGTTAATTTTCTTGTCAAAAGCAATTATAGGCATATAATCAACTTCTAGGGAAGTAGCAACAGTTGGGATGTTGGGATTGTTAAGAGAAGAAAGAGCCACGGGAGCTTCAACTTCTGCGGGCTAATCCTCAGGGGCTAGGATTGCACTATTGTCAACTTTAGTAGAAACAACTCCATCATTGGAGGGTTCATCAGCCACTGTGGTATCATCTATGGGAGAAGGAAAATCGAGTGGATGTTGAGTCATTTCAACGGTCTGTAAGACTTTGGCTAATTCTGATTGCACAAAGTTCTCTTGGCTAGCCTCCATTAAAGCATCACGACGGGAGTTTAAGAAAGCTCAGCTCACCTCTGAATCAAAACTCTCCTCAAAAAGAGCATAATCCCTTTGCCACGAGGTAATATCATTTTTTAATGTTTGGTTTTCATTTAAAGTGGCATTAAGGGTAGCTTCAAGAGAGGCATGAGAATATTCTAAGGCACGAGCCTTATCAGAGGAAGCTTGTAGATCAGCCTGAGCTTGAGGTAAGTTTTGTACTAGCTCTCCCGCGTACTCTTCTTTCTTACTCAACAAAACTTTAAGTTCTCTAATCTCCTCACTTGACTTTGATAGTTGCTCGGAAAAAGGACATTCCTGGCGCTCTTTTTCCTTCTCCACCTTACTAAAAAAAGCCTTGACTCCGTCTAATTCAGAAGTTAGAACTTGTTTTTGTTGCTCCAAATTGCGATTGTTCTCTTGCAAATCATTTATCTTTTTTCTGAGCACTTTTCAATTTCTCTTGCCAATTGGTTGCTTTAAGATCAGCTTCTTTCTTCTCAGCCTCAAGAACAGCTCGGTCAGCTTCACGAGCTTTCTTCTCTGAAAGGGAAACGCTTCCCATGAGTTCCGTGCCTATAATATTAGCCTGCAAAAACAGTATATATAAGTGAAAATTAAAGGGAGAATTTCCTTCTAAAAAAAGAGGTGGAAAGGAACATTCTTTCAAAGTACAATGAACTATATCGTTCATTAAAGTCAAACAACTATGACTATCGATTTTTCTTTTCTCTACTTCCCCAATTAAGGGTTCGAGCCAAACGTTTGCCCTACCTGATTTCCTCAAAAGACTGCTATTAGCAGGAACCTCAAGTGTCACGCTCCTCATAGACATGCTTCTGTTGCTGGAACTTTCTTTCACATGACTAATAGAAGAAGAGGGAATTGTAGAAGGAGGTACGGTAGAGGAGGTGAAAATAACATAATTTGAAAAAATTGGAACATGTACGGGGGGGGGGGGGGGGAGAAGTTGGTAAAGAAGTAGGAATGGACAAGGTAGCAGGTGTAATACTTGAAATGGTGGGAGAAACAGAAGGGACATAAACAAAAGATGAGAGAGGGATTTCTTCCAAAACCGGGCCAAATTCACCTCTCAAAACCTTCAACGAAGAGGCGTTGAGTAGATTCAGGAGTGTCATTTGGACAGTTTCTTCATCAGATATTATAGTAACAGGTTCGGAGGTATGAGCAGGAGAAGCTTCAATATCATCCTCAGAAACCACCACACACCTCCTAGTCCTAGGACGAGCTGTCAAAGAGGTATCTTCATCTTCATCTCCATCAGAATCTTCTTCAATTGATTTCCTCTTTGCCAGTATGTCCTGTGTCCTCTCCAGAGCTAAGGGAGTACTGGAAGAGGCTCTAAGGGCAATATCTACTTCAGCTGACATCCCTCGATTTGCAAATCCTGATAATAAGAAGGATATAAGATTGAATGAAAAAAGAGAGTTTACTATACGCAAAAGTAATACTAAATGTATTCCATGAGTTTTAACTCTCCAACCATGTTTGATTGAAATTGACTTCCAAGTGCGTGCCTCCATAGGCACGACCTTCAAGATAGCATCTACCCAAGCACGGAAGCGAGGAACGAGTTCCATATCTCCCATGGTAGCTATCAAAAAGCATAACAAAATTTTAAAAACAAACAAAAAAGAGCGGGGTCGCAATAGCAAAAACAGACACGGTAAGAAATGAAATACTTACGTGTCATGTTCCATTTTTTAGGAAAAGGAATGTTTGATCCACCCACCAAATCAACTATGGGAACACTTACAAACCGTGTGTACCAACCACGATCATTAATATCCTCAGGGTTTATCAAAACCCTCTTACCTCTTGCAGACAAGGTAAAAACTCCATTACGAAAGAGTTTGGGATGGTAAAGGTGAATCAAATGAGGAAAAGTAAAATCAACATCTCCTCTGACCAACATAAACCTTAAGCACGCCTCAGCTCTCCATACCAGGGGACCAACTTGAGCTAAACATATTTTGAAAAAATGACAAAATTCAAGAATGACTGGATCAATGGCAGGGGTAAATCCTATAGTGAAAAGATAAGTGTAAACGCAAGAAAAACCGGCTCTATAAGAAGATATTCTCTGGTTAGGGTTGAGTATAACTATGGGAGTACTATCTTTCCAACGACAATCTTTTCGAACGATTGGGATCAGCGGTTCAGTAATTAAAGAAGGGTATTTATCAACTTTTTCTAATTTAAGCATTTGCTCACAAAGAGATTCTTTGTCATGCTCAAAAGATAGATCCGACGGTATGATTTCTTCTACCGTTGGCTCGTGAAGGGGTTCAGAAGGTTCATTTCCTTTAGAAGAGGGTTTGTTGGACAAAACACCTCTAGTGGAGATGCCAAAAATAGAAGGGATGGTAGAACCAGATGTACTACCACGCGTCGACCCTGCACCACGAGGGGCACCTTCTCTACCTCTTCTATGTCTTGCATGAGCATTGGGAAAACTATCGAGTAAGGAACTCTTTTTGGGTTAGGATGTGAAGATGTCATTGTTGGATAAATTTTTACAGAAGAAAAGCAGAAGGAGGAAGTGAGAAGTCTCTTGATGAAGAAGATAATCGAAGAAGAAGGAATCGAAAGAGTATATGGAAGCAACTGGCGAACTAATAAGAATAATGATGAAATGCCTATAATAAAGGTAACCATCACTTCGTGAATAGTGAAGAAAAAGGCTGCAGAACCGCAGAACTAGTGAGGAAGTGACACGTATGTGGTGCATTAAATGGAAGGGAAAATTGAAACGTCAACACTAACATAGCATTTATTGTGATAAAAATTCCCTTTTTAATGAGAATCCACTTCCCAAATATTTAATTGATAAATAAATGGGAAGTGGGGGGACTATCTATATTGGAAAAAAACTGAATTTTTATTAAAAGTGATGTGGCATGACACGTGGATTGGTCAAAACGTCAACAAAATATTATTTAATTGAGAAGAGGAGTTCAAAGAAGACACATGGAGTAATTCAGATACGTATCACGTATCTAAATGAGGCATTTAAGACTGAGGATTCTTGAATATTCAAAAAAGATACGAAGTTAATGATAGGAGACACGGGAAAAGGGAAAAGTAAGTAGACACGAGTTCCATATCAATTCAAGATATTTAGAATCAACGGAACGAAAGACGTCAAGCATATGGATTCGAATACAAAAAGGAGACTACATTCAATATTAAATACTTGATACGTTGAAGAATTGATATTTAATAGAAATGATTGTGTAACGGTTTATTCAATGTCATTTATTACTCATGAATTATATCATTAAAGCTTAAGTTTCATTCTTCTACCTAGGATCAGCTATAAAAGGAAGAAGTTACATCATTTGTAGACACGATCAACTATTGAAATGATATTAAAAGACAACTTTTCTTTACTATTTATTCTAATTATTGAAAGCCTGTTATATTCTTTGGTCTCTTGATTATCAGTAACCCGACTTTTCTCTTACAACAAGAAAGCCAAAGTAAGACCGCTCAAAGTCGGCAAATACGTCATCAAGGCCAAAACACTAGCATAGAAATACCCGAACGAGGGAAAGTTGGGGACCAACTGCGACGGACCATACAAAATCATAGCAGCAACAAACAAAAGAGCGTTCCAACTAGAAACGATGGAGGGAAAATCACTCCAAAACAATTGGAACGTCGCCCACCTCAAATACTTCCACTTCTGAAAGGCATCTCCTAAGTCGTACTCTTTTTCCCTAGCTTGACTTTTGTCCCAATTGGGTTTTCTCGGGGAGGTTTTTAACAAGGCAGTGAAGGGATTACCCGGTGGAACAGAAGCGCAGGTTCACCATACCGGCCAACCGACACGGTCCGCAGGCCTATATAGTGAAGGGACTACTCTAGTTATTCTCTATTGTATAAATAGAATTCTCCATTGTATGAACATAACTCTCCATTTTGTGAACAGAATTCTCCATTATATGAGTAGAACTCTCCATTGTATGAACAGAATTCTCCATTGCATGAACATAATGCTCCATTGCATGAACAGAATTATCTATTGCAATTCCGATACGTTTTTAACATCTTTTTGTAAAAGGCTGTCCATTTTTTCTCACGGCGTCCTCTCTCCCACCACCAAAACAAGGGTCTAAAAAAGAAGAGGAAAGCAGAAATAAGTACGCCTCAAGTCGGTCTAATGATACACGGTGGGAAAAAGGGAATAAAGATTACCTGCAAAGCCACGCCGGAAACCCTTCAGGATAGCTCCGTGTCATCCACCGTACTAAGCACCGGCCAAAGCAGCCTGCTTGTTGTTCGATAACAAGTTGTAAGCCACTGAAATCATAATACGATGCTCGGAGCCATCCGTCGTCATCTCCACGTGGGTAAGGCCACTCATGAACTCGTTGACATCCCCCTAAGCAATGTCACTGTCCAATTTCCCCGCTTGATCACCATGCCCCTCGACGTTGGTCGATGAACCTCCCTCGATAGTACGCATGGAACTAGAACCGGGAATAACACTCCTCTGGTGAGCCATCCTCCCCGAAAGAAATGTGTCAGCCATGAATGAAGGCCTGTGTGTCGATCAGGGCACCTCACTCCCCCGGGCTTCGATAGGCACCCCTTACTTTTCTCAAGCCTCCTCAATTTTGTTTCTGGAAATTCCTCGCAATCGGAGGGTCTATCCATTGATTGCAGAGTCGGAGCCAATAATGACGACTCCCACATAACCATAGTCTTGGGTGTGCCCCCCTATAAAGGAGCTGGAGAGAGATTCTCTCGAACATGCTCGACCAATATATCTTGAGTGCCCGAAGTAACATCGGATAGTTTGGAAATAGGGATTGTCACCCTCTTTCTCGAAGCGCCTCGACCTGTCGCTATAAAAAGAAGTAAGCAGCATCGCAAACTTCACAAAGCAAGAACCAAAAATCTACCTATAGATACTTTGGGGCCATAACGCCGCATAAAGGCATGCCAAGTACGGGTCTCTTCTACGTAAGGTAGTAAGCCAGTAACCCATCTCTTGAGATTGGCAACGGGCCGAGGCGGATGAGCCATAGCTGCAATACAAAGGATAGAATTGCAGTGGTCACAAGCGACAAGGAATGTAACAAACTGCGATACTTACATTTTGAATTCCACCTCTCTAGGAATTCGGCAGGATTGGAGACCAAGTTCTCAGTCCTAATGAAAAAATATTTGCGCCAAAACCCACGACACGCTCGGTTATCGGTTTTGACTACCAATCCTTTCGTACCACGGCCTCGCACATATACCGTGGTTCCTATTATATAGCAGGCATTGAACAGTTATAGAAGGTGATGGACAATGACTTCACATCCGACCAACTTTGCATACTGAGTCAGTAGTCGAATCACCTTTAGAGTGTACAACGTAAGTTGAGCAGGACAGACATTATAGAACCGACAAAACTCCTCTGCCAACGGAAAAAGGGAGGTTGTAACCAATCAAAAATGGATACTCATAAAAAATGCAATACCCCGGCCTATGAACATCCATATGATCCCTCCCCGCCAGAATCATCTCTACGTAAACGGGTATGTCGTACTTCACACGAAGGTTATTTAAGTAATTTTGCAATGACCCAAAAAAATCTGGAGCCGCAACGGGAGAAACTTTACTAAAATCACATCGAGATAAGGTACGTTGTCGCAGCAACGCCTCTACAGTAAGAGGACTGATATCTTTTTCCTCTTCTGCCCTTCTACCATCAGAAGATGATGACACGTTCAACGGGACAGTCACCAGAATCCTCTCGTCGCTTCGACAAGATTTAGCCATCATCTCAATGAAGAAAAGGTTATGCACAACACAATAAAGGAAAGAAAGATTTTTGATCAGGAGAAAATGCACCCGAATATGAAAGTATACACTAAAAAGATTGGAATGTTTTTTCAAAGTGATCACAATTTGAATCATTTTAAACCCTCCCCCTATTTATAGGGTTGAGAGGCACCAGAATCGAAGAGGCAAAATTTGAACCAGCATGGGAAAACAATCACCAGAGCTGTTGATTTCCTGCCTCGTGAATACGCATAATGGTGACGCCTGCGGACGCTGACGTCACATGGAGAAAGGTGTTACGTTTCGATGATCGGACAATCATGATGATTGTCTCATACCTATCACATCATGATCCTTTGATAAGGTGTAATTCTCCCAAAACGGGTGTATCAATTCCGCCCATCGAGGACGCATCTCTCTGCGACCCCGACAAGCAGAGTGACCAACTGTATGGGGTCGATTTTGACTCATCACGCCCCTAAGCCAGCACGACCGTCCGTATATATGTGAGTCTAGTTAAAAGGATGATTTGGGGACAACACAAGGGACGACCGCACGACCATGTCAACCCCTCTACAACGTGTACTTATTTTTGTTTCTCAAATATTTAAATAAAGACCCTTTGCTATATAAAGGGGGTTTGAGCTGTGTAAAGGGAATTCAATTGTTTATTGATAATACAGGATCTCTCTAATATTATCTCTCTCTCTTCTCTCTAACATTGTCTCTCTCATCTCTCTAAGATTGTTATCTTCCGAAAAACTCTGGAGCCGCAACGGGAGAGCCTTTACTAAAATCATGTCGAGATAAGGTACATTGTCGCAACAACGCCTCTATAGTAAGAGGACTGATATCTTTTTCTTCCTCCACCCTTCCACCATCGGAAGATGATGACACGTTCAACGGGACAGTCACCAGAATCCTCTCATCGTTTTGACGAGATTTAGGCATGATCTCAATGAAGAAAAGGTTATGCACAACACAATAAAGGAAAGAAAGATTTTCGATAAGGAGAAAATGCACCCGAATATGAAAGTATACAATAAAAAGATTGGAATGTTTTTTCAAAGTGATCAAAGTTTGAATCATTTTAAACCCTCCCCCTATTTTTAGGGTTGAGAGGCACCAGAATCGAAGAGGCAAAATTTGAACCAGCATGGGAAACCAAGCACCAAAGCTGTTGATTTCCTGCCTCGGGAATACGCGTAATGATGACGCCTGCAGACGCTAACGTCACATGGAGAAAGGTGTTACGTTTTGATGATTGGACAATTATGATGACTGTCTCATACCTGTCATATCACGATCCTTTGATAAGGTCAAACTTTCCCAAAACGGGGGTATCGATTCGGCCCATCGAGGACGCATCTCTCTGTGATCCTGACAAGCAGATTGACTAATTGTATGGGGTTGATTTTGACTCATCACGCCCCTAAGCCAGCACGACCATCCGTATATATGTAATTCTAGTTAAAAGGATGATTCGGGGACAACACAAGGGACGACCGCACGACCATGTCAACCCCTCTACAATGTGTACCTATTTTTGTTTCTTAAATATTTAAATAAATACCCATCGCTATATAAAGGGGGTTTGAGATGTGTAAAGGGAATCAATTGATTATTGATAATACAGGATCTCTCTAATATTGTCTCTCTTTCTTCTCTCTAATATTGTCTCTCCCATCTCTCTAAGATTATCATCTTCCGAAAAACTCTGGAGCCGCAACGGGAGAGGCTTTACTAAAATCACATCGAGATAAGGTACGTTGTCGCAACAACGCCTCTAAAGTAAGAGGACTGATATTTTTTTCCTCCTCCGCCCTTCCACCATCGGAAGATGATGACACGTTCAACGGGACAATCTCCGAAATCCTCTTATCGCTTCGACGAGATTTAGGCATGATCTCAATGAAGAAAAGGTTATGCAAAACACAATAAAGGAAAGAAAGATTTTCGATAAGGAGAAAATGCACCTGAATATGAAAGTATACACTAAAAAGGTTGGAATGTTTTTTCAAAGTGATCAAAGTTTGAATCATTTTAAACCCTCCCCCTATTTATAGGGTTGAGAGGCACCATAATCGAAGAGGCAAAATTTGAACCAGCATGGGAAACCAAGCACCAGAGCTATTGATTTACTGCCTCGGGAATACACGTAGTGATAACGCCTGCGGACGCTGACGTCACATGGAGAAAGGTGTTACGTTTTGATGATCGGACAATCATGATGACTGTCTCATACCTATCACATCACGATCCTTTGATAAGGTCAAACTCTCCCAAAATGGGGGTATTGATTCCGCCCGCATCTCTCTGCGACCCCGACAAGCGGAGTGACTAACTGTATGGGGTCGATTTTGACTCATCACGCCCCTAAGCCAGCACGACCGTCCGTATATATGTGAGTCTAGTTAGAAGGACGATTTGGGGACAACACAAGGGACGATCGCACGACAATGTCAACCCCTCTACAACGTGTACTTATTTTTGTTTCTTACATATTTAAATAAAGACCCTTCACTATATAAAGGGGGTTTGAGCTGAATTCAATTGATTATTGATAATACAGGATCACTCTAATATTGTCTCTCTCTTCTCTCTAACATTGTCTGCCCCATCTCTCTAAGATTATCATCTTGTGCCCCCTTCCCCCCCCTCCCCCGATTTATATTAGTACTATAGGAATCAATTACAAAGATCATTTGATTACTATTTACTCCTTTATCTATATCGATTGATTTGCTTAAAAAGTGTTCAACAACTTTTGAGTCAAACAAATCCATTGTAGGTAGTAAAGGCCAAAAAACGTTTCATTTACCCATGTCCAAAAAGTTATATTTTGGAGAGTAAGAAATTCTTTTGGACAAATATACATATTGAAGAGGAGCTACAGTCAAAATTCACTTTAACAGGGTATTGAAATGGTTTCTCTTGCAACAAATTTATTTTGCTTATCATGGTTTGGGCTATCTCTTTGTCAAAGTCAACGGAGCGAAGAAGATCTACGCTTGGTATATGAGAATTCTCTCCTCTTTTTTTTTTGGGACAAGTAAATACACTCCATGTTTTGCATCCTTGAAATACTTCTATTTTAAAATTTAGAATGTCATAATTGTTCAAAGAAAACTTTGGAACTGACATAAAAGAATTAGTATTTAAAAAAAAAAATTGATTTTTCTGTGCTTCTGCTTCGGTGATGTTTTCTTGCACTTCTCAAAAAATATTTTAAGCCTCTCAAAACTCTATGTATTACTTTAATATTTGCGTTGTTTGCTTTCTATATGTATTACTTTATCACATTGATATTTTTCAGATAATACTATCATTTGAGTATGCAAAATAGTTTTAAAATTCACGCATCAACAAGAATGAAAACTATAACAAATTAAATAATAAAAGCTCATAACTATTTCTACTCATACCTTTCTCATTCCTTGTAAGAAAAAACTTAAATCAATGTATTACGGTGCCAAATTTTCATATTCCTTTTTAATGGAAGAAAAAAAAAATTTATAGTCTCAAAATTTATCTCTTTTCTTCCTCAATTCTCTTGGTCGCTGCTTTTTTTCTTTGTTAAATTGATTTGGTTAATTCAAAATAAAGGTGGTTATAGATATTGCTGCAAAATCATGGAATTTAATATTTTCAGTGTTGTTCATTTATATGTGCAAACAAATGATTGCAACTTAAATTGTCATTCGTTTTCTTAAATTTATTCACTTCGAGCTTGAGCGGAGTAATACTTTTCTATACATGAGCACTCCAATTGGTATTTAAAAATTAAGATCATGTCAAAAGATGTAAATTGTTATTTACATCCGGCAATGAGACACGGTGAAATTCGGAAGTAGGCATATGTTTGCACGAAGACACATATAACAAAAGCTAAGTGACACAAATATTATATTGTGTCTAATATTGTGCATCGATCACTTTCAAGGTAAAACGCTCCAAAACTTCAATTGGGAAGATTCAAATAATTGTATTGGGATCTTTCATTTTATTTTCTATTTAGTAAAACTTTTATTTTTATTATCATATTAGTTTAACTTTCTTACGCATTTAGGATGTACATGTATGAATTAATTTATTTTTAACTTTTATTTTGCTTATCAACAACTAAAAATATTTGTATATTTCTTTCTCCTTTATCAATGAATTTTACTAATTTTACCTTTCAAAAAATATTTTTTATGACCGCGGGAAGCGGGTCAAATTCACTAGTGCAAGTATAGTGCAACGCGTGTTTGGTTCGATCTCTATAAATATAGTTCATATTTATTAGCATAAAAGATTAATGTGTACCACAACTTTAGAAAGGGAAAATTGTTGCCACATTTAAGAATTGTAGTACTAAATGTTTACTCGTTTTAAGAAAGGGAGGAGTCAAGTTTTAGTAGGAAAATGACATGGCTAAATTGGCAAATAGGATGAGTCAAGTTTTAGTAGGAAAATGACATGGCTAAATTGACAAATAGGATGAGTCAAGTTTTAGTAGGAAAATGACATGGCTAAATTGACAAATAGGATGAGTCAAGTTTTAGTAGGAAAATGACATGGCTAAATTGGCTTCTTGTTCAGGCTTAACTTACAAGGACTCCACAGTAAATATAGTATATTTCAGATTTTACCAACTATACTCTTTTATAATATTTTTGTCTACAACGGGTCAAATTAACCGTAATGCTTATGAATTGATGACTCTCTTTTTGTAACAATATTTATTGAATTTTGAAATATTTTGGGATTACTTAACCGGATAAAGTGATGAAGTAAAATATAGGACTAGCTGACTCCTATTTAATTTAACATTCTAGAATGAAGAAAACCACTCAATTCATCTACGACTAGATTCATCCCCCTCCCATTGACTTCTGCAGATCTTTAAAAAAGAAAAATCTTTTAAAATACTAAGTGTATCAACTTCAATCTTTAGTGACAATGACTATGTTTTTTTCACTTCTCTTGGGAATTTTTATTTTTATTTTTGTGGTGGTGGGCGGGGATATTTTCCATGGTTATATGACGATGGGCTCGCTTCTGATTTTTATAGGATTTATAAACAAATATTCAGTCAAATTTACTGTTTATATTTCTAGCTAGCATATATAGATTATATGTTGATCATGGATGGTTGTACATCAGAACGGATCTACTGAGGAGGAAAGGGGTGGTACGCCACCTGCTCACCTCGGCCGAAACACATCATGTGTATGTGTTTATATATATAAAACAGTATAAATACGCTAAGCGGCACCCTGAGTAAGAAAAGGCTGTTTGGTGCCACTGGTCCAAGCCTTATTTTTCTTCCTTTAGGGCATGAGAACGAGCCGAAGGTGTTGCCTTTTTAATAAATAAATGAATTTTTATATTTCTGTGCCACATATGAAATCTTATTAACTTAATTATACTTAGTATACCAAATTACTAATTATATACCATACCTAATTAAGGGTATAATTAATTGTATATTTTTTACTCCTAATTAAAGAAATCTGAAAATTCTTCTTTGTTTATATGAGAACAGAATTTGAAGTGCTTAATCCATGCATTCTTGGATACAGATTCCTTCAATATTCATTCTTCGATGCAATACATTTCTCGTTGAAGCCTAATTGAAAATATTGCTTTTGGTTCTTCCATATATTCTAGATGATGCTATTAGTTGTGATGGAAAATCTGTAGCAAAATACTGTATTTTTTGGGAATGTTCGATAATATTAACTGGAAATCTTACCTTAACTTTCCAATTCAAACATCCATTAGAACCATTCCAATTAGAGATAAGATGAAAACAAAATCAATTAGCAACATCGAATATGCTAGATATATACTGAAAGAACATATCTTTCAGTATATATTCTACAAAAATTCTATAAATATACAACAAATCAGTTTAAGTATGTATAAAGCAATTTTTTTTGGTTAAAAAGATATATATTATATACTAAACTCTTGCAGAGTGTTTGAGGGGATGCATTAGGAGCATCAGATTAACGCTATTACAAGCCATATCTACTAGAGGTTGTTCCCTAGTGGGACAATCATAAGTTTCTACCAAGTTTATAGCATTAATATTTACAGAAGCTAAACACATACTACTAGTAGTACTAGATATATTTTTTGCCGATTTGACCAGTCTTTTGCGTATTTTTCCTTGCTGGTCTTGATGATACATTTCTGTCACAAAAGGTGGAGGTTGTTGATATATAGTAGGGGAACCAAGTTGTTGTTGAGTGCCATGCTTTGCCAAAATGTCATCTACACCATTGTGCTCCCGATAGATCATTGTGATTATTGGGCTATGTAGATGAAGTAGTAGCAACCTACAATCATTTAATAGATTAGTGTGGTGTTGTGATTTAGAAGACATCAAGGTAAGGACATCATGCGCATCTGTTTCTATAACAAGATGTGTTAATTGATATTGTATAGCAATTAGTAGCCCTTTGAGCAAAGCTAATAATTCTGTTTGAATGATGTTCCCTGGAGAAGTCGCATCAGCAAATCCCGGGATCCATTGACCTTCATGATTTCGAAAGACCCCTCCTATACCACACTTGAGATTTTTATGCATACATGAGCCATCAATATTGAGTTTATAATAAGATAAAGCTGGAGGGTGCCATTTAATATAAAGAGGTAACAAATTCTTTATCAATCCTTTGGAATTTGTGAGGTAGAAAAATTCAACGGCTTTTTTGAAAATGATGTCTACTTCTAATAAGGAACTTTTCTTCTCAATAACAAATTTATTCCTGTGGAGCCATAATTCCCATAATATAAAAGGAGTTAGAGTAGTATGAGGAATTTTGGAGCTATTATAAGGCAGAGATTGATAAATAAGATTCTTAAAAATCAAAATGTTCTTAACAAAGTCTTTTAAAAACTGCATAAACCTGTGAGGTAGTTGAAACGTTTCCCAAATGTGTTTTGCTACTGGACACCAAAGCAAAATATGTTGCACTGTTTCAGGTTCCAACTTACAAAGAGTACAAATTGGAGATTGAACAATTCTTAATTTGTGCAAGTAAGATGCTGTTGGAAGCCTATCGTGGAATACTAACCAAATAAAGTGGGATAGTTTGGGAGGAACATGCAAACGCCAAATCCAAGTAAAACTGTTTGTTATTTGTGAAGAGGCTTTTAAAGAATCAGTTAACAAGTTATAATTTGATATAACCGAAAACAAACTGTGGAGGTAAGGTTCCAGTATAGATGATCAAAAGAAGAGGGATGGATGGCCATATAAATATTATGAATTGATTTCTGGATGTGATAAGGCAAGACAAAAGGTATATTTTCGAAATGCCAGCGATGATTATAGTAATAATTGGCCAATTTAATGATCCTCATTCCTTGGCAGGGGTCCAGATATACAATTCCTGAGAATATAATTATGATTAATCCAAGGTTCTGTCCAAAAGTTAACAAAGGTACCTGAGCTAATATTCCATTTTAGACCAGGTGTGCAGTAATTCCAACCTCGCATAATATTCTTCCAAATAGGGGAATATTTACTAATATTCAAGGGAGAATGTTTGATATAATTATGCAGAAGTACTTGAGCCCAAAGAAGAGAGGGGTTTTTGAATAATCTCCATGCTAGGCTGGCATGCAAAGCTTTATTTTTTAGTGAAAGGTTTTGTATACCCAACCCTCCCTTCTCAGTAGGCTGTGTAATTTTTTCCCAAGAAATCATATGTAGTTTTTTCTTAATGGCAGTAGGTCCCCATAGGAAATTTTTTTGTAATCTATTTAAAGACTTGATAATATAAGCATGTAGAGTAATATACTGCATAACATGATTTGGAAGGGAATTTAAAGTAGAACATATTAAGGTAGTTCTACCTGCCTTGGATAGGGAATTTGTTTTTCAACCAGCCAATCTATTGCGAAAATTGTCAATTAAGAATTGATAGTCACTTTTGGTAGGTCTTTTAGTAAAATATAGGAAATCCCAAATATTTTCCAAACTACTTACCCTCTTGCATGTTAAAAGTTTGGAGAATGTTTGATTTAGTATCCGAAGGACAGTTTCTAGAAAAAAAGATTTTTGACTTGTCAAGGTTGATCGTTTGACCTGAAAGTTTTGAGAAATCAATTTTTATGTTAACCAATTCCTGACAAGAGTCAGTATTTATTTTGGAGGTAAGTATGATGTCGTCAGCAAAAAAAAAGGTGGGACAGTTGGGGACCCCGACAACTGAGTGAGATAGGAGTCCATTTGCAATAATCCACTGAAGCATTTATTTTCCTGTAAAGCATTTCCAGACAGACAATAAACAAATAAGGTGATAGAGGGTCACCATGTCTGATACCTCTAGAAGGATGGAAATAAGAGGTAGGGTTTCCATTTATTAAGATAGAAATGTTAGTAGTAGTAATGCAAGACATAATGAGCTGAATAAAACTGTCACGACCCGGATTTTTCTTTCAATATCGGGATCGTGATGGCGCCTACTCGTGGTAGCTAGGCAAGCCACTATATTCATACTATCCTGTTTTTAACACAATTTTAATTAAATAAATGCGGAATACTTTATCGAAATGGAAATAACTAATTACAAAGTGAAAATTATACTGAAATCCTCTACCCAAGACGTGGAGTCACCAACTCACAAACTACTATGGAATACTACACATAAAAGTCTGAAAGAAATATAACACAATTCTGTTTGTCTCGGAACAAAGAGACTCCAGCTAATAACATAAATAAGGAGAGAGACGCCGGGCCTGCGGACGTCTGCAAGCTACCTCGGTCTCAAATATGATCAACTCCCACGCAATCTATTCACTGCTGCTGCTGCTCCTGATCGTAACCTGGACCTGTGCAAAAACGCACAGAAGTGTAGCATCAGCACAACCGACCCCATGTGCTGGTAAGTGCCTGGCCTATCCCGGCGAAGTAGTGACAAGCCTAGGACCATACACTCACATAAACCTGTGCAATTCAATATATATATGTGTACCACAAAATAACAAGAAATAATCAAGTATTAACACAATAAGGAATATCTTAAAGAATTCAACAATTAACCACAGTTAATAAATTCACAAGGAAAAACAAAGTATAATGTAAATGCAAGTAATATCAATTCAAGAAAATAGCAAGCAGTTGCACGGCATCACCCTTCGTGCTTTTACTCTCATCCTCACCAAATAAACAAATAAAGTACACGGCATCACCCTTCGTGCTTTTACTCTCATCCTCACATCCATAGTACGGCATGATCCTTTGTACATGGTTCAATAACAGGGCACGGCATGATCCTTCGTGCATAATCAATAAATAAACATGGCACGGCATTAACCTTCGTGCATAAATAAATAAACATGGCACGGCATCACCCTTCGTGCATTATCACTCTTCCTCACCCAAATAACAATCACAGTTAAGGGCAAAGAAAGAAACGGTAATTCATAAACCATCCCATCAAGGGCAATCAATAATTATCTTCACAACAAGTCCCAACAAGGGAGAACAATAACAATTCATCCGTAATATATCTCAAAATAATCATTTTCCAACGACTCACGGTCATACTAGACGCCAGGTGTATGGATGCTTGTCACCACGGCCCATACACCGCACTCGATCACATAACACATAACACATAATCCTATTCCCTCAAGCTAGGATAGAACAAACACTTACCTCGAATGCTTATGAACAATTCACTCCGTGGAAATGTCTTTTTCTTTCAAATTTGGCTCCAATCCAATCGTATCTATACACAATTGATTTAATATCATCAATACTACTCAACAAACTAATTCTTAAGACCAAATACAACTTTTACAACATTCTGCCCGGAATAGTGAATTTCAACCCCGGGCCCACATGGTCGGAACTCGGGGTTAGGACCAAAATCCGGTTACCCATCCCCCACGAGTTCATGTATATAATTTGTTTCAAAATCGGACCTCAATTCGAGGTCCAATTCCCCAATTTATGAAAAACCTATTTTCTAACAAAAACAAGAATTTTACCATGAAAATCATTGATTTTTAATGAAAAACATGTTTAATGATGTTAGGAATTGAAAGAATTAAGTAAAAAGTGACTTACAATCGTTTTGATGAAGAAGAAATCCTTGAAGAATCGCAAATGGGTGTTTTGGTTTTGTAAAAAGTGAAGAAATGACTGAAATTCGTGTTTTTCAGGTCTCTGTGTTCGCATTTGCGAACATGGGTTCGCAATTGCGAACCCCGACCAATTTCCGGAGTTTGAAAAATAAGCTAAGGATGGAAAGTTCGCATTTGCGAACTTTTATTCGCATTTGCGAAGCCAAGGCAAAGGGATGTTCGCATTTGCGAACACATGCTGTATAAGGCAGTGTTCGCATTTGCGAACAATGGTTCGCATTTGCGAACCAACGCAGTATGGGGAATGTTCGCATTTGCGAACATTTGTTCGCATTTGCGAACATAAGCAGGCACTGGGGACCTTCGCAAATGCGAACAATTGTTCGCATTTGCGAACAAGGCTGGGCCAAAGGGGCTTCGCATTTGCGATGAAGGTTCGCATTTGCGAGCCTTGCCTTACACTGTCCCCTTCGCAATTGCGAGAAATTCTTCGCAATTGCGAAGCTAACAGCTGGGTGAAAAACCAGCAGTTCAAAAATTCAGGATTTCATCCAACGGCCTATCAAATCTTTACCCAAGCCTCCCGGGCTCCAAACAAAACATGTACATAACCTCAAAAACACATTATGGACTTGTTCGTGCGATCACATCGCCAATATCACTTCGTTTTAATCAAATCAAGCCTCAAACTCATGATTTTCATACTTTTGATTTTCAAAACTTCTTAACTTGGAACTCAAGGTCCAAAACATCTCAAACGACATCCAAATGTCACCAAACTTTGCGAAATCACATATATAATATTTAAGACTTGTACCGGGCGTCGGAACCAAAATACGAGCCCGATACCAAGGTCAATTAATTTATTTCCTTTAATAATTGCATCAAAAACAATTTCACATAAAAATTCATAACTTGGGCTCTAGGCCTCGGAATTCGACTCCGGACGCATGTCCAAGTCCCATATTTTTCTACGGACCTCTCGGGACCATCCAATCTCGGGTCCGGATCCGTTTACCAAAAATGTTGACCGAAGTCAACCATATCAATATTAATATCATTTTTATCCAAATTTCTCATAGAATTCATATTTTCTATCACAAAATCTTTCCGGCTACATGCTCGGATCGTGCACGTAAATTGGGGCAACATAGAATGAGGTTTTCAAGGCCTCGAAGCTCGAAATGATTAATTAAATAAGTGATGACCCTTTGGGTCGTCACAATCTCCACCTCTAAAACAACCGTTCGTCCTCGAACGGACAAAAGAAAGAAGTACCCGAGTCGGAAAAACAAGTGTGGGTAGCGGCTCCGCATATCGGACTCGGACTCCCGGGTCGATGCCTCGGGAGGCCGACCTCTCCACCGAACACGTACGGAAGGATAACTCTTCGACCTCAACCGTCAAACCTGGCCGGTCTAGAATTGCCACCAGCTCCTCCTCATAAGATAGATCATTGTCCAATTGGACAGTGCTGAAGTTCAACACATGTGTGGGATCGCCGTGGTATCTCCGAAGCATAGATACATGAAAAACTCGGATGCACGGCTGATAAGCTAGGCGGCAAGGCTAATCTGTAAGCCACTCCTCCCACTCTGTCTAAAATCTCAAATGGACCAATATACCTAGGGCTGAGCTTGCCCTTCTTCCCGAACCTCATCACGCCCTTCATAGGCGACACTCGGAGCAATACTCGTTCACCAACCATGAAATCTACATCTCGAACCTTACGATCCGCATAAGTCTTCTGCCCTGGACTGAGCTGAATGCAATCTCTCCTGAATAGTCTTGACCTTATCCAAGGCCTCCTGAACTAAGTCTGTACCCAACAACCGAGCCTCTCCCGGTTCAAACCATCCAACCGGTGATCGACATCGCCTACCATACAACGCCTCATACGGAGCCATCTGGATGCTAGATTGGTAACTGTTATTGTAGGCGAACTCTGCTAATGGTAGAAACTGATCCCACGAGCCTCCGAAATCAATAACACAAGCTCGAAGCATGTCCTCAAGAATCTGAATAGTCCTCTCGGACTGGCCATCCGTCTGAGGATGAAATGCTGTACTCAACTGAACCTGGGTGCCTAACTCCCGCTGGACCGATCTCCAGAACCGCGAGGTAAACTGCGTTCCCCGATCAGAGATAATAGATACTGGAACTCCATGGAGACGAACAATCTCCCTAATGTAAACCTCCGCTAACCTCTCCGACGAGTAGGAGACAGATATTGGAATAAAGTGTGCTGACTTGGTCAACCTATCAACAATGACCCAAATAGCATCAAATTTCCTCCGAGTCAAAGGAAGTCCAGTAACGAAGTCCATAGTGATCCGCTCCCATTTCCACTCGGGAATTTCAATCCTCTGGAATACACCACCAGGTCTCTGGTGCTCATATTTCACCTGCTGACAATTTAGACACCGAGCGACATACGCAACAATATCTTTCTTCATTCTGCGCCACCAATAATGTTGCCGCAAATCCTGGTACATCTTCGCGGCACCTGGGTGAATAGAATACCGCGAACTGTGGGCCCTCTGCTAAGATCAACTCTCGAATTCCTTCGACATTGGGTACACAAACTCGACCCTGCAATTGCAATACGCCATCATCATCTAGGTTTACCTGTGTGGCACCTCCCCGCTGTACCGTATCTCTCAACTCACGTAAATGAGGATCATCAAATTGCCTCTCACGGATACGCTCTAATAATGAAGAACGAGCGACCGTGCAGGCTAACACTCTGCTAGGCTCAAAAATGTCTAATCTCACGAACCGGTTGGCTAAGGCCTGGACATCTAGAGCTAATGGTCTCTGACTGACCGGAATGTATGCAAGACTACCCATGCCGGCATACTTTCTACTCAAAGCATCGGCCACCACATTGGCCTTACCCGGGTGATATAATATAGTAACATCATAGTCTTTTAGCAACTCTAACCATCTCCGCTCTCGTAGATTCAACTCCTTCTGTTTGAACAAGTACCGTAGGCTTTTGTGATCGGTGTACACCTCACATGTCATAATGCCTCCGGATCTTTAAGGCATGAACCACTCGCTTCTAACTCAAGATCATGAACTCGGATAATTCTTCTCATGTATCTTTAACCGCCTCGAAGCATAAGGCGATAACCTTACCATCCCGCATCAATACCGCTCCAAGCCCCGTACGAGATGCGTCACAATAAACTCTATAAGGCCCTGTACTTATAGGTAGTATCAACACTGGTGCGGTGGTCAAGGCTTGTCTTGAGCTTCTGAAAGTTCGCCTCACACTCCTCTAACCACCGAAACTGAACACCCTTCTGGGTCAACCTGGTCATCGGGGCCGCAATAGAAGAAAACCCCTCTACAAATCGACGGTAGTAACCTCCTAATCCCAAGAAACTCCGGATCTCAATCACTGAAGCTGGTCGAGGCCAATTCTGGACTGCCGCAATCTTCTTTGGGTCTACCTGAATACCTTCCACTGATACAATGTGACCCAGAAATGCTACCGAACTCAGCCCGAACTCACATTTAGAAAATTTGGCATATAGCTGGTTATCTTTCAGGGTTTGAAGAACCACTCTGAGGTGCTGCTCGTGCTCTTCCTAGCTGCGGGAATATACCAGGATGTCATCTATGAAGACTATCACGAACAGATCTAAGTAAGGCCTGAATACCCGATTCATCAACTCCATGAATGCTGCCGGGGCATTGGTCAACCCGAAGGACATGACCAAGAACTCATAATGCCCATATCTAGAGCGAAAGGCTGTCTTAGGAATGTCAGCCGCCCTGATCTTCAGCTGATGGTAGCCCGACCTCAAGTCTATCTTAGAGAATACCCTCGCTCCCTGGAGTTGGTCAAACAAATCATCAATCCTCGGCTGTGGATATTTATTTTTGATAGTCACCTTGTTTAACTGCCGGTAATCAATACACATCCGCATCGAGCCATCCTTCTTCTTTACAAAAAATACAGGTGCTTCCCAGGGGGAAACACTGGGCCTGATAAAACCCTTCTCAAGAAGGTCCTGCAACTTATCTTTCAACTCTTTTAGTTCCGGCGGGGCCATACGATAGGGTGGAATAGAGATGGGCTGAGTACCCGGTGCCAGATCAATACAGAAATCAATATCCCTGTCGGGTGGCATGCCCGGCAGGTCTGAAGGAAAAACCTCCGGAAACTCCCGTGCAATAGGGACCGACTCAATGGAAGGAACTTCTGCGCTGGAATCACGAACATAAGCCAAATAAGCTAGACACCCCTTCTCGACCATACGTCGAGCCTTAACATAGGAAATAACAGTGCGAACGGAGTGGCTTGAGGTACCTTTCCACTCTAGTCGGGGTGATTCTGGCAAGGCTAAGGTCACCGTCTTAGCATGACAATCAAGAATAGCATGGTATGGGGACAACCAGTCCATCCCCAATATGACATCAAAATCTACCATATCCAAGAGCAACAGATCAACACGGGTCTCAAGACCCCCAAATATAACTACGCACGAACGATGCACCCGATCGACTACAATGGAGTCACCCACTGGTGTAGCCACATAAACTGGAATATCCAGAGCATAGTTGGGCACGACCAAATACGGTGCGAAGTAGGAAGACACATAGGAATATGTAGATCTAGGGTCAAATAATACTGAAGCACCTCTGCCACACACAAGAATAGTACCTGTAATCACAGCATCTGATGCCTCTGCCTCTGGCCTGGCTAGTAAAGCATAGAATCGGGGATCCGCACCTCCCTTCTGAGCTGCGTCTCTAGGACGACCATCAACTGGCTGACCTCTACCTCTCGTTGGACGGTCTCCATCTCTACGGCCTCGACCTCCACCTCTATAATCTCTACCCCCACCTCTGGCTGGCTGGGTAGGTTGAGGGTCAGCTGGGGCCTGAATCATAGGACGAGGACCTCGCTGCTGAGAGTTGCCCGCTGCTATAGGGCAATTCCTAATAAAATGACCTGGGTCGCCACAACCGTAGCAACTCTTAGACTGATAGGGCTGCTGGCCCTGACGACCTGAATGGCCTCCACGAACACTCTGAAGAGGCTGAGCATTAATAGGAGACTGGTCTGAATAATGCCCCCGAACACCACGATCACCTGGTCCACCCTGTGAAGCCTGAAGGGCGGAATGAAAAGGCCCGGAGGACTGGCCTCTATCAAAGGATTCTCTGCCACCAGAGGAAGAACCACCAAACCTGCCTGAATGACGAGGCCTCTTATCCGAAGAATAACCGCCTCCCCTAGCAAGAGCCATCTCAACTCTGCGTGCTGCATTGGCTGCCTCCTGAAATGATATGTCACTCCCCACGCCCATAGCCATCTGGAGTCTAATCGGCTGATTAAGCCCATCTATAAACCTGCGGACCCTCTCCCGCTCTGTGGGAAGTATCACCACTGCATGACGATCCAAATCGACAAATCTCGTCTCATACTATGTAACCGTCATAGTGCCCTGACGGAGGCGCTCAAACTGCCTCCGAAGTACATCCCGCTGAGTAGCAGGGAGAAACTTCTCCAGAAATAGCTCCACAAACTGATCCCATGATAAAGTTGGGGACCCTGCCGGTCGAGTCAAGCAATAATCTCTCCACCAAGTCTTGGCGGATCCTGCAAGTCTGAAGGTACAGAAGTCAACTCCGTTTGTCTCCACGATTCCCATAGTCTTGAGAATCTCATGGCAACTGAATAAGAAGTCCTGAGGATCCTCTGATGCGGCTCCACCGAATGTAGTGGTAAATAGCTTGGAGAACCGATCAAGCCTCCATAACGAATCGAAGTCATGGCCGCTCCATCACCGGCATGAGCCGTGGTACCGACCGAGCGGCCACGGCCGGCCGAATTACCGGTGTCCGAGGCCGAGGAGCCACTCGGCTCCGAGTATGAGCAATAGGAGTCCGGGCCCCTCCTCCGGCCTGAGAAGTGGGCCGGGGCAACCGATAATAAACCCGCTCTAGCAATACGCGTCCATGAATCCCGCTATTCTAACCAAAGCATCCCGGAGATCCGGGTAATCAAAGCCTCTCCTGGGACCTGAGCTGGGCCCACCGGAGCTGCTGGAACCGGAACCTCCTCGTCAATCTCAATATGAGGCTCCACCTCCGGAGTAGCTGCCTGGGGCTGAGCTCTACCCCTACCACGGCCTCCGATACGGCCTTGGCCCCTGCCCCTCACGGGAGCTGCCTGGGGCTCGGGCTGCTGGTCAGCGGACGAAGAAGTGCGTGTCCTCACCATCTATGAAAGGACAGAATAGAAATCCAATCAGTAATTGAGGAACAAGTCGCACGACAAGAAAGAACAAATAAGAGACTCTTTCCTAACTCAATAGACTCGGGAGGACAAGTACAGACGTCTCCGTACCTACCTCTCAAACTCTACTAAGCTTGTTCGTGAGTGGTGAGACCTATGTAACCTAGAGCTCTGATACCAACTTGTCACGACCCGGATTTTTCCCCCAATATCGGGATCGTGATGGCGCCTACTCGTGGTAGCTAGGCAAGCCACTATATTCATACTATCCTGTTTTTAACACAATTTTAATTAAATAAATGCGGAATACTTTATCGAAATGGAAATAACTAATTACAAAGTGAAAATCATACTGAAATCCTCTACCCAAGACGTGGAGTCACCAACTCACAAACTACTATGGAATACTACACATAAAAGTCCGAAAGAAATATAACACAATTCTGTTTGTCTCGGAACAAAGAGACTCCAGCTAATAACATAAATAAAGAGAGAGACGCCGGGCCTGCGGACGTCTGCAAGCTACCTCGGTCTCAAATATGATCAACTCCCACGCAATCTATTTACCGCTGCTGCTGCTCCTGATCGTAACCTGGACCTGTGCAAAAACGCACAGAAGTGTAGCATCAGCACAACCGACCCCATGTGTTGGTAAGTGCCTGGCCTATCCCGGCGAAGTAGTGACAAGCCTAGGACCAGACACTCACATAAACCCGTGCAATTCAATATATATATGTGTACCACAAAATAACAAGAAATAATCAAGTATTAACACAATAAGGAATATCTTAAAGAATTCAACAATTAACCACGGTTAATAATTTCACAAGGAAAAACAAAGTATAATGTAAACACAAGTAATATCAATTCAAGAAATAACAAGCAATTGCACGGCATCACCCTTCGTGCTTTTACTCTCATCCTCACCAAATAAACAAATAAAGTACACCGCATCACCCTTCGTGCTTTTACTCTCATCCTCACATCCATAGTACGGCATGATCCTTCGTACATGGTTCAATAACAGGGCACGACTTGATCCTTCGTGCATAATCAATAAATAAACATGGCACGGCATTAACCTTCGTGCATAAATAAATAAACATGGCACGGCATCACCCTTCGTGAATTATCACTCTTCCTCACCCAAATAACAATCACAGTTAAGGGCAAAGAAAGAAACAGTAATTCATAAACCGTCCCATCAAGGGCAATCAATAATTATCTTCACAACAAGTCCCAACAAGGAGAACAATAACAATTCATCTGTAATATATCTCAAAATAATCATTTTTCAACGACTCACGGTCATACTAGACGCCAGTGTATGGATGCTCGTCACCACAGCCCATACACCGCACTCGATCACATAACACATAACACGTAATCCTATTCCCTCAAGCTAGGATAGAACAAACACTTACCTCGAATGCTTATGAACAATTCACTCCGTGGAAATGTCTTTTTCTTTCAAATTTGGCTCCAATCCAATCGTATCTATACACAATTGATTTAATATCATCAATACTACTCAACAAACTAATTCTTAAGACCAAATACAACTTTTACAACATTCGGCCTGGAATAGTGAATTTCAACCCCGGGCCCACATGGTCGGAACTCGGGGTTAGGACCAAAATCCGGTTACCCACCCCCCCACGATTTCATGTATATAATTTGTTTCAAAATCGGACCTTAATTCGAGGTCCAATTCCCCAATTTATGAAAAACCTATTTTCTAACAAAAACAAGAATTTTACCATGAAAATCATTGATTTTTAATGAAAAACATGTTTAATGATGTTAGGAATTGAAAGAATTAAGTAAAAAGTGACTTACAATCGTTTTGATGAAGAAGAAATCCTTGAAAAATCGCAAATGGGTGTTTTGGTTTTGTAAAAAGTGAAGAAATGACTGAAATTCATGTTTTTTAGGTCTCTGTGTTCGCATTTGCGAACATAGGTTCGCAATTGCGAACCCCGACCAATTTCTGGAGTTTTAAAAATAAGCTAAGGCTGGGAAGTTCGCATTTGCGAACATTTGTTCGCATTTGCGAACACTGGCAGTCAAAGTGATGTTCGCATTTGCGAACTAATGTTCGCATTTGCGAACACATGCTGTATAAGGCAGTGTTCGCATTTGCGAACAATGGTTCGCATTTGCGAACCAAGGCAGTATGGGGAATGTTCGCATTTGCGAACTATTATGTTCGCATTTGCGAACATGAGCAGGCACCGGGGACCTTCGCAAATGCGAACAATTGTTCGCATTTGCGAACAAGGCTGGGCCAAAGGGGGCTTCGCATTTGCGATGAAGGTTCGCATTTGCGAGCCTTGCCTTACACTGTCCCCTTCGCAATTGCGAAGCCAACAGCTGGGTGAAAAACCAGCAGTTCAAAAATTCAGGATTTCATCCAACGGCCTATCAAATCTTTACCCGAGCCTCCCGGGCACCAAACCAAACATGTACATAACCTCAAAAACACATTATGGAATTGTTCGATGCGATCACATCGCCAATATCACTTCGTTTTAATCAAATCAAGCCTCAAACTCATGATTTTCATACTTTTGATTTTCAAAACTTCTTAACTTGGAACTCAAGGTCCAAAACATCTCAAACGACATCCAAATGTCACCAAACTTTACGAAATCACATATATAATATTTAAGACTTGTACCGGGCGTCGGAACCAAAATACGAGCCCGATACCAAGGTCAATTAATTTATTTCCTTTAATAATTACATCAAAACAAATTTCACCTAAAAATTCATAACTTGGGCTCTAGGCCTCAGAATTCGACTCCGGACTCATGTCCAAGTCCCATATTTTTCTACGGACCTCTCGGGACCATCCAATCTCGGGTCCGGATCCGTTTACCAAAAATGTTGACCGAAGTCAACCATATCAATATTAATATCATTTTTATCCAAATTTCTCATAGAATTCATATTTTCTATCACAAAATCTTTCCGGCTACATGCTCGGATCGTGCACGTAAATTGAGGCAATATAGAATGAGGTTTTCAAGGCCTCAGAAGCTCGAAATGATTAATTAAATAAGTGATGACCCTTTGGGTCGTCACAAAAACTAGGAGGAAAATTAAGGGCAGTTAATGAGAAATGTATAAAAGATCATTCTAATTTGTCGAATGCTTTTTCTAAATCAATTTTGAGAAGCATCTGTTTATCCTGCCCTTGGAGTTTTCTAAATTTAGTAAGGATTTCTTACACAATGATCGCATTATCAGAAGCCCTTATATTCTTAAGGAAGCTAGATTGGGTGGGGCAAATTAGTTTATCCAAAAAAGATTTAAGTCTATTAGCAATAATCTTAGTGATTACCTTGTAAATAATGTTACAAAGACTGATAGGTCGATATTGAGAAATAGTAGAAGCATGATTGTTCTTGGGAATTAAGCAAACAAAAGTATTATTGATAGAAGGATCTATTTTATGATTGTTAAAAGCAGTGTGACAGAAGGATTTTACAGACAGGCCTACAGTATCCCAATATTTTTGGTAAAATATAGGATGAAGGTCATCCAGTCCAGGAGCTTTTAGGGGTTTAAATGAGTGGATTGCCCTTGTAATTTTCCAATCTTGTAAGGGGTAAGTTAAGGAATTTTGATCCTTACTAGTCAGAACATTCATTGGAAAAATGTATTTGTGATGAGTTGAAACTAATTCCTGAGTATGAAAAAGGTATTGATAGTAAAGAGTAATGTTATCTCTAAATAAAAAAGGGTCAGAAATCCAATTTCCCCCTTGGTCTTGAAGACTTGTAATACGGTTAAAACGTCTTCTATTACGAGTAGATAAATGGAAAAACTTTGTGTTGGCATTACCATGATTCAACCAAACAATTCTTGATTTTAATTTCCAAAAGTATTCTTCCAATTTCAAAATATTATTAAAGTCTTGAAGAAGAGTTTTTTCAAGATTATGTAGGAAGAGGCTTGTAGGGTAGTGCGAAGAATTCTGAATGCCATTTATCCGATTCATTAATTTCCTCTTTTTTTGGAAAAAATTCCCAAAAGTAGAAATATTCCAAAGATGTACTTGACTAGTAAATTTCTCTATAGCAGTTAGTAAGTGAGAATTTTCTAACCAAATTTGATTTATTAGGGTATATAAGGTAGGGTGCGAGATCCAAATCGTTTCAAATCTAAATTGTTTTTTCCTAGGTAAAGTCTGGAATTGTAAATCTAATTTTAACGGGCAGTTGTCAGAGTGAAGTCGTGGCAAGTGGGACACTAGCATGTCAGGAAAATGATGTAATAAATCATAGTTGGCGAAAATGCGGTCTATTCTTTCTAGAATATTAAACCTAGTATGTCTGCCATTAGTCCACGTATATCGACTCCCTTTATACCCTAAATCAGTTAAGTGGCAATGATTTATACAGTTAAGGAAGTTATTTACACGTGCATTATTGAGAGGAAGACCTCCAAATTTGTCAGCAGCTTTTAACATATCATTAAACTCCCCCCTCCCCCATGATCCAAGGTCCTTTATAGCAGCCATAAATACACATTAGGTTTTCCCAAAGTAGGTGTCTGTTGGCTATAGTAGGGTTTGCAAATATGGCTGTTAATAAAAATTTGAATGGGTTGGGAATTACCTGAATGTGGTAGTGTATTTCCTGTCCAGTAGAAGCCACATGCTCCACATGCAAACCTTCCTTCCATAAGACCACAAGACCACCTGCCTGGCCAATCGATGGAACTTCTATCATACCTGAGAAACCAAAATCTTCCTTGATGGTTTGGTGATTTGCAGTGTGTGTTTCCAGAAGGACCACTAGGGATTGTCTATTGTAGTCCAGCAAAGCCCTAAAGTTCATACGGAAATTGTCTGAGTGAACCCCCCTGCAATTCCAAAACACAAAATTCATATGATTGTCAGTGTAGTCAAACTGTAAGTTGCCCCTTGGGCCTCTTTGATTGTTCCTCCGATTTGTTGGAGAATGAATGTTGGCATCAATAGCATTGCAAATTTTCCCACTTCTGGATTGGTTGTTGGCCGGAGACGAAAGAAGGTGGTGCGTAGGTTTTGTGGGCATTCGACATAGATTGTTTTTTCGTACTCCTCCTTCAACACAAAGACTTTTATTCCATCTAGAAACACATGGACTGGTCGAGTTTCACTGTTGTAGACGATGGCTACTTCAAGTTCCGCTGGTAGATTGTCGTTTTGTTATTCTGGAGGTGGACTGTTTGGTGGTGATGGGTTGGGTGATGGAACTGGTGTCAGGGGGTCGTGTTGTTCCAATATGGCTGAATCCATGGCATTGTGTGGTTGGGTGGGGTGTAGAAGGGCATCTGGAGAATGTTTGGATGTGTGATGACCAAAGGGTCATCACCTGCTTTCCTCATTTGTTCTACATTTCTAAGGCCTTGAAAACCTCATTCTATGTTGCCTCAATTTACGTGCACGATCCGGGCATGTAGCCGGAAAGATTTTGTGATAGAATATATGAATTCTATGAGAAATTTGAAGAAAGTGATATTAATATTGATATAGTTGACTTCGGTCAACATTTTTGGTAAATGGACCCGGACCGAGATCGGACGGTCCCGAAAGGTCCATAGGAAAATATGGGACTCGGACATGCGTCCGGAGTCGAATTCTGAGGCCTAGAGCCTAAGTTATGGATTTTTTTGTGAAAATTATTTTTGCTGTAATTATTAAAGGAAAATGAATTAAATGACCTTGGTATCAGGCTCGTATTTTGGTTCCGACGCCCGGTACAAGTCTTAAATATTATATATGTGCTTTCTACAAAGTTTGGTGACATTTGGATGTCGTTTGATATGTTTTGGACCTTGAGTTCCAAGTTTGAAAGTTGTGAAAACCAAAAGGGTAAAAATCATGAACTTGAGGCTTGATTTGATGAAAACGATGTTATATTGGCAATGTGATCGCACGAGCAAGTTTGTAATGTGTTTTTGATGTTGTGTACATGTTTGGTATGGAGCCCGGGGGGCTCGGGTAAAGATTTGATAGGTCGTTGGTTCAAATTCTGAATTTTAACACAGCTGGTTTTTCACCCAGCTGGTGTCTTCGCAAATGCGAAGAATTTCTCGCAATTGCGAAGGTGACAGGTCAAGGCTGGGTTCGCAAATGTGAACTCTTGATCGCAAATGCGAAGGAGGCAGACCAAGGCTGTGATCGCAAATGTGAATCCTTGATCGCAATTGCGAAGAGTGACCAGGAATGCTTGGGTTCGCAAATGCGAACTTAACCTCGCAAATGCGAGGCCTTCAACAATTCGACTGGCTTTGCAAATGCGAAGCTATTGTCGCAAATGCGAGAACCCCCTTGACCCAGCCAGGTTCGCAAATGCGAAGCCTATCTCGCAAATACGAGAGCCACAGACCCCAAAACCTGTAGTGTTCGTAATTGCGATATCCGCAGCTGTGCAATTTTATACTTAAACGAATTTTTCAGTTCATTCTTCATTCTTTCAGAAACCCACACACTACACAAGAACTCTCAACGCCAAATTCACTCCAAAGCAATTGTAAGTCACTTTTTACTTAATTCTTTCAATTCCTAACAACATTTAACATGTTTTTCAATAGAAATCAAAGATTTTCATGGTAGAAATTCATGTTTTTGGGTAGAACCAAGGGTTTTCATGAATTGGATAATTGGACCTCGAATTGAGGTCCGATTTTGAAACAAATCATATATTTGAACTTGTGGGGGAATGGGTAACCGGATTTTGGTCCGAACCCCGAGTTCCGACCACGTGGGGCTAGGGGCATTTTGGGAAATTTTGGGGTAAACTTTGAGAAAACCATCTTTAAGCATTCAAACCAAGTTAATTAGTATTTATTAATATAATGGAATCAATTGTGATTAGATTCGAGCTAGTTGAAAGTAGAAATTTGGGGAAAAAGCTATAATTGAAGAGTAATTTGGACTTCAAGGCTAGAGGTAAGTGTTTGTTCTATCCTAGCTTGAGGGAATAGGATTATGTGCTATGTGCTATGTGATCGAGTGCGGTGTATGGGTTGTGGTGACGAGCATCCATACAGTGGCGTCTTGCATGACCGTGAGTCATTGTTAATACTTGTAGTGAGACATTTTAAAGATAAATTGTTGGACCCTTGCCGGGTTATGTAATTGTTATTGTTCTCCCTTGCCGGGACTTGTGGTGAAGTGAGATATTGATTGCCCTTGCCGAGACTTTGTTGTGATGATTATTGTGTCCCTTGTCGGGACGGTTCATGATTTATGTTTTCCATTCTCTGCCCTTAACTGTGATTGTTATTTGGGTGAGGAAGAGTGATAAAGCACGAAGGGTGATGCCGTGCCTTGATTTATTGATTATGCACGAAGGTTAATGCTGTGCCTTGTTATTGATTATGCACGAAGGTTAATGCCGTGCCTTGTTATTGATTATGCACGAAGGTTAATGTCGTGCCTTGTTATTGATTATGCACGAAGGATCCTCGTTATTGAACCATGCACGAAGGATTATGCCGTGCCATGGATGTGAGGATGAGAGTAAAAGCACGAAGGGTGATGCCGTGCACTTTATTTGTTTACTTGGTGAGGATGAGAGTAAAAGAACGAAGGGTGATGCCGTGCAACTATTTGCTATTTCTTGACTTGATATTACATGTTTTCCATAATACTTTGGTTTCCTTGTTGATTTAATAACTGTTGTTAACTGTTGAGTTTTCCTCTATGATATCCCTTGTTGAGTTTGTTACTTGATTACTTCATGTTATTTGGTGGTGTGCGTATAATATAGAACTGCACAGGTTTATGTGGGTGTCTGGTCCTAGGCTCTTCACTACTTCGCCGGGATAGACTAGGCACTTACCAGAACATGGGGTCAGTTGTGTTGATACTGCACTTCTGTGCGTTTTTGCACAGGTCCAGGTTTCGATCAGGAGCAGTAGCAGTAGATCTTTTGCATGGGAGTTGAGTATATCGAGACCGAGGTGGCTTGCAGGCGTCCGCAGGCCCGGCGTCTCTTCCTCTTATTTATGTTATTAGCTGTAGTCTCTTTGTTCCGAGACAAACAGATTATGTTATTTTCTTTCAGACCTTTATGTGTAGTATTCAGTAGTAGTTCGTGAGTTGGTGACTCCACGTCTTGGGTAGAGTATTTCAGTATTGTTTTACCTTGAAACTGCTTATCTCTATTTTGATAAAGTCTTCCGCACTTATTCAATTAATGTCATGGTTCTTGTTAATAAAATTGAGTATGAAATATTACTATAAACAGGATAGTGTGAATATAGTGGCTTGCCTAGCTACCACGAGTAGGCGCCATCACGATCCCGATGTTGGGGAAAAATCCGGGTCGTGACAAGTTGGTATCAGAGCTTTAGGTTACATAGGTCTCACCACTCACAAATAAGCTTAGTAGTGTTTGAGGGGTAGGTACGGAGACGTCTGTACTTGTCCTCCAGAGTCTATTGAGTTAGGAAACAATCTCTCATTTGTTCTTTTTTATCGTGCGAATTCATTCTTCAAATGTTAAGATGAATTTTCACTCTTGTCTTCCCACGAATGGCGAAGTCACATACCGCTTCTCCAGCCGAACAATGGCATGGTCTGGTGAGAGATCAACTACGCCTTCAAAAGTCTTATGGAGGTCGGATATGTTTCGCCAAACTCTTCGCTACCACCTTCAGCGGTGCATCTTTTGAGGACCCACAGGTTTGTGCTTGACCGTTGTTGTGAGGAATTACAGAACGTGGGAATAGTCGAATGTGAGGGGGTTAATTTTACGGTGTTTCGGATGGCAAACAGAAGTAGTGGGAAGATAATGTATTTACCACACCAGTTGTGGTTCCAACGGAAGATGCAGTTATATCAGGAGATCACCTAATGCATCGTGTGGGGTTTCAACGGACCTTGGCGTCCGGTCGATTTGTTGGAGTTGTGAAGGATAAATATTGTGAACTATTGGGATGCATATATACAGTGGGAAAAGGTCCTCCAAATAATTTATACATATTTAAGGTTCGTTCCTTTAATGGGGTAAGAATTGCCCTAGAGAATAACGAAGGGTATGTGAGTAAATGGGGTAGCTCAGCAGTGTTAAGCCAACATAGCAAAAGAGGAAATTGGCTGTCGATGTTTGCGACAAGTCCACGAAGAGGGCAAGCCAGCCAACGCATCACTATTTACTAAACTCTATTTTAAGAAAATGTTCGGAAGACGTCACCCCCCAGATTCTTTACAATATGTAGTATATGTGATCTGAATGGTTGTACCAGGTCATAATGACTGTGTCTGAATATATATTGTCATGAGCAATAAGTTAACTGAGCCTTAAAAGAATTGTTGTGAATGTGGAATTTTGGAGAAATATAATTTTAGGAAAGCACTTAGGCTACACGCTCCATTGCAGTTAATATTTATCCTACATGGCCAGCCAGATGTAGAGGTCAGGATGTTAGAGGTGGAGGTGAAAATCCTAGAGGTGGAGACCCAACCATTGATATAATTTTTATGGTATGAGGGAGGTCACTACACCGGATGGTGTCATCACATGTATAATTCAGATTGTTATAAACAGAATAATTTTCTTTTAATTTGATTTGTTTTTCTTTTTTAAAAGAAAAATTTAGGCGAGTCCTTTTAATATGCTCCATTCATGAGTGAGCATCGTAATCATCAAATCTGCTTATGGAAATACTCACGTTGGGATATTACATGAGGATAGACATCCCTATTATTAGGTGTTAGTCACTAAAATATCCATGAGGCTAAGAGTGACTTTATATTACTTATTACAGTGGGTTTTGATATAATTCTCGGAATAACTAATTTTAATCGTTAATTGTGCACCCTATCTGTATGGGGGTTCATTTTATGTCGTGATAATATTTGACGGACAATTATTGAAAGGAATAAAGAAAGGAGATGAAAAATTTCAGATGATATAATGTGCAAGCACTGTGATTCAGAGTTGAGGATGAGATCCTCCAATTTTTGGCATAATGTGAAATATTTCTAAGCCGAGCTTCAAGCTGCGGTGGATATCATATGAGGACTAGGTCCTGGTAGTAAGAGTTCATGTGTTTAAAATTCTACTTTTATGAAATTAATATTTTTGTATTACATTTTTAAACGAGAGTCATGCCTGTTAGGACTATTTGACCATTTTTTTGTATAGTTCCTATTCATCTCTAGCCATCTGTATTTTGAAACCATTGAGTTTAGCCTTTGAGACGAGCACCCAGGTGCAGATAAATATGACTCATTAATTCGAAAAAGTAATCACAGGGTCTCCATACCTCATTCTGAGTAATGTGGGAGCTTTGGAATAAGGTATTTGATAACACGTAGTTAATTGGCAATGTTGTAATTTAGGGACGACTCTTATGGCCAAAGTCATGGTTATGTGTATAAATATGTGGTGTTCATGCCCTAGTTAGACTGGCTCATGATAGTAACCATGGATAACGTATTGATATGCTCCAGCAGCCAGGAAGAGCACAAGCAGCACCTTAGAGTGGTTCTTCAGACTCTGAAGGATAATTAGCTATATGCCAAATTTTCGAAATGTGAGTTCTGGTTGAGTTCGGTGGCATTTCTGGGTCATATCGTATCAGTGGAAGGTATTCAGGTGGACCCAAAGAAGATTGAGCCAGTCCAGAATTGGCCTCGACCAGCTTCAGTGACTGAGATCTAGAGTTTCTTGGGATTAGCAGGTTACTACCGTCGATTTGTAGCGGGTTCTCTTCAACCGCAGCACCTATGACCACATTGACCCAAAAGAGTACCCCTTTTCAGTGGACAGAGGAGTGTGAGGCGAGCTTTCGAAAGCTCAAGACAACTTTGACTTCGGCCCCTATCTTGATGTTGCTTACCGGTTCGGGATCCTATACGGTATATTGTGACGCATCTCGTACAGGGCTTGGAGCGGTGTTGATGCAGGATGGCAAGGTTATTGCTTATGCTTCGAGGTAGTTAAAAATACATGAGAAGAATTATCCGGTTCACGATCTTGAGCTGGCAGTAGTGGTCTATGCCTTAAAAAAAATCTGGAGGCATTATCTATATGGTGTGGCGTGCGAGGTGTTCACGGATCACAAAAGCCTGTAGTATTTATTCAAGGAAAAGTAGTTGAAATTGCAGCAAAGGAGGTGGTTAGAGTTGTTGAAGGACTATGATGTTACTATCCTATATCACCCGGGTAAGGCCAATGTGGTGGCCGATGCGTTGAGTAGAAAGTCTGCCAGCATGGGTAGTCTCGCGTACATTCCGGTCAGTCAGAGACCACTTGCTCTATATGTCCAGGCCTTAGCCAATCGGTTCATAAGACTAGACATTTCCGAGCCTAGCAGGGTGTTAGCCTGCACGGTCGCTCGTTCTTCTCTATTAGAGCGTATCCGTGAGAGGCAATTTGATGATTCTCATTTGCGTGACTTAAGGGATACTGTATAGCGGGGAGGTGCCACAAAGGTAACTCTAGATGATGATGGAGTATTGAGATTGCAGGGGCAAGTTTGTGTGCCCAATGTGGAGGGGATTCGAAAGTTAATCTTAGCAGAGGCCCACAGTTTGCGGTATTCTATTCACCCGGACACCGCGAAGATGTATCAGGACTTACGGCAGCACTATTGGTGGCGCAGGATAAAGAATGACATCATTGCGCATGTTGCTCGGTGTCTAAATTGTCAGCAGGTGAAATATGAGCATCAGAGGCCTGAGGGTGTATTCTAGAGAATTGAAGGAAATGGGATTTGATTACAATGGACTTCGTCGCTGGACTTCCCTTGACTCGGAGGAGATTTGATGCTTTTGGGTCATTGTTGATAGGCTGACCAAGTCAGCACACTTCATTCCAGTATCTGTCTCTTACTCATCGGAGAAGCTAGCAGAGATTTACAACAGAGAGATTGTTCGCCTTCATGGGGTGTTGGTGTCTATTACCTCAAATCGGGGTACGTAGTTTACCTCGCGTTTCTGGAGAGCGGTCCAGCAGGAGTTAGGCACCCAGGTTCAGTTGAGTACAGCTTTCCATCCTCAGACGGACGGTTAGTCTGAGAGGACTATTCAGATCCTAGAGGATATGCTCCGAGCCTGTGTCATTCATTTTGGAGGCTCGTGGGACTAGTTTCTGCCATTAACAAAGTTTGCCTACAACGACAGCTACCAATATAGCATTTAGATGGCCCCGTATGAGGCGTTGTATGGTAGGCGATATCGGCCTCCAGTCGGATGGTTTGAGCCGGGAGAGGCTCGATTGTTGGGTACATACTTACTTCAGGAGGCCTTAAACAAGGTCAAGACTATCCAGGAGAGATTGCGTTCAGCCCAGTCCAGACAGCGGATCGTAAGGTTCGAGATGTAGATTTCATGGTTGGTGAGCGGGTATTGCTCCGGGTATCGCCTATGAAGGGCGTGATGAGGTTCGGAAATAAGGGCAAGCTCAGTCCTAGGTATATTGGTCCATTTGAGATTCTAGACCGAGTGGGAGAGGTGGCTTACAGACTAGCACTGCCACATAGCTTATCAGCCGTACACCTAGTTTTTCATGTATCTATGCTTCGGAGGTACCACGGCGATCCCACACATGTGTTGACTTCAGCACTGACCAGTTGAACAATGATCTATCTTACGAGGAGGAGCCGGTGGCCATTCTAGTCCGACAGGTTCGATAGTTGAGGTCGAAGAGTTTTCCTTCGGTGCATGTTTAGTGGAGAGGTCAGCCACCTGAGGCATCGACCTGGGAGTCTGATTTTGATATGCGGAGCCGTTACCCACATTTGTTCCTGTCACACCTCCCTTTTTACTACCCCGTACAAGACGAACGGTTGTTTTAGAGGTGGAGGATGTGACGACCCAAAGGATCATCACTTGCTTTCCTCATTTGTTCTACGCTTCTGAGGCCTTGAAAATCTCATTCTATATTGCCTCTATTTACGTGCACGATTCGAGCATGTAGCCGGAAATATTTTGTCATAGAATATATGAATTTTATGAGAAATTTGAAGAAAAATGATATTAATATTGATATAGTTGACTTCGGTCAACATTTTTGGTAAACAGACTCGGACCCGAAATCGGACGGTCCCGGAAGGTCCGTAGGAATATATGGGACTCGGACATGCGTCCGGAGTCGAATTCTGAGGCCTAGAGCCTAAGTTATGGATTTTTCTGTGAATATTGTTTTTGTTGTAATTATTAAAGGAAAATGAATTAAATGACCTTGGTATCGGGCTCGTATTTTGGTTCTGACACTCGGTACAAGTCTTAAATATTATATATGTGCTTTCTGCAAAGTTTGGTGACATTTGGATGTAGTTTGATATGTTTTGGAACTTGAGTTCCAAGTTTGAAAGTTGTGAAAACCAAAAGGGTGAAAATCATGAACTTGAGGCTTGATTTGAAGAAAACGATGTTATATTGGCGATGTGATCGCACGAGCAAGTTTGTAATGTGTTTTTGATGTTGTGTACATGTTTATTTTGGAGCCCGGGGGGATCGGGGAAAGATTTGATAGGCCGCTGGTTCAAATTCTGAATTTTAACACAGCTGGTTTTTCACCCAGCTGGTGTCTTCGAAAATGCGAAGAATTTCTCGCAATTGCGAAGGTGACAGGTCAAGGCTGGGTTCACAAATGAGAACTCTTGATCGCAAATGCGAAGGGGGCAGACCAAGGATGTGATCGCAAGTGCGAATCTTTGATCGCAATTGCGAAGAGTGCCCAAGAATGCTTGGGTTCGCAAATGCGAACTTAACCTCGCAAATGCGAGGCCTTCAACAATTCGCCTGGCTTCGCAAATGCAAAACTATTGTTGCAAATGCGAGAACCCCCTTGACCCAGCCAGGTTCGCAAATGCGAAGCCTGTCCGCCAATGCGAGAGCCACAGACCCCAAAACCTGTAGTGTTCGCAATTGCGAACAAATGTTCGCAGTTGTGCAATTTTATACTTAAACAAATTTTTTCAGTTCATTCTTCATTCTTTCAAAAACCCACACACTACACACGAACTATCAAGGCCAAATTCACTCCAAAGCAATTGTAAGTCACCATGAAAACATGTTGTAATAATTTTCATGGATTTCATGAAAATTATCATCCATTAAACATGTTTTTCAATAGAAATCATAGGTTTTCATGGTAGAAATTCATGTTTTTGGGTAGAACCTAGGGTTTTCATGAATTGGGTAATTGGACCTCGAATTGAGGTCCGATTTTGAAACAAATCATATATTTGAACTCGTGGGGGAATGGGTAACCGGATTTTGGTCCGAACCCCGAGTTCCGACCACGTGGGGCCAGGGGCGTTTTGGGAAATTTTGGGGTAAACTTTGAGAACACCATCTTTAAGCATTCAAACCAAGTTAATTAGTATTTATTAATATAATGGAATCAATTGTGATTAGATTCGAGCTAGTTGAAAGCGGAAATTCGGTGAAAAAGCTATAATTGAAGAGTAATTTAGACTTCAAGGCTAGAGGTAAGTGTTTGTTCTATCCTAGCTTGAGGGAATAGGATTATGTGCTATGTGCTATGTGATCGAGTGCGGTGTATGGGCTGTGGTGACGAGCATCCATACACTGGCGTCTTGCATGACCATGAGTCGTTGTTAATACTTGTAGTGAGACATTTTAAAGATAAATTGTTGGACCCTTGCAGGGTTGTGGAATTGTTATTGTTCTCCCTTGCCGGGACTTGTGGCGAAGTGAGATATTGATTGCCCTTGCCGGGACTTTGTTGAAATGATTATTGTGTCCCTTGCCGGGACGGTTCATGATTTGTTGTTTTCTTTCTCTGCCCTTAACTGTGATTGTTATTTGGGTGAGGAAGAGTGATAAAGCACGAAGGGTGATGTCGTGCCTTGATTTATTGATTATGCACGAAGGTTAATGCCGTGCCTTGTTATTGATTATGAACGAAGGTTAATGACGTGCCTTGTTATTGATTATGCATGAAGGTTAATACTGTGGCTTGTTATTGATTATGTACGAAGGATCATGTCGTGCCTCGTTATTGAACCAAGCACGAAGGATCATGCTGTGCCATGGATGTGAGGATGAGAGCAAAAGAACGAAGGGTGATGTCGTGCACTTTATTTGCTTACTTGGTGAAAATGAGAGTAAAAGCATGAAGGGTGATGTCGTGCAACTATTTGCTATTCCTTGACTTGATATTACCTGTTTTTCATTATACTTTGGTTTCCTTGTTGATTTAATAACTGTTGTTAACTGTTGAGTTTTCCTCTATGATATCCCTTGTTGAGTTTGTTACTTGATTACTTCGTGTTATCTGGTGGTGTGCGTATATATATAGAACTGCACATGTTTATGTGGGTGTCTGGTCCTAGGCTTGTCACTACTTCGCCGGGATAGGCCAGGCACTTACCAGCACATGGGGTCAGATTGTGCTAATACTGCACTTCTGTGCATTTTTGTACAGGTCTAGGGTTTGATCAGGAGCAGCAGCAGTAGAGCCATGCGTGGGAGTTGAGCATATCGAGGCCGAGGTAGCTTGCAGGCGTCTGCAAGCCCGACGTCTCTTCCTCTTATTTATGTTATTAGCTGTAGTCTCTTTGTTCCGAGACAAACAGATTATGTTATTTTCTTTCAGAACTTTATGTGTAGTATTCAGTAGTAGTTCGTGAGTTGGTGATTCCACGTATTGGGTAGAGGATTTCAGTATTGTTTTACCTTAAAACTGCTTATCTCTATTTTGATAAAGTCTTCCGCACTTATTCAATTAATGTCATGGTTCTTGTTAATAAAATTGAGTATGAAATATTGCTAAAAACAGGATAGTGTGAATATAGTGGCTTGCCTAGCTACCACGAGTAGGCGCCATCACGATCCTGATGTTGGGAAAAAATCTAGGTCGTGACAGGATAGACATGCTGAGGGTCCCATGTTGGAGTGGGGAGTGGTGGCTGCTGATAAGGTCCCATCTGAGAAGATTGAGTCATTGCCCAGTGATATCTCCCGTATAGTTCCATTCCCAACTGCATCCCCTCCATTACTATTTATGCTAAATCCCTGGGGTAATTGATCAATATTGTTACCTGCTGATGATTTATTTCCAGCATGCATGTGAGTGCATGATTTTGTAGTCCCGTTTCCAACCAAGAAGAAAGGTGAGTTGGGAGATGTGGTGTCTGTGTTGTGTACACAGTTTGGTTTAGTTCCATAATCAACTATGGTGGAGGAACAGATTGTGGTATGTTCCGATGAGTTAGCTGGTGAGCTGGATTGTTTGGACGTTGGTGTCGCCTGAGAAAGTTGAGGTTTGGGGTAAATATTATGAGAGAATAGATTTTTAGAGAAGTGTGGCAATGGTGAATGCGATAAGGATGCCTGTTTGGACTCTTGTTTGGAAGGGGTAGTTATTAAGGGGAAAGCATAGTCAATATTAGGCGGTGGAGGTGATTGATGGGGTAGAAAAAAGTGAGCATTTAGTGAAGGGGTAAGGGTTTCATGATGAGTTTTTTGCTCGATTTTTGTGTGATTAGGTTTAGGGAGGGATGATGATGTTGGAGTAGGGTGTGGTGTGGAGGAAGGCTGACAAATTAAGTCTTGCATGGAAGTAGGAGGTGTGGAAATAGGGTAAGATTTAGGTAAGAGTTCTTGTTTTACTTGGCTAGTAGAGGAGCTTGCTTGGGGAGTTAAATGATGGATATCATGAGATTTGACCGGTTGTCCCAATAAATTAGGTTTTTGTGGAAAAGTCAAGGAAGAAGCTTTGTCTTGTTGGGTGAGTTTATTGGATAATGGGGAAGCCATTAATGAGTCAAAGATATTAGAGGTAGTAATAGTAGGTTCCTGATTATCTTGATTATCAGTGTTTAGAGTTGGTGTCGTTGAATTAAACTGATTAATGGTTAATTGATCAAATGGAAGGATAGTAGGGTTTAATGACTTACTACTTGGTTTAGCATCTCCTGTCTCCGACCTAGGAGAATTTTTTGTGTATGGTTTTCTTTTGGAAAACTGGACTGTTTTCCACTCATTGACAGTAGTTTCATTAATAGAAGGGACAAAAGAGGAAGTACCTTGGTTCTGAGAAGGGCAAAGTCTTTGATTATGACCCATCCTTCCACATGTAAGGCATAGTAAATTTAATCCTTCGTAGAGGATGTTCTCCCTATGCTGCCCAATATAGACATAAGTTTTTAAAGGTTTATCTAGCTCCACTTCTACACAAAGTCTGGCATACCTACCTCTTGTAGTACTGTATGTGCAATTATCCATTGTTAATAGCTTGTCAATTTTATTACCCACCTTTTGAAGGATATGATAGTCATAGAATTCCGTGGGTAATTCCGGTAGTCTTAACCATATAGCAGAATAGCGGATGTTTGTTTCTGAAGCCATAAACTTCTGTTCCCATTGTCTGACTGATAAAAAATGGTTCATTATGAACCACGGACCATGTTGTAGAGCATGGGTTTTATTCTCTTCTTTTTGAAATTTGAGCAGGAATAAATCTGAACCCAAGTCAATAAGAGGGAGATTTTCGGAAGGCTGCCAAAGAGTGTAGATTTTATTTCTAAGTAGTTGGTGTTCAATCTTTCGTCCATACACCTTTACTATCACTGCATGTTGCCATGGTTTGTAGATACGATTTTTTTCCTCCATTGAAAGAGGGATGAAAGTAGCGCTATCATTAGGTGATTCTAGTTCATCTTCAATTGTGAAGGGACTTTCGACTACCATAGGAGTAGTGGTAGTTGCAGAGACTGAAGATGGCTTAGATATTAGGGATGTAAGGTATGTTTTAGGTTCCTGTGGATTTGGTACATTAGGAAAGTCAGTATGATCAATGATTATATTTTGTGGTTGGGTCTTAATTGCCACACCAATGCTAGAAGAGTCCGGTGGCTTAGGAGGTTTATGTGATGAAGAAACATGTAGGTTTAGAGAGTAAATGTCTTGCATTTTTTAAGGCATTTTGATTACAGCGTTTAGCTTCTTGTATAAAGCAATATTATTTGTAAGGGTATCCACCTAATTACTACATTTATACTAAATTGTAGATGGTTTTTTGTAGAAGATTTGTGAAAGTTTTAGTCGTTTTTAATTTGTGAAAACAAAAAACAAAGCATCTGCAATCAGAATATAAATAATCTATAATTTATCTACAAAATATTTACAAACGGAGTACATTGAATTTTAATTCCAATTCCTATTCAAGTGTATCTTAATTGGTATTTCAACTTAATTGCGTTTTTTGTAGAAGATTTTGTAGAAGTTTGAGTTGTTTTGAATTTGTTAAAACGGAAAACAAAGTATCTTCAATTAGAATATAAATAATCTACTACAATTTATTTACAAAATATCTACAAACTGGGTACATTGAATTTTTATATCCCAGCACCATTCAATTGTAGCATAATTGAAATTTTTGACCTAATTATGTTTTTTCAGAAGATCTGTAGAAGCTTTTTTGTGAGAACATAAAATAAAGCATATACAATTAGAATACAAATAATTTACAATTTGGGCGTGTTTGGTACGAAGGAAAATGTTTTCATAGAAAATGTTTTCATGGAAAATGAGTGGATTTATCACTTATTTTCTCTTGTTTGGTTGGTAAGTGGAAAACATTTTCCGGAAAATATTTTCTATGTTTGGTTAGAGAGTAAAAAATAGTTTTTTTTAGAAAAATATTTTTTTTGCAACTCTCCTACCCCTCCCCCTCCCCTACCCCTTCCCGAAGTCTCTAAAAATTGACACAATCTAAAGGAACTAATGTGATGCTTTACTTTTTAACGCAAAAATTACGTATTTTCGAATCGGTAAATTTATAATTTCTAAACCCGTAAACTTCCGAACTCATAATTTTGGAACTTGTAAAATATTGAGCCTTTAAATAATAAATAATAAAATTAAAAACTGAAAAATAAATTTTAAAATTTTTCGGGGGGGGGGGGGGCGGTGGGACGGGGGGCGGGGGCGGGGGGGGGGGCAGTAAATAGAAAAAAAAAATAAAAATTTAAATTACAAAAAAAAAGTAATTTTTTTTTGTGCGGGGGGGGGGGGGGGGGGGGGGGGGGGGGGTGGGTGGTGCAGAAAAATAAGAAAACGGAAATTTAAAATTATAGAAAAAAAAAATTAAGGTAAAAGAAATTTTTTTTTTGCGGGGTGGGGTGGAGGGGTAGTCGGGTGGATGGTAACGGAAAAACTGAAATTTTTCTAAAAAAAACTATTTTTTTGAGAGGGGGTGGGGTGGGTTGGTGAGGGTGAGAATGGTTGAGAAGGAGCTTTGGAAAATGTTTTTCCTTCTTTTGATAAGGAAAACATTTTCCTCCAATTGGAGGAAAATGAATTGATAAGGAAAATATTTTCCAAAATATTTAAGCCAACCAAACATGGGAAAATTGGAAAACATTTTCCAGAAAATGTTTTCCTTCATACCAAACACACCCTTTATGTACAATTTTTGCAATATGTGTTCTTCTTCTTCTTCTTCTTCTTCTTCTTCTTCTTCTTCTTCTTTTTCTTCTTTTTCTTTTTCTTCTTCTTCTTCTTCTTCTTCAAAACGAAGTCTAATACCCCTCAAAATTGAGATATAAACTCCAAATTATATTCCAGATTATTTTCAACAACACCCAATCCAAACAAATAATGATTTTTGAAAACTCAAATTTGAATTCAAAGCTTTCAAGTTTTTTAATGGATGTCAATAGTGGAATTGCTGTTCTCTTTTGATTTGCTTTGTATTACTGAAATTTGTGATTGAAAAATAGAGAGAGATGTAGAGAGAATTTCTAAAAATAGTGTGTATCGTAAAAACAGAGTATAAAAAATCTTATTTTGTGTTGTGGAATATCAGAGTGAAGTCAGCCATAATTGTGGAATGTGCATGATTTGCGTTGAGGAAGATATGGAAAATATTTAATTCTCCCTTTTTAACGCGCAAAATAAGGAATCGAGTAAGTTTTTGCTTTGAGTATCGAAATATCCAAATATGAATTGAATTGAATTGAATTGACAGAAATATGGAAAGTTGCGGGTCAATCTTTCCTACCTTTAAAAGGACTAGGAATTTTAAAGAATTTATTTCCAAACTCATTAGCTGTAGGAGACTTTATGAGATTTCTGTCAATATTGAAGTCAAAATTTCTTTTCTTGCTGATTAGCTGGCACTTCCTCAGCATGGGCGGAGAGACATGGAGTTACGAGCTCGTTCGAATTCAATAATTTTTACTTAAATATTATATTTGTTATTTAGAATTTATTAAATATATATAAATATTAATTTAGAAACCAACAACTAATACTTAAAATCGTCTAACTTAAAATCTTAAACCCATAAAATTAAATTTTTGGCTCCCAATATTCATCGGGCATTCTTATGATAGTAATCATAAGCTCATTAAGACTGACGGTTCTACTAATTGGTGACTAGGCTTGCCAGACGACGACCCCACCAAACCGGTCCAAAAGAAGGGCCAGGACCAGACCAAACCAATCCGGAAAAGGGCTCAGAATCAGCCCAGACCACTAAAGTCGGATTGACCTGGACCGGAAAACACTTGTCAAACTTATCATTTTTGACGGTTGGCCAACAGGTGAACCAATTTTTTAAACATTGTTTAATATTTTAGCCTCAGTTATTTACAGTTTAATCACGCCTAAAAACCATATAAACCCCATTAGCTTCAAAATGCTTTTCTCACACAACTTTATGCCAATCCTAACTGGTTCTAGGCACCGAGTTTCTCTTTAAGCATGCTACTTATTCGACGGTAGAATAATATATAATTATAGTATTTAACACTGAATCAATATAACTTGTGTCGTGCTTATTTTAGTTTACTATGAATCATGATTAGTTGATGCTATCATTACTTTTATTTATTACTTAACAATAATAATTAAATATTTTTTGTAGTGAAAAAGGATAATATTATTAGTAGTGATAGAGTCATTAATTACAAGTCATATTGGCAGAAGCAAAGATAGCTTAACATTGCATCGATATTGCCTAGAGTAGCTAGTTTGCTACAAACGTGTAAAGACATATTACGAACTGTGGCCATCACCACTTTTGTCCCCCCAGCATCGTTTTATTCCTAATGAGTTGCTTTGATCCTTCTTTTGCTCAATTGCCTTCTCTGCAACCATCTGCAGTCATAGATAATGTTATTGTAGATTAGTGACCCCTTGTCAAGGGAGTGTAAAACATCAGCTGAATCAATGAAGTTAAGTTATTTGAAGCTGCATAGATCAATCAGTCCTTGGTGGAGGGCTAGGACAATTTGCATGAATCCAAGGATCCAATTTGAATAAGCATTCCTCAACACTCCTCCAATATCTACAGATGTAGCACTACTCTAAATGCCTAATTTTTGCTCTTCACTTTTTCTTTACATTATAGTTTTTATGTTTGTATTTTTAAACTTTTAAATTAGACTAGTATCTATGAGCGTACGTTGCACGTTAATAATAACATATAATGAGTTAATCAAGTAATTATATGAAGGCACAATAAATATAATGTATAAAATACAATACCGTTTAAATGCTAAAAATTATTATCACATTAGCATAATACGCGAATGCAAAATGATTGAATAGTATATCAACCTGCAAAATTGATCAATTTAGTCATGTTAGATAATATTGTTATATACTTATAATTTAGAAATATATAATGTGATGATATCTAACCTAAGATATTTTTATAGATAATTTTTGGTCTATATTCCCTTCTTATGCATTGGCTGCTATGTCATGATCAGAACATTTATTATCGACGATAATATTCTTTTGAAAGTGTAACATATAGTTGTATGTGTAAAAAGGATATTGCGGTAAATACTGTCCAACATTAGAGATTGTTTTTTCTTTGAATTATTTATTATTTTGTAAAATACAAGCATACAAAAAATTATTCTTTATTTTTATAGGAGTAAAGTTGTTATAGGGATAAATACATGCTTGAAAAAACATTGACCCATCAAGATTTCTATATGTATGACGTTGTCAAAACCTCTACATACCCATCTTGTAGCATTACATAAGCCATTAATATATATAAGTTTCTTAATAGCACGAAGAGCATACTTTTCCTCAAAAGCAACTTATATAAAATGGAAGATCAACTTTAACTTTGTCCATTATACACATGCACGACATTAACATACATGAGAGACAATAAATTTAACATTATACCTGTGTGGTGGAATTCTATTTGATGCTGAATTATCAAATATTCTTCCTCGTACTAGTTATTAGTATCATCTTTTATTGAGTCAAAATTGGAATGCATTTTGCTGTAATCAATTAACTTGGCAATCAACATTATGTAGTTGATCGATATGCTTATTCATGCCAGATAAGATAACACTTTCTATCGTATAACTTGCACATGTTATTTTTTTATTTAATAAAAAATAATTTTTCTTATTAAGAGATTTTCACGATAAAATAAAGCGAAAAGTTACTAAATAATGGATGTTCTTACTCTTATATTTCTTGTCGATTGATTTTTTTATTCATTTGAGGCTATAAGTATGAATTTATAAAGATAATATTTATAGTCTTTGCTTTTATCGATTTTAAAACTACTGTACTACTTGACTTAAATCACCTCCTAAAATTATTATTTTTTGACCAAACAGTTTTTTGATATCCATATATCCGAAGCTCATGTCAATTGTTTTAATTGTCTGACGCTTCATTATGGACGCTTCATATATCTCATATTATTAACTCTGATTTCCTTATAAATCTATTACCATCACTAAGCTTTGATATACTTGTGAAGGTTGTTTCGGTAGTATGAAAAGATATGTGGAATATAAAGTGAGTTGTATGACCTCCTGATAAAATTGTCGTTACTTGCGACTACACCATTTGTTGCTATTGCTACTGGTTCTTCATCAAATATCTGCAAGTAATGCACAATATATGACTATTTGTTTCGATTCATCTAGGACTTTCTACAAAGGATAATCTCATTTTACAATAGTTGTCTCTTGCAGTGTAATATTTAAAGCTTGCTCATGTATAGGATTTAGTTTTGATTGTGTATTAAAAAAATTCTCAAGCACTTGTATGTCCTTTTGACCCTTAATACTATCCTAATTTACTTTTTTTTTTTATTTTTTTAATTTCACCTTCAATGGTATTCTTATATAATAAATTTATGTACCCTAAGAGTTTTATAAGCTTGAAAATTATTTTTACATTTTGATGCATTTCAAAAAGAATAGAATTGGATGCTCTTGCTAAATAGTTAATTGAAAGACTTAATTATTTGATCTTAATATTAACTCATCTCATATTTGAATATTCAAGCATAAATCGTAATTATAATTTTAGCTACTAAATATTAATTTGAAATTCTACTATTGGATCTTTATGAGGTAGAAATATCAATGGTATTGAACCTTACCAACCATCTCTCTCTCACACACACATTTATATTCTTATATATTTTAGTTATTTATTTTAATTTTAAATACTACACAAAAAGTTTGATGAATAGTATTTTGATTAAGAAATCAACTCAAATATTATATGAAAAATGTTTTGTTCATATATAAATATAGTTCTAAGATAATATAAAAGGAACTACGATTATGTTATAGTTTTTAAATAAAAACAATTGAAATTAACTAAACCTTTAGTTGGTTGGATTAAAATATGACATTTAGTAATATGTATACTGCTCGTTATTAATTCTTGTCCAATTATTAATAGTATTAAATAGTACAGAATGTGTATGTCCTAAAAGTGGCCTAATGTAATGTCCTAAATCTAATAGAATTATAAGATTAATATCTAGAATTTCGGTTATGTCATTTTATTATGAGTTAATATGCTTAATATTATAAGGTTATTTTTGTAAACCGGCATTGTATTCATGCTTTTATAATAATATAGATATAAATAGATAGATAGATTATGTTAAAGAATTTGATATGGGGGTTAAAGGATTGGACTAATGTATTTTAACTAAAATTGGCCCAAAATTAGGAGAGCCCAAAGAGTCTACTGATCCGGTTCAATTGGGGCTCCCAGGAGATGGTCTAAACGACGTAGTTTTAGAGTGAAACTACGTCATATTGATTAAGTGATCAAGATCAAATCCTGGCCACCTATTTTCTTTGATCCAATGGTCCATAATTGCTTTCATTTGAGGTATATAATTTTAAAAAAATCTGATTTTTTTGCCTCATTTTCCATACATGAACATGCCCTAGACCTGTTGTCTAACAGATTTTCTACTATCTATTGACCCAATTACTAATCTCAGAATCGATAGATGATTAATCGATAGATACTAATCAGTCGCACACCATTGAAGGACAGCCTTCCCCTCACCCCAAAAAATCGACCATTAACCCATTTCCCCCAACCTCGTGTCTTCAACACCACACACACACAAAATACAAAAAAACAAGATAAAAATAGACCTGAAAACAAACAAGGGAGAAGCATAAAAAACGCTAGAACAAAAAAGTTCCAAATCTGAAACTAAAGTGTTGTTTGAAATTACTCCGATTTCGGCGTTGATTTCTGGTTTTGCTGAGAGATTTTGCTGCCGTGGTTGCTGTTTTATTACTGTCTTCATTTTAGTGTGTGTTTGAACTTCGAATTGTGTGCGTTTTTTGTTGGATTTTGGCACCGGAATTTCACTTTGTCGATCTCTATATTCACTAATTTGATTTATATCAAAAGGGATTTTCATTTATTCCAGGTGTTAATCACGGCGGACGAGGCGAGCTTGCGATAGCTGGAAGAGTAGAGGGAATCGATCTCGTTCCGGGAAGTGCAAGAGCTAAAAGTATCCAACTTCAGGAGCATCAAAACCAACTACTAGGTTATTATTTTCTCTGGAAATTGGTACCTCCCGATCCCTTATTTACACTGTACTCATACTACGTTTCCTAGCTACCTTATGTGTGGTTCTCCCGGGCGCTATATAGCTTACTCTTCTCCTCGTATATTGCTAAATTTTGGGTGTGCATCTCTGGTATTCGTAGGCGGTAAGAGGGATAGTGGTCGCGGTTAGGGATGATAGTATAAGGTCATGTCCTCGGGGGTGGGGGTGGGGGTAAGAGTGGGTAGGGAGGCAGGGAATAGTTCTGGGGGCGGCTCGAGAGGCAAGGGTAGTAGGGGGTTAGCGGACGTTTTGCATTTAAGAATAGGGTCGTGGAACATAGGCACCCTGACTGGTAAGTCCTTGGAGCTGACAAAAATTCTTCAGAAGAGGACGGTCAACATAGCTTGTTTGCAGGAGACTAGGTGGAAAGGGTCGAAGGCGAAGAATGTAGACGGAGCTAAGCTATGGTACTCTGGGTCCGTGAAGGGTAAGAATGGAGTAGGTATCTTAGTGGATAGGGACCTTTGGGAGTTCGTGGTCGAGGTTAGGCGAGTGAATGATAGGTTAATGTCTATCAAGTTGGTTATAGGTGGGTGCGTCCTCAATGTCATCATCGCTTATGCGCCTCAAGCGGGATTAGATGAGGAGGTTAAGAGGCGCTTTTGGGAAGGATTGAACGAGCTGGCTAGTAGTATCCCTCTATCTGAGAAGTTAGTTATTGGAGGAGATTTTAATGGCAATATTGGTGCCGATGCTGGGGGTTATGGTGAGGTGCATGGGGGTTATGGGCTCGACGTCAGAAATGGAGGAGGCTCTTCTCTGCTTGATTTCGCCAGGGCTTACGATCTTTGGATTGTGAACTCGGCTTTCAAAAAAGGGAGGAACACTTGGTTACTTTCAAAAGTTCGGTAGCAAGGACTCAGATAGATTACCTCCTCATCAGACGGAATGATAGAGGGTTGTGCAAGGACTGTACGGTCATCACGAGGGAGTGCCTCTCGACTCTCCATAGACTCCTAGTGATGGATGTCGGTATATGGGTGAAGAGGAAGAGGAGGGTCGCTCGGGGCCCGCCGAGGATTAGGTGGGGAGCCTTGACTAAGGAGAATGCCCTGGAGTTGGAAATGAGGTTAGTTGATGGAGATGCCTGGAGATGTTCTGGGGAAGCGAATGCTATGTGGACTGTGACGGCTGATCTGGTCAGGGAGGCAGCGCGAGATGTTCTCGGAGTAGCCAAGGGATATTCAGGCAGGCATCAAGGTGACTAGTGGTGGAACGAGGTTGTCCAAGAAAAAGTGGAGATGAAGAAGGCGGCATTTGCTTGTATTGCGGAGAGCTCGAGCGAGGAGGAAAGGAGAGTGAACATGGACCGCTATAAGGAGGCGAGGAGGGAGGCGAAGTTGGTGGTCACAAAAGTAAAGAATGCAGCATTTGGGTGCATGTACGAGGAATTAGAAGAGAAATGAGGGGACAGGACGTTGTTTAGGTTGGCTAAAATGAGGGAGAAAAATGCGCGGAACCTGGACCAAGTTAGGTGCATCAAAGACGAGGATGGTAGAGTTCTGATGGGGGAGGCTCAGGTCAGGCAGAGGTGGCAAGCATACTTCCGAGACCTGATCAACGAGGAAGGGGACCAAGACATAGAGTTAGGGGAGCTGAGGGACTCAGAGCGCCATAGGGATCTGGGGTTCTACATGCGCATTAGGGTAGAGGAGGTCATGGAGGCTTTGCGTAGGATGAGTAGGGGTCGAGGGACCAGACCAGACGAAATTCCGGTGGAGTTTTGGAAATACATGGGTAGGGCAGGAGTGGAGTGGCTGTCCAAGTTGTTCAATGCAATCTTCAGGTCCATGAAGATGCTAGAGGAGTGGAGGTGTAACACAATTGTGCCTGTGTATAAGAACAAAGGTGACATCCAGTGTTGCAATAACTATAGAGGCATCAAATTACTAAGCCACACCATGAAAGTATGGGAGCGGGTGGTTGAGGCGATTGTGAGGGTAATGACATCAATCTCGGTGAACCAGTTTGGTTTCATGCCGGGCCGCTCCACCACAAAAGCTATCCACCTTGTCAGGAGATTGGTGGAAAAGTTTAGGGACAAGAAGAAGGACTTACACATGGTGTTTATCGACTTGGCGAAGACGTGCAACAAGGTTCCAAGAGAGGTGTTATGGAGGTGCCTGGAGGCGAAGAGAGTGCCGGAGGCCTACATTAGGATAATCAAGGATATGTACGATGGTGCTAAGATAAGGGTTAGGACGGTGGGTGGCGACATAGACCACTTCCCGGTGGAAATGGGGCTTCACCAAGGATCGGCGCTCATCCCCCTCCTATTTGCTTTGGTGATGGATGCTCTAACTCAGCATATCCAAAGAGACGCGCCATGGTGTATGCTATTCGCTGACGATATTGTCTTAATGGACGAGTCGAGGGTCGGTATTAACGAGAGGTTGGAAGTTTGGAGACAGACCCTCGAGTCAAAGGGTTTCAGACTAAGCAGGTCTAAGACTGAATACTTGGAGTGCAAGTTTAGCTCCGAGCCGAGCGAAGAAGGATATGGTAGGGACGTGAAGCTTGGTTCTCAGGACATCGCCAAGAAGGACAGTTTCAGATATCTTGGGTCGGTGATCCAGGGTGACGGAGAGATCGACGGGGATGTCACTCACCGAATAGGGGCTGGGTGGTCAAAATGGAGGCTTGCGTCGGGAGTCTTGTGTGACAAGAAAGTGCCACAGTATCTCAAGAGGAAGTTTTATAGAGCTGTGGTTAGACCAGCAATGTTGTACGGGGCAGAGTGCTGGCCAGTGAAGAACTCCTATATCGAGAGAATGAATGTAGCGGAGATGAGGATGCTCAGGTAGATGTGTGGGCACACCAGGTTGGATAGGGTCAGGAATGAAGTTATTTCGATAAATGGTAGAGGTAGCCCCAACGGATGAGAAGCTGCGAGAAGCGAGACTCAGGTGGTTCGGGCATATGCGGAGAAGAAGCCCCGATGCACCGGTGAGGAGTTGTGAGTGGCTGTTGGTAGTTGGCGCGGTTGTGGCAGAGGGAGGCCAAAGAGGTACTGGGAGGCGGCGATTAGGCGGGACATGACTATTATGCGGATTTTCGAGGACATGGCTCTTGATAGGAAAGTCTGGAGGTCTAGTATCAAGGTTGCGGGTTAGGGGCTTCTATTATTTTATGAGATAGGGATGGGTCGGGGGGTGGGGGAGAGTTCCCGATAGGTTAATATCTATGTGAGTACTCCTAGAATTACTAATGCCTTTTGTTCATGTTGTTGCTTTGTTTACTTTGCCCTTTTATATTTCAGTTTTTTGTGGTTTATTCTGGAGTCACTAATGCTTTTTATTTTTGTTTTGTTTTTGTTTTTTTTCCTTTTCTCGATCTTTCACCGAGGGTCGATTGGAAACAGCCTCTCTGCCCTATCGGGTAGGGGTAAGGCCTGCGTACATATTACCCCCCTCAGACTCCACCCTGTGAGACTATACTGGGTAGTTGTTGTTGTTGTTGTTGTTGTTGAACATGCCGTAGACCTCTCCTCCTCTCTTCTTCTTCTCCAGCGCTGCTGCTCGTCCCCATGGCAACGACGCTGTCTTCCGGCGGCCAAACACCATCCATCCAACATCATCCTCCTCTCTTCTTCTTTCTCTACACGAATCCAAGCCTCACACCCTCCAAAACTCCACCAATCTCTATAATCTAAGAAAATTCAAAACCCTAGCCACAACGTTTTTGATAAATTCAAGAATATTGAGCCCTTTTCTCCACTTAATTTTTACATACATAGATAGAGGTGAACAAGGTCTGCCATTTTAGCATTGATCTTAACCCTAAATTCCGGCGACCCCCATTATCGATCTACCGCCGTCACTGCCACCCCTCAACCGCCACTGCCTCCCATTTCTCTCTTCACATTATCCTCAAGCTAGTTTCTGTTATCGATTTTCATCGAAACTAGCATCCAATTCTCCGGAGTGATGGTTTCGATAATAATCGACATTAGACACTCGCTCGAGTTCTCCACTACCACTATCACGCCATTACCCGAGTGCTCGAGCTGAGTAAAATTCCTAATCCCTTTCTCTTTTATTAGATTTTCAGTTTTTCTTGCTTGATTTGATAGTTTTATTTAGGTTTAAGTTCTAATAATTGATCGACTACTTCGTACAATATCATTTCTGATTTTTTTCCGCTTAATTATAATCGCTCAAGTTTGAATAGTAGTGGTAATTAAAAGTTTAGCTTCGATTATTTGAGTTTTGTATCTTACTAGTTTGAAGTAGTAGTTTAATTTTGCAAAGAATATTTATCTAGTTTCTTGTTTGTCATTTCAGTAGCTCGACATGTAATTTAACTTTGTGATTAGCTAAATAATTGCTCTTTTTAATAATCTAGAACAATCATTTAGTTAGTATGGTTGGGTTGTATTAATTTCGTTCAGTCGTCAAGCTTGAATCACCTATTGGATTGCAGTTTTCGAGTTTGTCTTTACTATGTTGTCATGTTTTAGTTTGAGTTAGTAGTTTGTGTGTTCAAAGATTCGGGTTTAGTTCTAATTAACTAGATTAAGATTGAAGTAGTTGTTTAGTATAGGTAATTATATGGTTCAGTCTTGATTAATCCCTTCTAGTTGACTTCGAATTACTACTTGTTTCAACTAGATTGAGAAATTAAAAAGAAAGGGAAAGAAAAGAGAATACTTGAGTGTAGGGTTCTTGCTTAGGTTGCTTTTACTGTTGCAGAATGCTTTGGAGTACAATACTCCAAAATTCTGCACAATTGATAATAAAAACTGTTCATTAACTAAAATTCTGAATTTTGGACAGATTTTTGGCCAAACAAAATCTATCCCAAGGCCTTTCCTCACCCTATAAAAAGAGGAGTTCTATTCTCGTTTAAAGAGGGGATATTTTACTCTAAAGGAGAGACAAAAAACTGGAGAATGAAAAAACATTTGAACATTTAGTAGTAAGCTAAAAGTAGTGAGCTTTTGTGAGCGAATTCTCTGAAGCAAGATTTACTGGGTTCAAGAGTCTTTCTGGTTTGTTTCTCGGGTCAAAAGTAGTCGATTTGCTGCCGGTTGTTTGCTATTTTTGGTTGTCACTATTGCCGGAATTTCATTCATTCTGCTGTATTTTGGTGTTCTTCCATTTCAGGTAACTCCCTCAATTGATGTTATAATTCTGGTAGGGGTGTCAAATGGGGCAGGGCGGGGCAGGGAGGGGCCGGGCGGGGCGGGTCAAGTCTTGACCTGCCGATATTTTGACCTGCCCTGCCCTGTTTAGAATTTTTCCAAATATAGCCCCGCCCCGCCCCGCCCCGCCCTGTCCCTCCCTGCCCTGTTTGGGTTCTCTTGTATTTTTTTGTTTTATTAGTAGGTTATGAATAGTGAAAATATAGCAGCGCCATATGTATGTCATGAAAAATTCAAAAAATATACTGTGGTAGTGGAATTTTTTTTTTTGATGAAGTAAGTAGAATAGATCATAAGAAGCATCGGGAAGTTTGACAGCTCATTTACAATCAAGTGCTACAAAACAAAAGAGCTGACAAAGTCCAAAAAAATATCAGAGTTATTTGCAGTAGTAGGTTAGCCCAGTGAAACAAATTAACCAAACATCTAGCCTTTAAGCAACCTATTGAAGTTGATAATCCATCAAAACATCTACTATTCCTTTCGACCCAGATACACCAAAAAATGCTTGCAGGTACCATATTCCAGACTTTCTTGATGGTTCTGTCAACTTCCCTTGAGCTCCAGCTCACATATGCCTCTCTCGCATTGAATGGCATAGTCCAGTGTAGACCAAAAATACTAAGAAACATGTCCCATATGTCTGTGGCTACTGAACAATGGAGGAAAAGATGGTTAACAGATTCCGAGTTCACTTGACACATGTAACACCTGTTGGCCAGTTGAAAATTTCTTCTGGTGAGGTTGTCTTGGGTGAGGCATGCATCCTTTAAGGCCAACCAGCTGAAGCAGCAGACTTTGGGTGCTAGTTTTGTCTTCCATACTAGTTTCCAAGGCCATAGATAAATCATCATACTGTTGGAGCACATTTTAGCATGCCCTACCTTGACAGAGTAAGTTCCTTCCTTTGAGTTTCCCCATTTCAGTTTGTCCTTCAGCTGGGTGTTTATAGTGCGATTCTCCAATAACTTTAGCAGGCCTATGCAATCCTCCACCTCCCAATCTTGCAGGTTTCTTCTGAGGATCGGGCTCCATGTGTTGCCTTCTCTGTTATGAGCAACAAAGGATTCTGTATTTCCTGTAATAAGAAAGAGATTTGGAAAAGCTTCCTTTAGTGTTGAGTCCCCTATCCATTTTACAGTCTAGAATTTTGTAGTGGCCCCGTCGCCAATCTGAAAATGAATGTTATTAGAGAAAGCTCCCCACAAATTGTGTATGCTCTTCCATAATCCTGTGCCATAAGGAGTTCTAATTCTATTGGTACACCAATGGTTGAGTCTACCATATTTTGCTATGATAACTTCCTTCCATAAGCGAGCATCATCTTGATTAAACCTCCAGTGCCATTTCATCAACATACTTTTGTTATGTAAGACTAGGTCCTTGACTCCAAGTCCACCAAGTGCTTTCGGAAGTGTGACTTTGGTCCATTTCACCAGGTGAATCTTGTGACTGATGTTATTCCCTTCCCATAGAAAGTTCCTTCTTATTCTGTCCAATTGCTTTTGAACCTTTGCTGGGATAGGAAAGAGTGCCATGAAATAGGTGGGTATGTTATCTAATACACTATTGATGAGGGTAAGCCTGCCACCAAGAGATATGTATTGCCTCTGCCACGTAGCCAATTTCTTCTCAAAATTTTCAACTACTGCATTCCATATCTCAGTAGACTTGTATTTGGCACCTAAAGGAAGACCCAGATATGTGGTAGGGAAGGAGCCTGTATTACAACCCATAATGTCTGCTAGTTCTAGCAAATTTGGTGCCGAGTTCACCGGGTAGATAACACTTTTGAGCATATTAATGTGCAGGCCCGACATAGCTTCAAATAACATAAGAGTGATGTTTAGGTAGAAGACTTGAGACTTTTCTGCTCCACAGAAGATGAGGGTATCATCTGCAAACAGAAGGTGTGACACAGAAATAGGAGAGCTCCTGCTATTACCCACTGAGAACCCTTCAAACCATTGAAGTTGTTTAGCTTTTTCAAGCTTTCTACTGAGTCCCTCCATAGCCAGTATAAAAAGGAAGGGTGAACGAGGGTCCCCCCTGTCTAATCCCTCTCTTTGGAGAGAAGAATCCCACTGGGCTTCTATTAACAAGAATGGAGTATCTAATCCACTTGATCCATTTCTCTCCGAATCCCATTTGTCTAAGTATTGAGAATAGATAAGACCAACCCAATTTGTCAAAAACTTTTTCAACATCCAACTTGAGCAAAAGTCCATCTTCCCCCGTTCTCATTTTCCAGTCCAAAACTTCATTTGCTATAAGAGCAGCATCAGTTATTTGCCTCCCTTTGATAAAAGCATTTTGATGACCAGAAACAAGCTTCCCTATCACCGATTTGAGTCTTTCAGCAATCACTTTAGCTACAATCTTGTAAATGATGCCTATAAGACTTGTAGGTCTTTAATCCCTTATCTCTATAGCTCTTTTTCTTTTAGGGATGAGTGCAATAAATGATGCGTTGAAAGACTTAACCATGTGGCAGTTCTGATGGAAGTGGTTGATGGCGGCAAGTACATCATGCTTAATGGTATCCCATGACTTTTGAAAGAAGGCCATTGTGAAGCCATCTGGATCGGGGCTCTTGTCAGGGGCACAACTGTTTATAGCATCTCTCACTTCTTCTTCTGAAAAGGCATTCTCCAGATCCACCCTTTCTTCAGGTGTTAGGCGCTCTAGACCCTCAAACTGTGTTGTAGGTATCCAATCCTCATCCTCGGAGTATAGATTCTGGTAGTACTCGATTATTTTACCTTTGATAAGATCTTTGTCCTCAATGATTTCATCGTCCACCTTTAGCATGTCTATGTAGTTGTATCTTCTGTGGGAGTTAGCAACTCTTTGGAAGAATTTTGTGTTCCTATCCCCTTCTTTAAGCCACAAGCACCTGGATTTTTGTCTCCGTGAAATCTCCTCTGTCTTTGCCAGCTGCTGTAGTTCAATCTTTAAGTTCAACATCGTTGTTTTTTCAGCTTGGCTCAAGATCCTGCCTTCAGTTAGTTGCTCCAGTATCATCAGTTCCTCCAAAGCTCTGGCTTTCCTTGTTTCTATTTTGCCAAATACTTCTTTGTTCCATATGACTATGTCTTTCTTTAGATGTTTCATCTTTTGGAAAAGGATAAAGTCAGGGGTGCCATTAACCATGTAACTCTGCCACCATTCTGCAATTTTTTCCCCGAAACCCTCGTGTTGTAGCCACATATTTTCAAATTTGAAGTAGGAAGGATTTGATGACCAGTCGCCACTTTCCAGCACTATTGGTCTGTGATCTGATATAACCTTTGGGAGAGCTAATTGCTTCACAGAGCCAAATGTGCCATTCCATTCATTGGAGATGAGGAGTCTATCAATCCTAGATGCTTGAGCAGAGTCTTCTCCCCTAAACCAGGTATATGTGGCTCCGTGGAGTGGGAGATCAATCAATTCCATCTCTTGGATGAAATCAGAAAAATTTCTCATAGCTCCGGATCTTCTTATGTAGTTGAACCTTTCATACTCAAATCTACATACATTGAAATCTCCGCCTATCACCCAGTGTTCACTCCATAAGCCCCTTATGGCAGACAATTCCTCCCAACTGTTCGTTCCCAATTGGAGTGAGGCCCATAGACTCCAGTGAAGCACCACCTAAGATTAATCCTACAATTACATATTCCTATTATATTTTCTATAAAATACATGATATTATGTGGTTTTTCCGTGAAGATTGATCTACTGATAATATGTTCTAGCTATTTGATTATGGCTTTATGATAGCTCATTCCAATTTCGTCTTCTTATATTTTTCTTTCTCGAACGATCTCTCTTTTCCTAATTACTATTTTAGCTTCAGAATTTGTTTGTGTTTTGTATAAAGTACGTTAGAGCTTATCAAAACTTTCAACAATGAAAGTCATTTGATACAAAATGCACCCTTGACTTGTGATTTTTGAAACATTTGATACAAAATGCACCCTTGACTTGTAACTTTCTCCATCAGCTTTTCTCCTATGTGTCGTAATGGCAGGTGATGGAGTTGCCTCAAAGGGGAAAGCCTATGGAATTAGAAGCATTCATGTAGATGGCAAAGATGTCTTGGCAACTTATTGTGCTATTTGTGCAGCTCGTGAAATGGCAATTAAGGAACAAAAGCCAATATTAGTAGAGGTGAGTGTTGCTCCTACGTGTACTGAATCTTGAAATTGTTAAATACTTAAATGTAGAAACTTTCATACTAAAAACTTCAGAAAACAGGATCTAAATTTAAATGAAAATGAATGATGAAAACATGATGAAAATGAATGATGAAAGTCCAATATCTGAACCAATGGAAGATATGATACAAGATTTTGAATAATTTAAGCTTGAGTAAGCAATCCCAGATCAGATCTCTGACAAATTTCACTAGTGCAAGAGTCTATTCTTGACTTTGGTAACAATCCCATAGATCAGTTTCGGGATTATTGCTAACTATTACTGCACACTTATTAAACCCTCTATAGATCTCTTCTAAACCCAACTTCTGAACCAGAACGTAAATGACTAAGTGGCATTCTTATCCTTGGTTAGACAGCAGTAGCACTCATGAAAAACTTTTATGTTTTTAGCACCAAACTACTATAAGTATAACAATCAATCCAATAGCTCATTCAAACAAAGAAAACTAACTGCTACTTCTTAGTCCAATATCTGCACCAATGGAAGATATGATACAAGATTTTGAATAATTTAAACTTTCCCAGAATAGTAAGCAGCTGTTGGAGCAACTGCTTGAGTAATTTGATACAAGATTTTGAAAAATGCAAAAAAGAATAACAGAAAACATTGAAAAAAAATCTGGATTCTGCTGCTGCTGCATTGCGACTTTGCTGGGCTTAAAGCAACAAGGACTACAACATTAGCTAACTTTTCCAACAGTAAATAGAACAACCTTTGATCACAAAATCACTATGAGTTTTACGAGGAACATTTAACTGCTACAAGTAGGATGAAACCATACTTAAATTCAAATAGTACCAACACCAATAAAAACAGATACTATAAATTGAAACAGTAGGTATGTGAAACAGTTGCATGTCAAGGGTCTCAAAGTTGCGATAAACCACTTGAATCTGGCTCATCCTCTTTATCAAGCAATGTTAGACATGAAACTTGATCAACGGTTGAAGTCAAACCTAAAAGGAAAAATGCATAGTTCAATGTATCAATATAGTATTAAACAATTGAATACATATTACGACAATAATGAGAAAATTACTTAAAATTTAAGTCATTCCATAACCACGTGCGAGCACATATTAAAGCTTCCAAAGTAGTGGGGTGGAGTCTACTCCGATGCGGGCTAATCAACCTCCCGCTAGTGCTAAATGCAGATTCTAAAGCAACACTAGACACGGAAATGGCTAAGAGATCACGGGCCTTTTTTTGCAATGTAGGAAATTTCAATCCATTTGTTTTCCACCAACTCAAATTATCAAATGAAGGGGTTCGATGTAGTAGGTCTTCTTCTAAGTATATATCCAACTCTGATCTTTTCTCCACAGTAGCTCCAGTTGAAGCTACAAATCTATCAAAGCTCGAAAGCCGATCACCCTGAATAAAACTAGTGACTTCACTAGAACTAGATGCTAATGAATCATATGAAGCCAATAATTTACACTTATAATCTTGAAAGAGATCATAACAATTGGATCGAACTTCTTGAATTTTAGTTGAAGCTTCTTCACCTTAAATTAGTGGAAGAAAGAACTCTACCAACCTCATCTTGTATCGTGGATCAAAGATTGCAGCTACTCCCATCAAAATATGCACATCATCCCAATATTTTCTAAATTTCAACCACATCACAGATGCCATATCGCTAATCAAAGGATTAAGTTCTTTCATCCAAGCTTCCAGCTCTAGCTTAAATTCACAAACTTTTGTAAAGTATTGACTAGAAGTTGGATATTGAGTTCCTGAAAACTGTTCAGTGATATGATAAAAAAGTTTGAGCTTATCAGAAACATCTTCTGCATTACTCCATTGCACTTCAGTTGGATACGACTTATAATTTGTGTCAGTTAGTCTCAACTTGTAAATATCTCTTTGTATTCTATAGCTGTTCTCAATGTTAAATATGTTGAGTTTCACCTAGTAGGACAATCATACTCCAACTTCTTATTACAAGAACAGTGATCCAAACGTGCAGCTTATTCAAACCTCTCAATTCTTCCAACTAACCCAATCCAATCAAGACACTATCACACACTTTGCCAATACTATCTCCTATCACTTTTAACCCTTCTTGCACAATCAAGTTTAAAATATGTGCAGCACAACACAGATGAAATACCTGACCACTCAATAAAAAATCTGTTTTATTGAGTTTCTCATCCAATAAAGTTCTTATCATAGCATTATTTGTGCTACAATTATCAACTGTGATAGCCGATAGTTTTCTTTCAAGATTTCAATCAAACAAACAATTAACTAAAGCACCACACAAAGCATCTTTATCATGCGGAGCAGGAACATAAGCAAATCTCAAAATATGACTTTGAAGCCTCCATGAATCATCAATAAAATGACCAGTAATAGCCATGAACCTTTTTTTGTTACTATTGGAAGTCCACATATCGGTTGTTATTGCAATTCTACTCGTGACTTTCTCCAACAACATACAAGTTTGCGATTTCAAATTGTCAAAGATTTTTATTATGTCATTCTTGATTGTATTTCTGGAAACCATCTTAAACATAGGTTGAAGACTCGCAACAAAGTTTCTAAATCCCACATGATCAACTATAGAGAGTGGATACTCGTGTATAATAATGGCATGTGCACGTTTTTTACGTGAAACTTCTTGATCAAAATAATTACCCCCGGTATCGCCCTCATTTTGTGCATCTCTTGGCCTATTAGGACACTTAGGCATGTGATCTAACATAGATTTTGTCCCATAATTCCTAGCATTTTTATAACGGCGACCGCAATACTTACAAGCACCATATGGAACACCATTAACCTTCACCGGCTCGAAATGATCCCATGCTCGGGAATATCTCCTTTTTTTGTGTTCAACTTCATCAGGATATAATGGCCTTTGACTCTCATTGTCTAAGGAAATATCATTAGTAGATGAAGCTGGTAGATTCTCTTCAATTTGAAATGCCATGATTATCTAGTAAGACAAAGACAAGAAATATCACTATTGTGCAACAAGTTTTGTGTTTTTATTGATTCATTTAATGCAAATGGGGCTCGAATATCTAATGATGCACTTGTTGATAAAATTGAAAAATCAGTAGGTGACGTGCACATACCAAATGATAGGATCGGGCAACACAAAATGACAGGAACTTCTCAACATAATAACATGCAACATGATTTTTTGAATCAAGCAAACATTAGTAATAGTCAACTAAAGGTAGCAGGGCCAGGACATATTGGTGTAGGTGTAAATTTGGACTCTACTACTGCAATGAAAATAGTTGATCGAGTTGCTGCAATTATTGAATCAGTTGAGAAATCAGCAGCAGCAGGTACAAATGTTGTAGACGTATCTACTGCTGCTTTTGTTCCAGCTGAATCTATCTCAAAACTTACTGATGCTGGACAAAATATAAAGGAAGCTGGGCAGCATATTATTAATCATAACTGGACAATGGTTTCTAGCAAAAAAGGCACGCCAAATAGAAAAATAATGCTGCAGGTTGAGCAGAGTTCGGAAAATTGTTCGAATCTTTTCAATGCTCTATCCCACGTGAATGAATATCATGAGAAGATTGATAACACAATATCCTTAAATTATGCTACATGAACAATCAGTAATAATTGTGAAATAAAGTATTATAAGGTATGCTGATTTATGACACACCAAAAGCAATTAGAATTATCGGTAAACCAACAATTAATTTCACATAATTTTTTTGACCTTGGAACCAAAAATTACTCAAAACAGCTAGAAATTGAGTATAACTTAAAGGCAGAAGACTAGTTCACAAAAGCAAACATTTTCGAAGAAAAGTAGACACTAAGAAAAGCAAAAAAAAAGTAGAATCCAATCCAAACAAGGAGCTTAGCAGAAATTTCAACAGTAAAACAAGGGTTTCAACGGTCAATCAAACTTGTAGATCCAAAAAAGTGAAGCAGAAGAACAAAAGCAGAGAAAGACTTCAAATATTTACCTGGATTTGCTGGAGGAAGAAGAATTGAAGAAGGTTTGAGAAAGAAGAATCGCAGATTCACAGCAATTTAAAGAGGAAGAAGAATCATCATCGCATGAGAGATTGAGAGTTTCTTGACTTTTGAGTTTGGAAATTAGGTTTTAGGATTTTCCCGTTTGGGATTTAAGTTTTTTTTGGGTACGTGTAACACGGGTCTCACTTATTTGGACCCGACCCAGCTATTAACCCGTACATGCCCTACCTTGCCCTGCCCTACTAAAAATTTTCAAAAATAATAATTTGACCCGCCCTGCCCCCTCTGCCCCATTAAAGTTTTCCCCCTTGCCCTGCCCCATTTAACGTTATCCCTGCCCCGCTTTGCCTTAATTGCCATCCCTAAATTCTGGATCTAATGATGAGAAATAGAGAGAGATGATTCAAGCTTCTATATTCTGTTTCATGCCATGAATATGTTGTGCTCCTTTTGACTATTTGATACATGTATTGAAATATGTGATGTAATAGTTCTAGTTTCATTATTTCTTTGTCAAGTTATTAGATCTATAAGTTGTGTTAGGTATTTACGATGTCTGTAGCAGAAACTAAAATTTTGATTTTGATTATAGAATTTACATTAAGTTATTAATTTAGAGTAGTTTTATATGCTGAAAAAAAAGAAGAGAGATATCAAAAATAGCGAGACATCAAGTAAGTGAACCACCATGGTTCTTCAAGAGAGGAACCAAAGTATTTTCTTTTTAGACATATCACTGACTTTTTTTTTATATCTTTTGTTATCATGTGGTTGCATGTGTTATTTGGGGTGTTGATGATATGTTACATGGTGTAGTAATTCAAAACATAGTTTAATGAAAGAATTAACTGAAACATTAACATTTAAAAGGGATCTTGGCTCTAGTTTTATTTTAGAATTCATGTTATTTTTTGAATTACCATTTCTTATTGCCTTTACATGGCCTTAAAGTTAAATCACAAAATTGTCGACAAATTGCTTGTTTTATGCATGAACATTAAGATATAATTTTTATTTTTCTCTCTTTAAAATATTTGGCCTATACTAGTTACGCTAGCAATAACAATAATAATAAAGTTACAAGAAAGGTCTAGTATCAATAATATCTCTATGTTATCTTATCACCATTAAGAACGCTTCAGAATAAAGACAAAAATAAAAAATGGTAAAATCGTAAGGACATGTCATGGACATGTTCCAATTCTTTCAAATGAATAAAAGTTTTATTTAATTAACTTCGAGTAGCTCCACTTTTAGGTGCGACACACGAGCTAAGATCGGGATACTTGTCTTGGTTAGTGTAAGCGGGTGTCGGAGATACTCGTCTTAGTTAGTGTAAGCTAGCATCAAGGATACTCGTCATAGTTTGAGATTAACAAAGTCATCAACAAAGAGGCGGACATAAGCAAAACATGAAAAAATAAATAAATCACAGTTTTTATCCAAAAATTAATTTGAGCCAATTTTAGTCAATAAAAGCGGCCATGCTAGAACTACGAGATGTGGGAAATGCGTTACACCTTCTTCTCGGTCAATAAAATTTCTTATCTGAATTTTATTTTTGCAGACCAATAATAATAGTGTCAAACCTTCCTTTGCTTAGGATTCAAACAAAAGATGACTTGGAACACCTAAAATCCAATTTCAAGTGGCGACTCTGGACAATAAAATAATTCATACTCAAGTTCGTCACTTTAATTGGAAAAACTCTTTAACCCACAATCCTTAAGACACATTATTCTTTTGGGTGTGGGAATGAGGTATGACAGCTCTAGCGACTCTGCTGAGGATATTTAAGAATTTGAACTTGTACATTGACTTTATTATTATAATTTTTGTATATTACTGGGATCTATTTGGGCATAATGTGCTACTTGTTTTCTCTTTACCGCTTTGATATTGTTGAACTGTATTATAAATTATCTTCTTGCGCACCCCTTCTAAGTCTTCTGAATACAACCTCGAGAATCGCAGATACGCGCCCCATTTTTGTTGAGATAAAGCCGGTGGGCTTGGGCTCAAGGTGAAAGATTATTAATCGCCCATATTTAAGAATGGGGAGGGTCCAGTAGTTAAGCCGGAGAAGTATTGCTCCTAGTACGCTACCCCTTCCCAACTCGAGTTGTCCGCTAGTTTTATGGTTAGTCTAGATAAGCCTCATCCCCTAGGACTTTTAAATCCTAGAAGAACAAGTCACATGTCTGGTTATCCCTGGTAGGATCGTTTTGTTGCATCATATGCATTTGACTTAGCGAAGCTCGGCACAAGGGCCGGGTTCGTATAAGATAGGTATCCTTTTTGAGACCATCATGTTCACTTATATGCTACTTGTTGCATCATTTAGAAGGCTTGCTTATATTTGATGACCGACTTTAGAAAATTAGTTGAGCAAATTTTTTTTTATTCTCCCAGTTTGTACTAGTTATTCGTTTTTACGAAATAAAAATGGTCTAGTCTTGGTTTGAACTACGCAAGTTCGATTCTCACAATTTCAGTGGGGTATATAGGCAACCTTCATCAGGTTTGGCTGCCATTTTTGCAAGAGTTTTCGAAATCAGTGTGTCCGTAATATTTTTTTAATAAATAAAAAAACTTGATAGTTTTGTTGTTTTTTTCTTTTTCTTTTTCATTGCTTTTGTTTTTACGTCTGACCATCTTTTTCAATACAACCTCAAAACCTTCTTCGGAGCCGTTGAAGGGTTGTTTTCCTAGATATAGATAATATTTTACCATTTTTTCTCCAATGTTGAACCATTTTTGCCAAAATCGCCTCAAAACCTTTATGAGAAGTGCCAAAGGACTTTTCATACAAAATGATTACTTTGATCGTTTTTAACATCTTTTACCATTTCGTCTTTATTTTTGATTGTTTTTGCTGGAACTGCCTTTCAACCTTCATCGGAAGTGTCGAAGGGCCATTTTCTTAAAAATAGTCATTTTATTTTTGTCATATCGTCCTTTGTTATCGGCCATTTTTGCCAAGTCAACCTTATAGTTTTTTTTTCTTCTGAAATTGGTGTTTTTTTTATAAAAAATAAGATTTTATTTATTTTTAAACCGCTTATCCATGTATTAAGATATTTTTTCGGGACTGCCTTAGTACATTTCTTGGAGGTGCTGAAGAGCCGTTTTCATAAAAATAACCATCTTGTTCTCTTCGTTACTTTTTATCATTTTGCCCTTTTTCCGACCATTTTTGTTTTCTCGGCGAGATACCCGAGTAATCCTTCCAGAGTCTACCCCTCTTATCATATGAAGTTTGTCCATTACCAAAAGTCTATTTGGTGTCACTTCTTCGAGTTTAGATTAGGACTCGACCTCATAATTTTATTTATATAGGTACGATATGGACTCAGTTAGTAGGAGACCTGACAGGAGGCTGAGAGATGAAGAGCACTCGTCGTTTAAGATTTTCGACAAAGTGCCCAGTTTATTAAAGTGATGGTGTAACAACATGGATGGGTTTGAGCAAGGAAAAATCATAGATTATTTGAAAAACTTGGTAAACATTGTAGAGATTTAGCCCAAACAGTTACTCATCGAGGCTTTGGTTTATTTATGGGACCCCAAGAATAATGTGTTTCGTCTCAATGGGTTTGAAATGACCCCTACCTTGGAGGAATTTGCTCAATATACCGATCTGGGTATAAGAGTCGAAGTTCCTTGAGAAGATGTGGATCGGGCACACCGAGATAGCACATGTGGCACAAGGGTAGGTTTGCCTAGATTTCTTGTATAACAGGTACGTGCATGAAGGGGGGTTCTTAGAATATGGGAAGAAACTAATTAACAAACAGAACCAACACACGTGGCGAGGCCAAAGCATTCATTGTAGCTTTCTTGGGGTGCATGGTCTTCCCAAGAGAGGATCGAAAGAACAACATTCGATTATCTAGGATAGTCACAGCCATAATGAAAAGAAGTGATTCCTCCATTCTTCCAATGGTGTTAGCAGATATCTTTAGTGCCTCGACCAGGTGCTGGGAAGGAAAATGTTTTTGTGGAGGTTGCAACCTCCTGCTCCATATGTGGTTCATGGATCATCATTTCCGACGTCCTTATCAGGTAGATCACCATACTTGTTGGGGTAATCATGTTCGCCAATATAATGCTAGATTGAAGAGTGAGCCGGAGATTCGCATTTTTCCAGAAAGTGTCAATGATTGGAAATAATATCTTCATTCCTTACAGATGATTAAATCACATGGAATTATCCTTGGTTCACCGCAGAATATGCTATCTTGCCATCCATTTCTAATCTTGATGGGGCATCGAGGTTATCAGCCATATGTACCCATGAAAGTTCTACGTCAGTTGGGCCACAAACAAATAGTGCCCCCAGTAAAGACTATGGAAAATTTTATCTGGGAAGCAACATTAGAGGATCCCATTCGTGAAGCTTATGCTCAACGTGTTTGGAATGGCACTAAGATACTCGAATGTGGCACCATAGTGGCAGATCGAGGTAGGGGTGAGTTGAATCATTCTTATCTTTAGTGGTTCTATAATTAATATTCTCTCACATATAGACAGGGACAGTTGTGAAGAGCATCGCAGAGTGGGAGGTGGAGACTCAAAATAGAGTTGGGCTGGTTGTGGAACAAATGAAAATGGGTTATGAATCTGACTTTGGAGCACTACAAGAAGAGCTCAGCATCGTTAAAGTAGACAGAGATATGTTGTATGATGCTTTCGAGAAAGACAAAGCTCAGTGGGCAAAAGAGAAGCAAGCACTTAAATCCCAAATTTGAAAGAAGAACATAGTCATAACCATTCAACAACAAGAAGAAAGAAAAGCCTAGTTGTCACGACCCAAATCCAGTCGTGATGGCGCCCAACAATCAAGCTAGGCCAGCCAAACACACAATTTAATTATAACACAATACCGGTCCCAAATGGACAACCCAAGAAGAATATATGAGTTTAAGAACTCCAATAATAATAGTAAAGAACAAAATACTGACACTCCCAAAGATCCGGAGTCACAAGTCTAGAGCCTCTAACAAAACCCAACAGGAAATAGAGAGTACGATATAGAAGTACTCAAGTCTGAATACAAAATATACAATAACAACCTGGAATGAGAGGAGAAGCTAGGCTCTGCGAACGTAGGCAGCTACCTCAGCAACTCGATGTGACAATGTAAACGCTGGAGATGTCCGTCTACTACTCCTGTGTACCTGAGTCTGCACACAAAAGGTGCAGGGAGTAGGGGTGAGTACTAAGTACTCGGTGAGTAACAAATATATATACGTAGCTGACAGTAAGAAATCCACAAAATACCACAATATGAAGCTACACTACAGTCCGAATCTCCTACGAACTAGCAACAACAATCCAATACAACTACCACGGAGTAATTCAACAAATACAAATGCAATGCAATGCACATAACCGCTACGGCGTGTAGCCCGATCCAATTTAACGTCGACGGCGCTCACTGGGGGTGTGTACAGACTCCGGAGGGGCTCCTACAGCCCAAGCGCAATACTGCTGCGGCGTGCAGCCCGATCCACATATCAACCACTGCGGCGTGCAGCCCGATCCCATACTCGGTCCACAATAAGCAATTAAGTCACAAAACAATTCATTTTCCTCATTTCCAGTTCTCAATTCATAATTTATGAAAAATACTTTAACTTTATTAAGTTTGTAAAAGCCGGTGACTTAGCATTTCAAAAGTGTGATTACAATTCCCAGGACTGAGATCAGTGATTTAAGCAATTATAGCTATCACATAAATATTGTCCTCTAAGGACGCTACAGATCGGCACAAGGCCCCAAACAAGGCTTACAGCCCACAATTATAGCAAATACAGTGTATTTCCAACACTAACCACATATTATTCATTTCCGGGATGGACCAAGTCTCAATCCCCAATCACAATCAATCCCGCACCTGCCACGGTGTGCGAGCCACGCCCTATTAGCGTCACAATGTGCTAAGCCGGGGTTTCGAACCCTCGGGCTACAATATACACAAACTACTCAACTCTAGCCGGTCGTCGAATCGTCCGCGATGCCTTTTCCTTTGAATTTCGTTGCCTCGTGTGTAGAATCTAGTCATATAACAATAATTATATCAAATACGGGTCAAAGAATCATAACCCACTTCAATTTATATGAAATTCGCAAAATTACACTAAGTTGGTAAAACCCGACTTTCGGTACGATTCTCGAAAAATTACGAAAGTCTCATATTCGGAACCCTCATCTCAATACGAGTCTAAGCATATCAATTTTACCAAATTCGGACTCCATTTGCTCATTCAAAACCTTGATTTTCTAAAGTTCAAGCCTAGGGTTAAATCTTCCATGAATCACCCCAAATTCTTCCATTTTCATGATATAATTGCATAATAATACCAATACTAATCATAGTTTAAGTCCATAGTTGCTTACCGATGATTTCCCTTGAGTTTCTCTTAAAAATCGCCCAAATCGCCTCTAAAGCCGAGACCCAAATGTGTGAAATGTTCTGAAATTTTTCTCACTTCTGATACACTTAACTTACAGCGATTTTCGCTTCTGCGGAAGAATTTCCGCTCCTACGCGTCCGTATCCGCGACCAAAGGGTCGCTTCAGCGGTTCCAGGCCTGGCCGGCCAATTCCGCTTCTGCGATATACGGACCGCCTCTGCGTGTCCGCTTCTGCGGAGATTCGATCGCTCCTGCGGGTTTTCCCGCTTCTGCGACTAGGCGTCCGCCTCTGCGGACTCGCCTAAGCGGCTAACCTTCCGCTTCTGCGAATCCTTCACCCATGGCTCTTGGCCGCTTCTGCGGCTCACCTTCCGCTCCAGCGATGTCGCTTCAGCGGAAAATGTTCCGCTTCTGCGATGCCCAGCGCTTCTGCGCTCCTCGTCCGCTTCTGCGGACTCGCTCCTGCGCCCATAATTCCGCAGGAGCGGAAACAACAGAGACAGGACTCCTCAAACCTGCAATTTCCATGTTTTTCTCCCGATTAACCATCCGAAAACACCCCGAGGCCCCGGGACCTCATTCAAACACACCAACACATCCTAATTCCTTATTCGAACTTGTTCCAATCATAAAAACACCATCCTAAACATTAAAATCACCAATTATCCACGGATTCAAGCCTAAGTTTCTTCAAAACTTTCAAAACTAACATTCAATCCAAAACCCGACCAAACGATGTCCGAATGACCTGAAAATTTGCAGACATATCCAAAATCACATAACGAAGCTACGAAATTGTCGGAATTCCATTCCGACCCCCGGATCAAAATATCACCTACCATCCGGTTTTCGCCAAAATTCAACATTCGCCAATTCAAGCTTAAAACTACACCGGATCTCCGAATTCAATTCCGATTGTTCTCCTAAGTCATAAATGATCCCCGGAACTAGTCGAATCATCAGAATCCGGTTCCGAGCACTCTAACTCAAAAGTCAACTCTTGGTTGACTTTTCATTTTCAAGCTTTCTTCAAACATGCTATTTGTTTCATTTTCAATCCAAATCACTTCTAACTCACCCGATATACTCTAATACTGTTTTAAAAGCATAATATATGTAAATGCAAGGTAACGGGGTGGAAATTCCCGTAACGACGGGCCGGGTCGTTACATTCTCCCCAACTTAAACAAATGCTCGTCCGCGAGCGGGTTAAGAAACATACCTGGAGTATCAAACAAGTGTGGATATCTACTCGCATCTCCTGCTCTGTCTCCCAAGTTGCTTCCTCCACGGGACAACCTCTCCACTGCACTTTTACTGAAGCTATGTCCTTAGATCTCGGCTTACGAACCTGTCGACCCAAAATGGCTACTGGTTCCACATCATAAGTCAAATCCTCATCTAGCTGTATCGTGCTGAAGTCCAACACATGAGACGGGTCTCCGACATACTTCCGGAGCATAGATACATGGAACACCGGGTGAACTCCCGACAAGCTGGGTGGCAAAGCAAGCATATAAGCCACCTCCCCAACTTTCCTAAGCACCTCAAAAGGTCCAATAAACCTTGGGCTCAACTTCCCTTTCTTTCCAAACCTCATAACACCCTTCATAGGCGAAACCTTCAGCAACACCTTCTCGCCTACTGAATAAGACACATCTCGGACCTTCCGGTCTGCATAACTCTTCTGACGCGACTGAGCTGTGCGGAGTCTCTCCTGAATCACCTTCACCTTATCTAAGGCATCTTGGACTAACTCTGTCCCTAACAACCTAGCCTCGCCGGGCTCGAACCAACCAGCTGGAGACCTACACCGTCTCCCATATAAAGCTTCATACGGTGCCATCTGAATGCTGGACTGATAGCTATTATTATAAGCAAACTCCGCCAAAGGCAAATAATCAGCCCATGAACCACCAAAATCAATGACACAAGCACGTAACATGTCCTCCAATATCTGAATAGTACGCTCGGACTGCCCATCCGTCTATGGATGAAATGCTGTGCTCAGCTCTACCTGTGAATCCAACTCTCGCTGAAATGTCCTCCAGAACTGAGAAGTGAACTGGGTACCTCTGTCCGATATAATGGAAATAGGAACTCCATGCAATCTCACTATCTCACGGATGAATATCTCTGCCAACCGCTCTGAGGAATAAGTAGTACACACTGGGATGAAGTGAGCTGACTTGGTCAACCTATCCACCACCACCCAAACCGAATCAAACTTCCTCGCTGTCCGAGGGAGTCCACTAACAAAGTCCATAGTAATCCTTTCCCACTTCCACTCAGGAATATCAATACGCTGGAATACACCACCAGGTCTCTGATGCTCATACTTGACCTGCTGACAGTTTAGACACCGAGCCACATGGCTCGCAATATCTTTCTTCATCTTTCTCCACCAGTAATGCTGCTTCAAATCCTGATACATCTTCGCGGCTCCTGGATGAATAGAATACCGCGAGTTGTGGGCCTCTTCCAATATCAACTCACGAAGGCCATCAACATTGGGCACACATATCCGGCCCTGCATCCGCAATACACCATCACTATCAATAGTGACATCTCTAGCATCATCATGCTGAACTCTGTCCCTAAGGACAAGTAAGTGTGGATCATCATACTGGCGCTCTCGAATACGATCATATAAAGAAGAACGAGCTACTACACAAGCCATCACCCGGCTGGGCTCAGAAATATCCAACCTTACCATCTGATTAGCTAACGCCTGAACATCAACTGCTAGGGGTCTCTCCCCAACTGGAATATATGCCAAACTGCCCATACTAATAGCCTTCCGGCTCAATGCATCAGCCACTACATTGGCTTTCCCGGGATGGTACAAGATAGTAATATCATAGTCTTTAAGCAATTCAAGCCATCTCCGCTGCCTCAAATTTAGATCTTTTTGCTTAAACAAATGCTGAAGGCTGCGGTGGTCTGTATACACATCACAAGATACACCATATAGATAATGCCTCCAAATCTTCAAGGCATGGACAATAGCAGCTAACTCCAAATCATGAACAGGGTAGTTCTTCTCGTGGGGCTTTAGCTGACGAGAAGCATATGCAATAACTCTACCCTCCTGCATCAACACACAACCGAGTCCAACTCTGGAAGCATCACAATATACAGTATATGACCCTGAGGCCGATGGTAACACAAGTACTAGAGCCGTGGTCAAAGCCTCCTTGAGCTTCTGAAAGCTCTCTTCACATTCATCAGACCACACAAATGGAGCATTCTTCTGTGTCAGCTTAGTCAACGGTGAAGCAATAGATGAGAAATCCTGAACAAACCGACGATAATAACCTGCCAAGCCGAGAAAACTACGAATCTCTGTAGCTGAGGAAGGTCTGGGCCAATGCTGTACTGCCTCAACCTTCTGAGGATCAACCCTAATACCATCACTGGACACTATATGTCCCAGAAAACCCACAATATCTAGCCAGAACTCACACTTAGAGAATTTTGCATAAAGCTTCTCTTCTCTCAACCTCTGCAATGCCACTCTCAAATGCTGTGCATGCTCCTCCTGGCTGCGTGAATATACCAGAATATCATCAATAAACACAATCACAAAAGAATCAAGGTACGGTCGAAATACACTATTCATCAAGTGCATGAATGCTGCTGGGGCATTAGTCAACCCGAAAGACATCACCAGGAACTCGTAGTGCCCATATCGCGTCCTGAACGCTGTCTTCATAATATCTGAGTCCCTGATCTTCAACTGATGATAGCCCGATCGAAGATCAATCTTAGAAAATACACTAGCTCCCTGTAGTTGATCAAATAGGTCCTCAATACGAGGTAATGGGTACTTATTCTTCACTGTTACCTTGTTCAGCTGCCTGTAATCAATGCACATTCTCATTGTGCCATCTTTCTTCTTTACGAACAACACCGGTGTACCCCAAGGTGACACACTTGGACGAATGAAACCCTTATCTAAGAGTTCTGAAGCTGTTCTTTCAATTCTTTTAACTCCGCTGGTGCCATGCGATAAGGAGGAATAGAAATGGGCTGAGTGCCCGGCACCAAGTCAATACCAAAATCAATATCTCTACCGGGCGGCATGCCCAGCAGGTCTGCTGGAAATACATCCGGAAACTCCCTCACAATGGGGACCGAATCAAGACGGGTGTCTCGGCCTCAACATTTCTAATGAAGGCCAAATAAGATAAACAACCCTTGCCAATCATTCGTTGGGCCTTTATATAAGAAATCACCCTGTCGGACACATAATCGGTCAAGCCACGCCACTCGATCCTCGGATTACCTGGAATAGCTAGTGTGACTGTCTTGGCATGACAGTCCAGAATTGCATGGTAAGGAGATAGCCAATCCATGCCTAGAATAACATCGAAATCTACCATGCCCAGTAGTAATAAATCAACTCGGGTCTCCAGACCCCCAATAGTAATAATACAGGATCGATATACCTGATCCACAACAACAGTATCCCCCACTGGGTAGACACATGTACGGGCAAAGCAAGAATACCACGGGTCATACCCAAATGATGTGCAAAATAAGTAGAGACATAAGAATAGGTGGATCCGGGATCAAATAAGATAGAAGCATCTCTGTGGCAGACTGAGATAATACCTGAAATGACCGCATCTGAAGCATTGGCATCCTTCCTATCCGGAAGAGCATAGAAACGAGCCTGACCTCCACCAGTACGATCCTCTCCCCTTGGGCGACCTCTGGATACCTGGCCACCAGTCCTAGCTGACTGTGCTGGCGCTGAAGAAACAGGAGTAGAAGACGAAGGCTGATCCCTCCGCTGTGACCTCTTACGCAGCCACTGAGGACACTCTCTCCTGATATGGCCCAAATCACCGCACTCAAAACAACGGCCTGAAGATGGGAGAAGGGGCTGCCGAGGACCCCTCGCTACCGATGAATCCTGTGCTGAGGAAACAGGAGCAGAGCTCTGAGCTGGAAGAGCACTCAGTGCAGGCTGACTCTGCTGGCGGCCCTGCTGACCATGATAACCCTGCTGGCCTTGACGACCACGATCGGATGAAACCCCACTGGACTCTGCACGTCCAGACTGATGAGATCCTGAAAGAGCGACCTCTGCTATGCTGAAATTGGCCCCTAGACGGAGCACCACTGTAACTGCCAGTACCACGAGGCCTCTTAGCCTCTCTCTCCTCTCGCTCTGCGGCGATCTGTCTCAATGTGACGGGCAGCATCAACCACCTCCTCAAAGGTAACTGTAGAAACTCTCTCCCGGGTCATCAATATGCGGATGGGATAAATAAGACCATCAATAAATCTCCGGATCCTCTCCCTATCGGTAGGAACCATCCACATGGCATGACGGGCCAGCTGTGTGAATCTCATCTCGTACTGATTAACTGTCATCTCTCCCTGCTTCAACCACTCGAACTGACATCGCAGCTCCTCTCTCTGAGACTGAGGCACGTACTTCTCCAAAAATACCGTGGAGAGCTGCTGCCAAGTGAGGGGCACTGCCCCAGCGGGCCTACGCCTCTCAAAATCCTCCCACCACTGGAAAGCTGCACCTGTGAACTGGAAAGTGGTGAATGAAACACCGCTGGACTCTAGAATACCCGCGGTGCGAAGCATACGCTGACATCTGTCAAGAAAACCCTAGGCATCCTCGCCCTCAGCTCCACTGAATGTCGGAGGCTGTAACCTCTCAAATCTCTCCAAACGACGCTGCTCATCGTCGGGCATAACTGGAACCACATATGCAGGAGCTGGTGCAACGGGCACAACTGGCTGAACTGGCTCGGGTGTGTGAGCCACGGGGGTCCGATTCCCTCCCCCTGCCTGTGAAGATGATACTGCAGCAGTAGCAGCAACTACCTGTGCCAAGCCTGTGCACACTGATAATATCTGAGCCAAGGTCTCCTGAAGACCCGGTATCACAATAGGCACTGCCGGTGCCTGAACCTGAGCTGCCGGAGCGTTCGCCGCTGGAATCTGGTCCTGAGTCTGATCGGTTGGTGGGTCAGCAAGTGCTGGTGCTGGTGCTGCTGCCCTACCTCTACCACGACCACGGCCTCTGGGTGCCAATGGTGGTCGTCCGCCACGTCCGTTAGCTCGTGTTCTCGCCATCTGCGAGAGAATAGAATATGGAAAGATTTAATTTCATGATAACACAAATCGCACGATATGAATTCAAGAAAATGAGGTTTTCCTAAAGTTTCTGTAGCCCTTCGAAGATAGATACGGACGTCTACGTACCGATCTGCGAAAGCCTACTAAACCGGCTCATGACTCGCGAGTCCTAACAACCTAGAGCTCTGATACCAACTTGTCACGACCCAAATCCAGTCGTGATGGCGCCCAACAATCAAGCTAGGCCAGCCAAACCAACAGTTTAATTATAACACAATACCAGTCCCAAATGGACAACCCAAGAAGAATATATGAGTTTAAGAACTCCAATAATAATAGTAAAGAACAAAAGTACTGACACTCCCAAAGATCCGGAGTCACAAGTCTAGAGCCTCTAACAAAACCCAATAGGAAATAGAGAGTACGATATAGAAGTACTCAAGTCCGAATACAAAATATACAATAACAACTGGAATGAGAGGAGAAGCTAGGCTCTGCGAACGTAGGCAGCTACCTCGGCAACTCGATGTGACAATGTAAACGCTGGAGATGTCCGTCTACTGCTCCTGTGTACCTGAGTCTGCACACAAAAGGTGCAGGGAGTAGGGGTGAGTACTAAGTACTCGGTGAGTAACAAATATATATACGTAGCTGACAGTAAGAAATCCACAAAATACCACAATATGAAGCTACACTACAGTCCGAATCTCCTACGAACTAGCAACAACAATCCAATACAACTACCACGGAGTAATTCAACAAATACAAATGCAATGCAATGCACATAACCGCTACGGCGTGTAGCCCGATCCAATTTAACGTCGACGGCGCTCATTGGGGGTGTGTACAGACTCCGGAGGGGCTCCTACAGCCCAAGCGCAATACTGCTGCGGCGTGCAGCCCGATCCTCACATCAACCACTGCGGCGTGCAGCCCGATCCCATACTCAGTCCACAATAAGCAATTAAGTCACAAAACAATTCATTTTCCTTATTTCCGGTTCTCAATTCATAATTTATGAAAAATACTTTAACTTTATTAAGTTTGTAAAAGCCGGTGACTTAGCATTTCAAAAGTGTGATTACAATTCCCAGGACTGAGATCGGTGATTTAAGCAATCTTTAGCTATCACATAAATATTGTCCTCTAAGGACGCTACAGATCGGCACAAGGCCCCAAACAAGGCTTACAGCCCACAAATATAGCAAATACAGTGTATTTCCAACACTAACAACATATTATTCATTCCTGGGATGGACCAAGTCTCAATCCCCAATCACAATCAATCCCGCACCTGCCACGGTGTGCGAGCCACGCCCTATTAGCGTCACAATGTGCTAAGCCGGGGGTTTCGAACCCTCAGGCTACAATATACACAAACTACTCACCTCTAGCCGGTCGTCGAATCGTCCGCGATGCCTTTTCCTTTGAATTTCGTTGCCTCGTGTGTAGAATCTAGTCATATAACAATAATTATATCAAATACGGGTCAAAGAATCATAACCCACTTCAATTTATATGAAATTCGCAAAATTATACTAAGTTGGTAAAACCCGACTTTCGGTACGATTCTCGAAAAATTACGAAAGTCTCATATTCGGAACCCTCATCTCAATACGAGTCTAAGCATATCAATTTTACCAAATTCGGACTCCATTTGCTCATTCAAAACCTTGATTTTCTAAAGTTCAAGCCTAGGGTTAAATCTTCCATGAATCACCCCAAATTCTTCCATTTTCATGATATAATTGCATAATAATACCAATACTAATCATAGTTTAAGTCCATAGTTGCTTACTTGATGATTTCCCTTGAGTTTCTCTTAAAAATCGCCCAAATCGCCTCTAAAGCCGAGACCCAAATGTGTGAAATGTTCTGAAATTTTTCTCACTTCTGATACACTTAACTTACAGCGATTTTCGCTTCTGCGGAAGAATTTCCGCTCCTACGCGTCCGTATCCGCGACCAAAGGGTCGCTTCAGCGGTTCCAGGCCTGGCCGGCCAATTCCGCTTCTGCGATATGCGGACCGCCTCTGCGTGTCCGCTTCTGCGGAGATTCGATCGCTCCTGCGGGTTTTCCCGCTTCTGCGACTAGGCGTCCGCCTCTGCGGACTCGCCTAAGCGGCAAATGTCCGCTTATGCGGACCTTCCCATTTTCTTCTTGTCCGCTTCTGCGATCACTGGCTCGCACCAGCGATGCCGCTTCAGCGGAAAGGAGTCCGCTTCTGCGGAGCCAAGCGCCCCTGCGCCCCTCGTCCGCTTCTGCGGACTCGCTCCTGCGCCCGTAATTCCGCAGGAGCGGAAACAACAGAAACAGGATCCCAACCTGCAATTTCCATGATTTTTCTCCCGATTAACCATCCGAAAACACCCCGAGGCCCCCGGGACCTCATTCAAACACACCAACACATCCTAATTCCTTATTCGAACTTGTTCCAATCATAAAAACACCATCCTAAACATCAAAATCACCAATTATCCACGGATTCAAGCCTAAGTTTCTTCAAAACTTTCAAAACTAACATTCGATCCAAAACCCGATCAAACGATGTCCGAATGACCTGAAAATTTGCAGACATATCCAAAATCACATAACGAAGCTACAGAAATTGTCGGAATTCCATTCCGACCCCCGGATCAAAATATCACCTATCATCCGGTTTTCGCCAAAATTCAACATTCGCCAATTCAAGCTTAAAACTACAGCGGATCTCCGAATTCAATTCCGATTGTTCTCCTAAGTCATAAATGATCCCCCGGAACTAGTCGAATCATCAGAATCCGGTTCCGAGCACTCTAACTCAATAGTCAACTCTTGGTTGACTTTCCATATTCAAGCTTTCTTCAAACATGCTATTTGTTTCATTTTCAATCCAAATCACTCCTAACTCACCCGATATACTCTAATACTGTTTTAAAAGCATAATATATGTAAATGCAAGGTAACGGGGTGGAAATTCCCGTAACGACGGGCCGGGTCGTTACACTAGTTCAGGGTAGTCCATGATTATGAGCACATGAGTTACGCTCCACTAATCAAAGGTTTAAGGGATTGGTTAGAGGGAGTTGAATCAAGTAAGGAGCGCCAGATTGGTGAGTTTGAAATATAAAGACACCACTACTAGAAGGTGATTAATCGGTTAGAAGTGGAGTCGGTAGAAGTTCGGCGCCAAAGAGATATAACCTTGGACCGCGAGCATGATGTGCTAGATCTAGCTGAGACCCGTGGTCAGCAAAATCAAGAGTTGCATGTGGTTCAGGAATACATTAAGGGTAAGATCCTCAAGGTAGCCACATATACCTTAAGAACATCTAGGAGTTACCGGGGAATGACACTCGAGCAGTTTGCAGAAGTATCATTGAACGTTGCTCGTCATATATCTGCAGATTTGGAGAGGATATACTGCAATGTTGGGGGTCAACCGCAGGAACAAGCGTCTTGATTACAGTGATGCTGGTGGATTCTACTGTAGAGATAAAAGTCTTCTTCTAGTTATCAGTCATTTTTCAGTATTCTTTTGTTGTTTTGAGCATGTCGAAGTCTTTTGGTGTTTTGAGTCTTGTTATTTTGCCTTTTATCCTAAAAAGTCTATTTGGGTAAGTCTGGTCTTGTTTATCTTTATGTAATTCTTAGTTTTGAGTCCTGTATCAAAAACAAAATATTGAAAATCAATGAAAAAGATTTTGTTCAGAAAATTCGGAAATAAACCAAAAAGATGTTTGCATTGAAAATAAATAAAAAGAGAAAAATGAAAAAAAACATATGGCCATGTACCTGAACTACGCAATGATCTGATTCATGTGACGAAATGATACGTAAGCAACCCACAAGGCGAGTGAAAGAAAATAATAGAGGAGGAAATAATAGTGTCAATAAGTAACGAGCTGATAAGCCGAAATGAAACAAGAAGCATTCCAAAATCATATTAGAGATGGTGATATTTTAGGAGCATAGCATATGTACATGTGATTCTTATCTGTAAAATGCTTAACTCTAACATATTTGTTGCCTCTTATATAGTAAGCTTAAAGTGGTTGGTTTGTGGTGATGCTGGCAACACATCATTACTTCACAAGATCTAAGGGAGTGGTGTTAATGGATAATAGTGGTTGGTCAGTTGAGCAATCCGCAGGGTCAGTCAGTTGAGCAAGAGTCAAGGGAAATAAGAAAATTGAGACAATAACTGTTAGATGTATATCAAGCCTGGGTTTTTGGTCGACCTCTATCCCAGGGTCCCTCAGAGGGAACTTCCACTATACACAGGCTACTCGAACACCTCTACATGCAACGAGCTATCCCATTATACCACTAGGGTATGTGCCAAACTACAGCCTCCATGCTGCCTTCGGTACCTCTAACATGCGACCTCCAGTCGCATCAGTCAGGAACACCCCTCTCGTCCTATATGGCACACATATATGTACAGTCCCGCCACCACCTCTTGTTACGAGGCCAAACAATGACCCACCATCTCATGCTTATGATGGCCAATACTATTCTCCAAGTATGGCTTTTGGGGTCTCGTCTCCATACAATCAGACTCTACAATACGAGTCACTAGTGGAAAATGAAAAGCCTACCATGATGGTTGAGCCAGATAAGATAGCCAGGAAAATGAGAAGTCTTGAACAAAATATAAAGAATATACATGGATTATGTCACGACCCAAACCCTGGTCGTGATGGCGCCTAACACAATGCTAGGCAAGCCCGACCATATTATCCCTTAAACCAGCCAGTTATTAATCAAATTAAACTTAAACAGTAAATGATCACATCAGGTGATAACCGAAACGTAAAACATACAAAATACGGTCCCAAACATATCGTGGTGTCACGAGACTGAGCCTCTACAGGATAGCATCCTAATACAATCAAGTCTAGGCAAGTAGGAAATCAACAAGATGATAAAGAAGGAGAAAACAAGCTCTGCGGACACTGGCAGCTACCTCGTAATCTCCACAATGGTAGACAAGGATCAGCAGCTACAATGTCTCAACTGCTCTCGGGCACCTGTGGATCTGCACAGAAAGTGCAGGGGAGTGGGGTGAGTATATTTCAACTCAGTGAGTAATAATAATAAATAATAACTGAAAGTAAGAACACCTATACTATCACTTAGCAGTTCTAAGGCAACCCTCACAGGTACGTCATCACTATAGAAATACTCAAATCTCCAATTCACGTTTATCTCTACAAGATTCTACATTGATCCAACCCTCACTCGTACTCCTACGGTGTACGGCCATCTCGACATATAAAGACACATACATATGTCTATAATGTATAAATATTTAAGTAGATAGTAGGATATAATTAAGTATAATGTTGCGGCGTGCAGCCCGCTCCAATACATATACTGCTGCGGCGCGCAGCCCACTCCATTTAACGTCGACGGCGCTCACTGGGGGTGTATACAGACTTCGGAGGGGCTCACTAGGCCCAAGCACTATAATGCTGCGGCGTGCGGCACGATCCACACAAATATTCTGCGGCGTGCAGTCCGATCCAATATATATATGTATATATCTCTATTCTGCTGCGGCGTGCAGCCCGATCCCATCATATACACCGGTGCTCACCGAGAATGTGTGCGGACTCGGACTCCGAAGGGGCTCCTACAGCCCAAGCGCAATAATACTGCGGCGTGTAGTCCGTCCCACATGTATGTTACATGTATATTACATGTATATTACTGCGGCGTGCAGTCCGATCCAATATATATACTGCTGCGGCGTGCAGCCCGATCCAATGTAGGTATATATATATATATATAATACCTCATAATGGGTCCTCGACCCTATCCCAGTCAATATATGCTTGGCCTCTCAGGCCCACTCAGCTAGAACAGGGAATTCCACCCTAGATAATCTCTCTCAATGTACACATCTAGTACGGGCTCATATTATGTTATACAGCTAGAGCTACGGCTGAGTGTATGTTTCCAATCATGATATAAGGGTCACCTATCTCTATAGGTTCCCTAATACTCTACAGATCGGCACGAGGCCCCAAACATGGCTATTAGCCCAATTGTACAGTTATGGTCTCAGTAACAGTCATCCAACACAGTATTCTATTAGCCGGGAAGGACTAAGTCCGAACCCCCAATCACAATGTCACCACGCCCGTCATAGAACGTGTGTCTCATCTCAATATAGCACTGTGAAGTGCTAGTACGGGGTTTCAAACCCTCGGTACATTGTTTACTACTACCACTCACCTCGAACCGGTAGAAGCTTCAATCCGCCTTGCGTTTGCCTCGCAAATCAATCTCCTCGGGTGCCAAATCTGCTCAAAATCATAGAGAATGCATCAATATATGCTAACTTCACGAAATTCATTCGAAATAACCCAAATTATATCAAAACCCACAAGTTGTCAAAACCCGACTTTTGGTACACTTGTCAAAAAATTACAAAAATCACATATTCGGAATCCTCGTCTCGATACGAGTCTAGGCATATAAAATTTACCAAAATCGGACTCCATTTGCCCACTCAAATCAGTGTTTTTCTTAAATTTAGGCCTAGGGCTCAAACCCACCTTAAATCTTCCATTTACGGGGATTTAACCAAGGATTTCATGTTAAAATGATGTAATTAAGCCACAAAACTTACCTCCAACGAATCCCCGATGAATTACCAGCAATTCCCATGAGTTTCTCTCTCTAGAACTCAAAAATGGCGTTTTTGCGTATTAAACCCGCGACTGGTTCTGTTCTGAACTTAACTTCACTGCCAGCCTCTTTTCTTCATCGCGTTCGCGACGCCTCCCACGCGAACGCGATGCCTTTTTCCTCTTCTTCATCGCGAACGCGACACTCTCTCACGCGTCCGCGAAGATCAACTCCTCGGCCTCCTGACTTTTACTCTACGCGAACGCGGCGTGAAGTCACGCGTCCGCGATGCCTTACCTTTTCCTCTTACGCGAACGCGACCCACCCATCGCGAACGCGATGACCAACTGGCCTCAACCTTCGCGAACGCGGCATTGCCCTCGTGAACGCGATGCCTTACTGAACCTGGCCTTCGCGAACGCGGAACCTTCCTTCGCGAACGCGAAGGCTTATTTTATGCCCAGTGATCTGCAGATTTCAGCAGACCATTTCTTGCTTCCAAATGCCGGATGATGGTCCGGATTCACCCCGAGGCCCCCGGGACCCCAACGAAAACCACCAACATACCCCAAAACACGATACGAACTTGTTCCAATCATAAAAACACCATCCTAAACATCAAAATCACCAATTACACACGGATTCAAGCCTAAATTTCTTAAAAACTTCCGAATTACACATTCTATCAAAAACCCGACCAAACGACGTCCGAATGACCTGAAATTTTGCGGACATATCCAAAATCACATAACGAAGCTACTGCAACTTTCAGAATTCCATTCCGACTCCCGGATCAAAATCTCACCTACCGTTCGGATTTCGCCAAAATTCAACCTTAGCCAATTCAAGCCTATTTCTACACCGGGCCTCCAAATTCAATTCCGATCGCTCCCTTAAGTCACAAATCACCTCCCGAAACTAACCGAATCATCAAAATCCGATTCCGAGCCCTCTAACCAAATAGTCAACTCCAGGTTGACTTTCCTTATTCAAGTTTCCTTCTCAAAGGTTATATGCCTCATTTTTAATCCAATTCACTCCTAACTCACCCGATAGACTTTAGCACTGATATAAAAGCATAAAACATAAAATTTCAACATAACGGGGTGGTAATTCCCGTGACGACAGGCCGGGTCGTCACATTCTCCCCCTCTTAAGCAAACGCTCGTCCTCGAGCGGGTCAAGAAACATACCTGAAGTCTCAAATAGCTGAGGGTATCTGCTCCGCATCTCCTGCTCAACCTCCCAAGTAGCCTCATCTACGGGTCGACCTCTCCACTGAACCTTAACTGATGCAATCTCCTTCGACCTCAACTTCCTTACTTGGCGACCCAAAATAGCAATAGGCTCCACATTCATAGGATAGATCACCATCAAGCTGAATGGTGCTGAAATCTAATACATGAGACGGATCTCCAATGTACTTCGGAGCATAGACACATGGAATACTGGATGAACGCTGGATAAGCTGGGCGGCAAGGCCAACTCATATGCCACCTCTCCAACTCTCCTAAGTATCTCAAAAGGACCAATGTACCTGGGACTCAACTTTCCTTTCTTCCCAAACCTCATGACACCATTCATAGGTGAAATCTTCAACAATACTCTGTCACCAACCATGAAAGACAACTCTCGAACTCTACGGTCCGCATAACTCTTCTGGCGAGATTGTGCTGTACGAAGCCTCTCCTGGATCAACTTTGCTCTACCCAGAGCATCCTGGACTAACTCGGTCCCTATCAATCTATCCTCCCCAGGCTCAAACCATCCCACGGGGGATCTACATCGCCTGCCATACAATGCCTCATACGGGGCCATCTGGATACTCGACTGGAAGCTGTTGTTGTAGGCAAACTCAGCAAGTGGTAAGAATTCATCCCACGAACCACCAAAGTCAATCACACGTGCTCGCAACATATCCTCCAGGATCTGAATAGTACGCTCAGACTGCCCGTCTGTCTGGGGGTGAAATGCTGTACTCAACTCGACCCTCGTACCCATCTCTCGCTGAAATGCTCTCCAAAACTGGGAAGTGAACTGAGTGCCTCTGTCAGATATAATAGACACTGGGACCCCATGCAACCTGACAATCTCCCGAATAAAGATCACCGCCAACCGCTCCGATGAGTAAGTAGTACTAACTGGGATGAAATGTGCGGACTTAGTCAACCGATCAACAATCACCCATACAGAATCAAACTTCCTCGCTGTCCGAGGGAGCCCAGTAACAAAATCCATGGTGATCCTCTCCCATTTCCACTCGGGAATAACCATACGCTGAAGAACACCGCCGGGTCTCTGATGCTCATATTTGACCTACTGGCAATTGAGGCACTTAGCTACATGCCTAACAATATCCATCTTCATTCTCCTCCACCTGTAGTGCTGTCTCAAGTCTTGGTACATCTTTGCGACACCTGGGTGAATAGAGTACCGCGAGCTGTGTGCCTCCTCAAGTATCAACTCCCGCAAACCATCAACATTGGGCACACATATACGACCCTGCATCCTCAAAACACCATCACTGTCGATAGTCACATCTCTGACATCATTATGCTGCACTCTGTCCTTAAGGACAAGCAAATGT
>JASVEL010000601.1:0-39991 GCA_032618575.1 Nicotiana noctiflora | reverse complement strand
GCTGTTATACCCCATTTTAACACAGGTCAAACTAGAGTATAACATGTTGGTAATTCTGCGGGTTTAATTAATTAAGAGAGTCGCCACCTAATTATTTTAACGATGAATTAGGACACCAATCTTAGCTAAGTAGTGCTTAAAATGAACTATACTTTATGATCTACTTAACCTTAAGATTATGAGTAAGGGTTCTAATTAATCATATAGGGAAGGTTGTTAATGCACCCTATATGATCCGTTAATTACGGTTAACCGGCCAAACTTAGGTTAATTAAATGCAAGACTATATATAGTAATTGATGTTTTTTAGGAAAAAACAAAAGTAACTCATATGCATCACATACTGAGAATAAAAGACGTTTTTTCTTTTATGAAGAAACAAGTAGTCCTTCAAAAGTTTGTCTGAAACACGTTAAAGTCAAGAGAAGAATTGTTCAAGATTTGAAACCAATAAAATGCTTTATCAAAACTGTTAGGATTTTAAAAAAAAAAAGAGAAAATATACTAGTTTGATCTCAAATGATTATTTGCAAAAGAACTCTTTAGACTAAAGAAACGGAAAAAATGAGCCAAAAGAATCAGTTTGCTTAGTTCAGAAAGAACTTTAACTATTCTAAAATAAAACTGGAGTTTAAGTTCTGTGCTAATTATGAGTTTAGAAAGCACTGCTGATTTAATACAATATGACACACATCTAATTTTTCGGTTCATATTAAAACCAACAAAAGCACTATAATATAAGATAAAAAATAACTTGTTAGCCTCCTAAAGTAAATAATACCAAATTCAAACTTGATTGTCAATACCATACTAAAGATGAATCTAAAACTGAAAAATCCAAATCGCATAAATAAGAATCAACAGAGAGAACCGGAATTTGTGCTAAAACGAAAGCCGCCATTAGCGACCCAAGCGCTTCGCTTGTTTTTATTGCTATCCGATGCTCTAAGAAAGATGGCATGCCATGAATCCATGTGGTGCTACGGCATCGTTGAGTCTTAAGATAGGACTCTTCGGCTCCGGTGTTCATGCGGAAAAAAAAAAAAAAAAAAAGATTAGCAAATTTCAATATTCAGCCAGAAAACTAATAAAGTACTTCCAGATCCATCCTATTGATACATAGACAACTCTATAATTACAATATTTTATGCTTTAGAACTTGATCAAATGATGGTTTGTACCCAAAATTTGATAGCTAAACTTCAGTAAGTCCCTCTTTATATCATAATATAGATAAAATGTCTTGTAGCAGAACTAAAAGAATTTAGACAGGAAATGAACAAGCTTTTATCTCATTCAGGCCCAAGATAAAAATCCTAATAACAGGATCTCTAAACTGAAGTAAAGTCTAGCGCATGAGTTCTGAAATATTCAGACTAGGAAATGCAGAGTGTGACAATTTCAAAAGAAAAGTTTCAGTTACTAGCCTATGAAACAAGAAGAAAATTCTAACTCAAAGTTCAAGTCTTAACATAATTTCAACATGTTCCTTCAATACTCATCCATGACTAGTATGACAGTAAATATTTTAAATATGATTCCTTATATGAAAGAATAAAAGGCATTTGTAACACATTAACATGATGAAGGTTTAACATAAAGCTCATTTAGTGACAAAGATTCTCTAAGACATGATACTAGACTTTGAGATAAACTTACATGATGAAGGTTTAACATAAAGCTCATTTAGTGACAAAGATTCTCTAAGACATGATACTAGACTTTGAGATAAACTTACATATTTTTTCTTTTAGCATACAACAAAACGAAAAATAGGAACATTAATATTTAACAGAAGATAATTTCAATTTATTTAACACATAAATAAGTAAAATAGTGATAAATCCTAAAATCAAATTGCTAACAGTTAAAATCTATACAAAAAAAAAGATAGCATAATACACTAAAGAAACACAAAAAAAATATACATGACATATTTAAAGGGGTAATATAAGATTTAATCTTTACTCTCTCAAATAATTGAACCACATGACAAACTTAAACAAAAAGAAAGAAAATCTTCTAAGGATATGATAGCAAAATTCTACCAACATAACTAAAAGAAAAAAAAAACGTAAGTCATGATTTTTTCCTTAGTAAACATGGTATTATCAACTAAAGAGAATAGGGAATAGTCGAGTGTTACCTGTTGTGGGGCAGTGAACCGGGCAAGGGATTTTGATCTACCAAACTCCGACCTCCAACCTCGAACTTGTTAGCTCGGTTGATTTTTAAACGACAATGTAATAAGCAACAAAAATGCAACACCTCTTTTATTTAAAACCAACAGAATCGAGAGACACAAGAAAAGAGACGATTTTTGTCAAAGAAAAAATTATAAGGACAAAGGGAGCAGTAGTTTTTTTTATCAGGCATCAAGCGGCGGCTCCCAAAAATCCCTGTCCTCTATGGCTACAAGGACCAGTATTTATAGGTATAAAATTAGGGTTTTTGTTTTCTTTGAGCGGGAATCGAATTTCAAAAGAAGTCAAATAGATCCGTTTGAATCTTAACGTTGAAGCCTTTTGGATGGATTGGATCTTCACGTGATTCTTCAGTGATATGATTCAGGTTATACTCGAAATGGTTATATATGCTATGTCATGTAGGGATTTGAAGGTCAAAGCATGGCTAAAAATGGAGGAAAATGCCAAGAGAGCTCTGCCATGGCAGAGAGCGAAAGTGACAATAGGGAGTGGGAAAGAGGAGGCGACTGTTTCTAAGAGGGAATAAGGGACCCTAGGTATCTTTGGAATTGGGATTTTGAGAATTAAAAAAAAATCTGGTTGGGCTGATTGGAATAGTTGGTCGAATTGGGCCTAAATTTATGGGGTTTGGACTTGAGATTGTCCTGAAATTATTTCTTCCTCTAGTTTATTGGGCTCCTAAATAGAACATATTCTCATAACTTCATTGAAGTATAAAAATAAAAATAAGAAAAAGAAAACCTTAGCAAGATTATATTTTATGGAAACTTAATATAATATTTATGAAATACTACAAATAACTTTTACGTGAAGTATCATAATAGTATTATAATAAACTTCTTATAAAGTGTAAGATGAAATAAATATAATAATTTCTCTTAAATAAAGGAAAATTATATTTTTTTTAAAGATGACAATAAGAATTATACTAAAAAAAATAGTAATGACAACGATGATGATAGTGATAATAATAACAATATATAGAAGAAAATTAGTAGCAATAATAGTCATAATTTTAATTATTATTACTATTATTATTATTATTATTATTATTATTATTATTATGACAACAACGATAATTATAAAAAAAACTATAGTAATAATAGTTTTAATAATAGTAACAAATAAGTCAATTTGTGTTGAAAATAATAAAATATGTATTTTATACTATTAGTAATATAAAAGCTTAAGGAAATAGTTTGGAAGAAATGAGGGACAAAATTGGATGTCAACAGCTGCCCCTCTTTGACCGGAGATGATGTAAGAGTCTTCGGGCAAAGAAATTGACATAGTAGCAAATTTTGTCCCGACTATCAGGGTGAGAATGAGACAAAGGGGACGTAAAAAAAATTGATTGCGGCCGAACTCCGATTGCGAGTTGCCTACATATCTCGGGTTTCACGAGAATCAGGCCATATGTAGTTCAAGACCTATGGTATTATGGATTATGATTTAACGATTGATGTAGAGTCTAAAAAAAATATTGCCCCAGTGTCGAATTATAAAGACTGTGGGTATCATGATTGAAAGAAAAATTTGAAATAAGGATTTGGTTCGGAATTTTGAGAGTCAAGCTGAGCGGAGTTCAAAGTAGATCTTTGACCTTTGTTGGAAAGTTTGATATTCCTCTCCAACAAACTGCCCCAGTTCACTGCTAAGATATAGTTCCACGTTGCGCTATATTTCCTGCACAGCTTAAAAATGCTAAAAAAAACCATTAGGAAATAAGATGCAATATTCCATAAAAGTAATCTTATGAAAATAATATTTAGACGTCAATTCATAAGAAATGCGAATTTATTGTGCAAGCATAAAAGATATAATTTTATGGTGATATATTTTATGATTGCAACACCATAAGAAAATTTAGCTTATGAAAATAAATGCATTGGACAATGATTTATGAAAGATATATTCTGGCAATGTTTATGCAAGCGGGACCACTCGGGTCAAAATAAATTAAATATTCTTTTGAGGAAGGATTAACTTCAACATCCTACTTTAGGGCGGATTGACCCGATATATCCTATTTGAGGGCGGATTGACCCAATATATCCTATTTGAGGGCGGATTGACCCGATATATCCTATTTGAGGGCGGATGGACCCGATATATCCTGTTTGAGGACGGATGGACCCGATATATCCTGTTTGAGGGCGGATGGACCCGAAATATCCTGTTTGAGGGCGGATGGACCCGATATATCCTGTTCGAGGGCGGATGGACCCGATATATCCTGTTTGAGGGCGGATGGACCCGATATATCCTATTTGAGGGCGGATGGACCCCATATCCTGTTTGAGGGCGGATGGACCCGATATATCCTGTTTGAGGGCGGATGGACCCGATATATCCTATTTGAGGGCGGATAGACCCGATATATCCTGTTTGAGGGCGGATGGACCCGATATATCCCGTTTGAGGGCGGATGGACCCGATATATCCTGTTTGAGGGCGGATGGACCCGATATATCCTATTTGAGGGCGGATGGACCCCATATCCTGTTTGAGGGCGGATGGACCCGATATATCCTGTTTGAGGGCGGATGGACCCGATATATCCTATTTGAGGGCGGATGGACCCGATATATCCTGTTTGAGGGCGGATGGACCCGATATATCCTGTTTGAGGGCGGATGGACCCGATATATCCTGTTTGAGGGCGGATGGACCCGATATATCCTGTTTGAGGGCGGATGGACCCGATATATCCTGTTTGAGGGCGGATGGACCCGATATATCCTGTTTGAGGGCGGATGGACCCGATATATCCTGTTTGAGGGCGGATGGACCCGATATATCCTGTTTGAGGGCGGATGGACCCGATATATCCTGTTTGAGGGCGGATGGACCCGATATATCCTGTTTGAGGGCGGATGGACCCGATATATCCTATTTGAGGGCGGATAGACCCGATATGTAGTGCTTGATTTGTAATTACAAATATTAATATGATGCGGTGCAAAAAGCTTGATATGGTACATAAAGCTTGATCTGATGCCAAAAAAATATTCAAGGTGCGATGCAAAGAACTTGGTGCAATAGCAAATATCCTTCGTGCGGAGAGCTTGATGCAGCGCCTTTTCAAGGAGCGGTGCCAATGATTTGAAAATTTGCATGCTGAAGTTTATTATTAGTAAAGTCCTGGACTCAAAGAAAACTATGAGATTTAAAATATAATTTATTATAGCTCGGCTTGATTTTGATGTTGCGCTATATTTTCTGCAAGACAAATTCGTCAGTAGAGTAGATATTAAAATGCAATATGCTGTAAAATAATCTTATGAAAATGACACCTTTTGGGCATTTACTTATACAATACGACCCACTGATTTGATAAAATATAGCTTTATGCCAATAATAATTTTCAACAATAACATGCAGTTTATAAATGTGTTTTGCAATAATTTATGATAATGATGTATTTCTGTAATAACATCCAAAGCATGACCATCAAGGTCAAAATAAATTAATGAAAAGCGTGCGAATATGTGCTAAAGTATCATGTTGAAGGCGGACAAGCGTAAATATCATATTAACGGCAAACTTGCTTAAAGAATCAATTAAATATGTATAAATATAAATATTTAATGCATAGATGTCATGTTAACGGCGAACAAGCCTAAATATAATGACAAGCGTAAATATCATATTAACGGCAAACTTGCTTAAAAAAAATCCATTAAACATGTATAAATATAAATATTTAATGCATAGATGTCATGTTAAAGGCGAACAAGCCTAGATATGATATTACAGGAAAAAGTGCTTAAATGTCCCATTAAAGGCGGTCGAGCCTAAATGTAATAAAGGCGAGCGTGCTTAAATATTTAATTAAAGGCGGATAAACCTAAATTTTAATGCACAAATATGCTTTTAAAGGTGGACAAACCTAAATACCATATTAATAGGCAAACGTGCTTAAAAATCCAATTAAAGGCGGTTAAGCTTAAATATAACGCAGAAATGCCATATTAAAGGCGGACAAGCCTAAATATTATTAAAGATAAATGTGCATAAATGTTCGATTAAGGGCGGATAAGTTGAAATATTTAATTAAAGGCAAAATGTGCATAACTTGTCCTATTAAAGGCGGACGAGCCTAAGTGCCCTATCAAAGGCGGACAAGCCTGAATATCAAAAAGTCAAGTGTGCTTAAAAATCCAATTAAGGCAAGATAAGCCTAAAAAATTAATTGAAGGTAAAATGTGCTTAGACGTCCTATTGAAGGCGGACGAGCCTAAGTATCATAAAGGCAAGCATGCTTAAAAATCCAATTAAAGGTGGCTAAGCCTGAATTTTAACGCATAAATATCCTATTAAAGGCGGACAATCCTAAATATCATATTAAATGCAAGTGTGCTTGAAAATTCAATTAAAGACAGATAAGCCTAAATATTTAATTAAAGACAAACTTGCCTAGAAATCCAATTAAAGGTGGATAAGCCTAAATGTTCTATTTAAGGCGGATGAGCCTAAATATTCAATTAAAGATAAATGTGCATAAATGTCCTATTGAATGTGGACAGGCCTAAATACTTAATGCATAAATGTCCTATTTAAGGTGGACGAGCCTAAGATATTTAATTTAAAGATAAATGTGCAAAAATATCCAATTAAAGGCGGATAAGCCTAAATATTTAATTAAAGGTAAAATGTGCCTAAACGTGCTATTAAAGGCGGACGAGCCTAAATGTCCTACTAAAGGCGGACAAGCCTAAATATCATAAAGGCAAGCGTGCTCAAATATCCGATTAAAGGCGGATAAGTCTAAAATTTAATGCATAAATGTCCTATTAAAGGCGGACGAGCCTAAGTGTTTCATTTGAAGGCGAACAAACATCTTAAATACTATAGAGGCGTGCGTGCTTAAATATTTAATAATGTGGATAAATAAAGCTTAAATGTCTTATTGAAGGCGGACTAGCCTAAATATCATATTAAATGCAAGCATGCTTAAAAATCCAATTAAAGGCGGATAAGCCTAAATATTTAATTAAAGGCAAAATGTGCCTAAACGTCCAATTAAAGGCGGACTAGCCTAAGTGTCCTATTAAAGGCGGACCAGCCTAAGTGTCCTATTAAAGGCGGACAAGCCTAAATGTGATGCTTGATTTAAAATTACCAGATTGGTGCAATGCGAAGAGCTTGGCATGGTTACTTCAAAGCAACATATATTGATGGTGCAATGCAGAGAGCTTAGCGCAATGATTTTATAATAGCAAATGGTGCGATGCAGAGTGCTTGATGAAATGCCTTTGTAGTAGTGAATATTCCCGGTGCAATGGTAACAATTGTTGGAGCTTCAAAAGAAAGTTTTTCTATTAATAAATTCCTGCAATCAAAGAAAAATTGTAAGTTTCAAAGTTTGTGCGCTTGCTTGGCTTTATCCTTTGCTTTGCATGAACTTTGCGACTTTTAACTCGATGCTGAGCTTTGCAATAGCGTATAACGTTCAAGAATAATAAAATATGCCCCTGCATTACTCAAAGAAAATTCATTAGGACAAAATAAAGTGGTTGCCTTGCATTGAACGCAAAAGTTTGGCTTTGAATCTGCAACTTCTTTCCATGGCATTTTGGAATTTGCTATTGTCCTTGTAATGAATATGTGGCTTGAGATTTTATTTTCTGCGTTGCCGAATGATGAGGATCCTTCTGCAAAATCTGCCCCGGTTTTGGCTTTTGGGGCAAATAGAATTTTTATTATGATGAGACCGAACCCATAAGGCTGCCTACGTATCCCCTCTTAAACGGGAATCAGGTCAAAACGTAGTTCATTACAAAAGTCTTAGAAGAATTTTAAAAGAGTAGTACTAAGGGCGGGTGGGTGGAGAATGGTTGTGATATGACATGATTCTCAGTCTTCTTCATTTGCTATGCGTTTTCTTTTCAAACATCTTGTTGCCAATTTTGATGGATCGCCTTTGACAATGATTGTGCCTGTAGTTGATATTTCACAATTATTGCTTGGTAACTCAGGTTGTATCTTTATCTTGCCTTGCTCAATCATGCTTTGTATCTTGAATTTGAGTGCTGAACATTCTTCGGTGTCATGTCCTTGAATGTTTGAATGGAATGCGCAATTCTTAGATGGATCAAAGTTTTGAGGTGGATGCTCAGAGATAAATCCCTTCCTCGGTTGTAGAAGACCTTTGGCTTTCAATCGTTCAAGTATGTCAACCAATGGCTCATCCAAGTGAGTGAAATAGCAGGGCTTCACCTTCTTTTGTGGTCGGAGGCTGCATTGTGCTCGGGGAGATTGTCTCTGGAAACTTTGTTGGCGATTAGACCGGAGGTGCTTATTATGGAAGTTGGAAGTGTCATAGGATTGCAAAAGTGGGTTATTGTCATAACATTGCGGCTGGTGCGTAGTTGTGGCAACTGAGTTATCTTCTTTGCCCTGCAGGTTTCCATGTATCTCTTGATGGAAGGTTTGGCTAATCATTTGAGCTGTTGATTTGCCGACAACTCTTCCTTCCTGAATGCCACATTCTAGCTCGTTTCCAATTCGAATCAAATCGGAGAAATTGCGTGCAGAAGTTCCGAGCAGCTTATCAAAATATATGCCTTCTTGAATTTGGACAAAGGTTGATATCAATTCCCCCTCTGGCAATGGAGGTTGAATTTTTGAAGCTTCTAACCTCCATCGTGTGGCATATTCTTGAAAAGATTCACGTGGCATTTTCCTTATTTTGAGCAAATCAACCATGTGCGGATCGCTTCTGATGTTAAACTCGTATTGCTTCACAAAATCATGGGCCATATCTTCCCATGTATGCCATTTGCTAAAATCTTGTCTAGTGTACCAAGTGAGTGCTAATCCGGACAAACTTTGAATGAATAATCTCATTTGAACGGCCTCATTATGTCCAATACCAATCAATCTGGTGCAGTAATCCTTTAAATGAGCGACGGGATCTCCAATCCCATTAAATGTGTTGAACTTTGGCAGCTTGTACCCTCCTAGTGGAATTTCAACATCTGGATGCAAACATAAATCTTCATACTTTAAACTTTGATAACTTCTTGATTGCAGCTCATTTTCAATGGCTTTCCTTAGATGCTGGAGCTCATTATCCAAATTCATGTGGCCATTTGATTTTATTTCTTTACCACGTCTTGCATATTGGCACAATGCTAATTGGTCTTGCTTGTGTTCCCTAAAAGGAATTGCGACCGCAGAAGGCTGGATATTGGGCATCATCATAACTTGATTAGGAGTGTAAGTTAATGGTATTTGTGGAGAGATTGCATAAGTAGGATTTGGGCAAGGAGATATGGTTAAGCAAATATTTTGATTTGAGTTGGAAGCAGAAGCTATATTTGGAAGTAGGTCGAAAGTGTTTCCAAGATTAACCAACACATTTCTTCGGACCACATTCGCCTTGGTACCATCGGTCTGTGCTTGCAATAGTCCCTTACTAGTGTTGAATTCTTCAAATCGGTCTGTCATTATTGCCTCGTCCTTTTGCAAATTCGCAGCCAAAACAATGTTCAATGCTAGGCAACCTTTAAAGGAAGAATAAAACTATACAAACGAAAATAAAGTGTTAGCGCATAATCATAATGAAGTAAATACCTAAAAATAATAGAGTATATAGATTAATTCATGCTATGTTAAGTAAGAGCCTTAAACTAGAAATGATGGCCGATGTTGCAAAAGGATGGACGAGAATGAATTGTTATCTAGAGGGCTCTAGCGCACGAGACTTGTTGACATGTAAGCGAAATGATTTGAAGTTTTATGAAAGGCCGACTTATGTCGAATATCAAAGTTTTAGCTATAGCACAAGTCCATTTCCTTGCATGACTCTGGAATTTTATAAATAAAAGAAAAAAAAATGCCCCGATTTTTAGGATTTTTTTTTTTTTTTTTTTGGCATGATGTCCCTTTCGAGCATACTCAACATGCGTGCTAAAAATGTGCCCCAGTTTCTTTTTTGAAGATAAATGGAAATTTTGCTATAATGAGACTGAGTCTTATATAGACCGTGTTTTAAGGAGGCTAGAGATGAATAATTTGACGTTGAAAATAATATTTGGCTGATTGAATATCGACAAGCTCAAAATCAAGATATGTAATTAGGATATAAGAGTCAATTGGACATGAAATGACTCTAATATTATTTAGCGTTGGCAAGTGATAAAGTTATCGAGGCCCGGAATACGGTATCAACCATTTTGAAACTTATGGGATAGTACCTCGACTCACATGCCAAGTCGTAGAATTAACGGGTGTGTGAAGATTAATCTCGACCACCCGAAATAAGATGATGCAAACGCTTGAATTGAATATGTGAAAATATTAAAAAGAATTTGATGCTAAAAATTAACCAAATCGGCCTTCTAATGATGGGTAGATGGTGCAAAATTGGACACCTACCTACTTGTATATGAGAATTAGTACGAATATTTAAATTCTGAGAGATATGAAGCTATGAGACAAAAATTAGAGGTGCAAGATTATGCCAGAATTGAATAAAATTGAAAATTTATGTAAGGCACGAGTGGCGATATTTTAAAAAAAATATGTAATTATATTTGTAAGAAAAGAACACGAATAAAAATCAACTCATAAAATTAGATCGGCAAAATATTCTCATATTATAAAACATTACGCTAGTTTTTTTTAGAATGCTATCTTGCTTAGGGAGTCAGATGCTCATTGTTGTGTAAAGAAAAATTTTAAGGCTAGTTTAAGGCACGAATATTGAGGAATTTCATGACAAACCGAGCCTATTGAAGAGCTTATGGGAAAAACGTCGTACTTTATTAAAATTAGAAGATACTGAGAGACTAAAGATATCTTAATTTGACTCTAAGAATTGGAGTAGACCTAAAAGAAATTTGAGCTTAAGTAAATGCACAAATGATGCTCTAGAGTCGTTAAAGAGCGCTAAGCGCGGAATGATGGTGATTATTATTATTAATTCAAGAAAATGATATAAAAAATAAGGTACAGAAAAATATATGAACAAATAAAAGATATAAGCAAGTTGAATAGTTAATACTTCCTTTTTCTAAAAACAAAAACAACAGGTAATATTAGTAAAAATAATAAAGTCAAGTAAGTAACATAGCAAATAAGCAAGTAAGCAAGTAGGCAAGCAAAGCATGTAACACATTCCAAAGCGCAAATAATAGCGTGTCCTAATACGTGAGGGCCTCTTTGTGCCAGAGGTTGGCCTACCGTGTATTTGAAAGATAAGCATGCCACTATGTATCATCTCATTTCTATAAATTAATTGAGTAATTCTATTTTTCTTAAAAGCATAATAAATAGTAAAATATGTCTGCTTAAACATATATATATTTATTAAAAAAAGGTGTATTTTCATCAAAAGAATAAAATATTATAAAATATATTTATAACTAATTAAGCAAGTAATTTTATCTTCAAAAGCAAAAAGAAGTACATGAATTGCTTAGGCCATTTATTTATTTTTACGTAAAGAAAATCAAAGAAGTACAATAAAAGATATTTTGTCATATATAAACTTCTTGTTGTTCCGCAAGATTATATTATTTGAAAATATTACACATATTATAAAAAAGATAGTCATGCTCTTTTAACTAGGATTTAATTAATTTAAAGTAAATAATCTACATAATCGGCATGTTTACCCTTCAAATAATGCACATAAATATGATAAGTGTCACTTGGGGTTGAAAACCCACTTGGACATTCAGGTAAGGTTAACTAATGGATTTAATACACCTCGGGTATTAGATAACCTAAGGTTAAAAATCATGCATGCTCTTAAAAGGGTTTTGGTTTAGCTCTATCTTAGGTTGACTAAGAGTGGGTTTTCTAGACTGGTATGCTCCCAAGTGGACAACTTGAGAGTGAAAAGTCCGTGACTGTCGACTGCACCGCTGATCGACTTACCCACGAACTTTTCCCTAAAATGTGTTTTGAGTAGTGCACGGCTGCAAACCGCATAACCGCTAGGTGTGTACTTGTGTGAATTTTCCAGAAGTGGAGGAAGTGAAACGGAATAACAAATTATATAAAGTAATAAGAATAAATGAACAATTCATATAAAGCAATTTATCACACAACGACAATTCAAATAAGCATTATAAATAATTAAAAATACACAAATTAATTTTTATTATTAACCTAAGTTTGTTGTGGTTTAGAACCTAGAATCCCCAGCAGAGTCGCCATGCTGTTATACCCCATTTTTTAACACAGGTCAAACTAGAGTATAACATGTTGGTAATTCTGCGGGTTTAATTAATTAAGAGAGTCGCCACCTAATTATTTTAACGATGAATTAGGACACCAATCTTAGCTAAGTAGTGCTTAAAATGAACTATACTTTATGATCTACTTAACCTTAAGATTATGAGTAAGGGTTCTAATTAATCATATAGGGAAGGTTGTTAATGCACCCTATATGATCCGTTAATTACGGTTAACCGGCCAAACTTAGGTTAATTAAATGCAAGACTATATATAGTAATTGATGTTTTTTAGGAAAAAACAAAAGTAACTCATATGCATCACATACTGAGAATAAAAGACGTTTTTTCTTTTATGAAGAAACAAGTAGTCCTTCAAAAGTTTGTCTGAAACACGTTAAAGTCAAGAGAAGAATTGTTCAAGATTTGAAACCAATAAAATGCTTTATCAAAACTGTTAGGATTTTAAAAAAAAAGAGAAAATATACTAGTTTGATCTCAAATGATTATTTGCAAAAGAACTCTTTAGACTAAAGAAACGGAAAAAATGAGCCAAAAGAATCAGTTTGCTTAGTTCAGAAAGAACTTTAACTATTCTAAAATAAAACTGGAGTTTAAGTTCTGTGCTAATTATGAGTTTAGAAAGCACTGCTGATTTAATACAATATGACACACATCTAATTTTTCGGTTCATATTAAAACCAACAAAAGCACTATAATATAAGATAAAAAATAACTTGTTAGCCTCCTAAAGTAAATAATACCAAATTCAAACTTGATTGTCAATACCATACTAAAGATGAATCTAAAACTGAAAAATCCAAATCGCATAAATAAGAATCAACAGAGAGAACCGGAATTTGTGCTAAAACGAAAGCCGCCATTAGCGACCCAAGCGCTTCGCTTGTTTTTATTGCTATCCGATGCTCTAAGAAAGATGGCATGCCATGAATCCATGTGGTGCTACGGCATCGTTGAGTCTTAAGATAGGACTCTTCGGCTCCGGTGTTCATGCGAAAAAAAAAAAAAAAAAAAAGATTAGCAAATTTCAATATTCAGCCAGAAAACTAATAAAGTACTTCCAGATCCATCCTATTGATACATAGACAACTCTATAATTACAATATTTTATGCTTTAGAACTTGATCAAATGATGGTTTGTACCCAAAATTTGATAGCTAAACTTCAGTAAGTCCCTCTTTATATCATAATATAGATAAAATGTCTTGTAGCAGAACTAAAAGAATTTAGACAGGAAATGAACAAGCTTTTATCTCATTCAGGCCCAAGATAAAAATCCTAATAACAGGATCTCTAAACTGAAGTAAAGTCTAGCGCATGAGTTCTGAAATATTCAGACTAGGAAATGCAGAGTGTGACAATTTCAAAAGAAAAGTTTCAGTTACTAGCCTATGAAACAAGAAGAAAATTCTAACTCAAAGTTCAAGTCTTAACATAATTTCAACATGTTCCTTCAATACTCATCCATGACTAGTATGACAGTAAATATTTTAAATATGATTCCTTATATGAAAGAATAAAAGGCATTTGTAACACATTAACATGATGAAGGTTTAACATAAAGCTCATTTAGTGACAAAGATTCTCTAAGACATGATACTAGACTTTGAGATAAACTTACATGATGAAGGTTTAACATAAAGCTCATTTAGTGACAAAGATTCTCTAAGACATGATACTAGACTTTGAGATAAACTTACATATTTTTTCTTTTAGCATACAACAAAACGAAAAATAGGAACATTAATATTTAACAGAAGATAATTTCAATTTATTTAACACATAAATAAGTAAAATAGTGATAAATCCTAAAATCAAATTGCTAACAGTTAAAATCTATACAAAAAAAGATAGCATAATACACTAAAGAAACACAAAAAAAATATACATGACATATTTAAAGGGGTAATATAAGATTTAATCTTTACTCTCTCAAATAATTGAACCACATGACAAACTTAAACAAAAAGAAAGAAAATCTTCTAAGGATATGATAGCAAAATTCTACCAACATAACTAAAAGAAAAAAAAAACGTAAGTCATGATTTTTTCCTTAGTAAACATGGTATTATCAACTAAAGAGAATAGGGAATAGTCGAGTGTTACCTGTTGTGGGGCAGTGAACCGGGCAAGGGATTTTGATCTACCAAACTCCGACCTCCAACCTCGAACTTGTTAGCTCGGTTGATTTTTAAACGACAATGTAATAAGCAACAAAAATGCAACACCTCTTTTATTTAAAACCAACAGAATCGAGAGACACAAGAAAAGAGACGATTTTTGTCAAAGAAAAAATTATAAGGACAAAGGGAGCAGTAGTTTTTTTTATCAGGCATCAAGCGGCGGCTCCCAAAAATCCCTGTCCTCTATGGCTACAAGGACCAGTATTTATAGGTATAAAATTAGGGTTTTTGTTTTCTTTGAGCGGGAATCGAATTTCAAAAGAAGTCAAATAGATCCGTTTGAATCTTAACGTTGAAGCCTTTTGGATGGATTGGATCTTCACGTGATTCTTCAGTGATATGATTCAGGTTATACTCGAAATGGTTATATATGCTATGTCATGTAGGGATTTGAAGGTCAAAGCATGGCTAAAAATGGAGGAAAATGCCAAGAGAGCTCTGCCATGGCAGAGAGCGAAAGTGACAATAGGGAGTGGGAAAGAGGAGGCGACTGTTTCTAAGAGGGAATAAGGGACCCTAGGTATCTTTGGAATTGGGATTTTGAGAATTAAAAAAAAATCTGGTTGGGCTGATTGGAATAGTTGGTCGAATTGGGCCTAAATTTATGGGGTTTGGACTTGAGATTGTCCTTAAATTATTTCTTCCTCTAGTTTATTGGGCTCCTAAATAGAACATATTCTCATAACTTCATTGAAGTATAAAAATAAAAATAAGAAAAAGAAAACCTTAGCAAGATTATATTTTATGGAAACTTAATATAATATTTATGAAATACTACAAATAACTTTTACGTGAAGTATCATAATAGTATTATAATAAACTTCTTATAAAGTGTAAGATGAAATAAATATAATAATTTCTCTTAAATAAAGGAAAATTATATTTTTTTTAAAGATGACAATAAGAATTATACTAAAAAAAATAGTAATGACAACGATGATGATAGTGATAATAATAACAATATATAGAAGAAAATTAGTAGCAATAATAGTCATAATTTTAATTATTATTACTATTATTATTATTATTATTATTATTATTATTATTATTATTATTATTATTATTATTATTATGACAACAACGATAATTATAAAAAAAACTATAGTAATAATAGTTTTAATAATAGTAACAAATAAGTCAATTTGTGTTGAAAATAATAAAATATGTATTTTATACTATTAGTAATATAAAAGCTTAAGGAAATAGTTTGGAAGAAATGAGGGACAAAATTGGATGTCAACAAGCTGAAGACCATATAGCTTTTCAAAAAGTTGTTTATTTACAGCAAAACTAAAAAGAATGGTACTTTTCTGTTTTCAACACTCTTAAGGGAAAATGGGGAGCAAAGGTCTTGGTGGGTTTGGATTATATTTCTTACGGAAAAGGGTCAAATATATCCTTATACTATTGAAAAATGTTCAATATTACCTTCCGTTACACTATTAGTTCAAATATATCCCTAACGTCATACTATGGGTCCAAATATATCCCAACATCATAAAAACGGTACAAACCTACCCTTCCTCCGTTAATTGCCTCCCCTATGAACGCATTTTATTGCTAAATCACCAATTCTCCCTGTTTGAAGCTACCAAGTTGAATTACTTTGATGTTCTATCGTTATTTAGAAGAATTCACTGCCTCTACTTCCTCTTGTTGCTTCTCCGACCGATCCTGAAGTTGTACGTACCTTCACTTGACCTTAAAATTTTGCATTTTATTTTGCATTTCCTTGTATTGTCTGAATTTGTAAAACATATTTAGGGAAAATTTAGTAGCACTTTCATTTTAACATAAAACGTAAAGAGAAAAAAAATGGCAGCCTTCCAGAAATGTGGTTGAAGAGAAAGAAACAAAAAAAAATTTAACTCTTGTGTCTAAGTTGTTTTTCTTTTTCACCATGGTCAATATTGAAACCTTAAACTAGTTTGCTCATATCTTTGCTTAGTAATAAAACAAAATGTATTTTCGTTCGTATAAGCATGATTTGAATAGCAAAATTAGAATTATTTTTTTTCACATTGTTTCATATTATCTTTAGTTGTTAGCATTTCTTTTGATATAATTTGTTTGTGTATCTGTGATCTGCGATTTTTCTTCAAATGAATTGAAAAGAAAGGTTATGAGGAAGGGATGAAAATGGGAGTATAATGGTGTGGTGGTAATGAAATGTTGTCATAGGGAGGCAGTTAACGGAGGAAGGGTAGATTTGTACAACTTTTTATGATGTCAGAGATATATTTGTACCGATAATATGACATTAGGGATATATTTGGACTGATAGTATAACGAAGGATAATATTAAACCTTTTTCAATAATATAGGGACATATTTGACCCTTTTCCGTATTTCTTATTATCCACCTTTCAGTTTATTACAACAATAACAACTCAGTAAAATTTCATTAGTGCGGTTTGGGAACGGTAGAGTGTATGTAAACCTTACCCCTACCCCAGAAGGGCAGAGAAGTTGTTTCCGCAAGACCCTCGACTCAACAGAAGAGACATCCACATTTCAGTTTATTGCATGAAAATAATAATGTGACTCTTGTAACGCGAAATAACTCAACTATGCCAATAAATCACAAGTTGCACCTTCCTCCCTCAACCATCCTAGCTATTGAAATGAAATATCACCCCCTATTCCAGTAACTTGCCAGGTAAAATCAAAATAATTCCAAGGGATAGAGGGGCCACAGTAAAAACAAATCTATTCAGTTCCCATGTATTGGCTTTATACCCAATTGATTTCATTGTTGATAACACTGACCCTCCTTGCTCTTATCATACAGCTTAGTTAGGCCAGTCCAACAAACTTGTATGCCCGGATCACATGCATAAAATAACTGAAGACACTAGTTGCCTTGAGTTTCATAAATAACTGAGAACATCCACTCGAAAGTCTATAACAATAGCTGGATAATGATGCAAGATTATGCAAGTAGACAGCCAATGCAATTTACGGGAGTATATATAGTTATAAGAAAAATCCCTTTCCTAAATCTTCTAGCATGATGGTATAATCCTGTCGAAATCCAATAAAGAAAGGGAATAACACACAAAACCCATCTAAACTCAGCTCCATTTACAAAACTTGCACAGCCGAGCTATGATGTGCTATCATACAGCTTGAACTTCTATTAATAAGAGAGCAGCGGGAGATCTAGACATCTAGTGAATGTAACCACCAAACTATACAAAAAAGAGAAATGCTTGAGTGGAACAGTAAATAAGCAAAAAGGTTATTCCTCTCCTACTTGGAACAATTACTGTTTAGCTGTTTGTCTTCTGAAACTATAAAGAAAAACTGCCTTAAGCATACCTTTGAATGCAACGAAAGTTACAACTCCCCAAAAACTGTGAGTCTGGACTAAAATCAGCAAGAAATATGATGATTAGACAAGATCTTCAAGAACAACCACAAATATGTTCTCTCTCAAGAGTAGTAACAAAAAGATACTAATTGGCAGTGGCAAAACGCACGTAAGAACATTCTTTTCATAGAATTCCACAAACTACAGTATCACCTTTCCTCGACCAACTAACAAAGCAATTTCCTGCAGATCAATATACTTTAATATGGGAACTTTAATCAATGTAACAGATTCACAAAACTTCCCGTCTCTGCTTAAACAATCAAATCATCAAACTTTTTCAAATTTGGCTCCTTGGCTGTGGTATAAGCAATATTGCAGGCAGGGTATTGCAAGTACTTGAATTATAGTTAGGTACTTGTTTATTATATGAGACACATAAAATAGTTCAAACTTGGCTTTGTGGGTAGCTTACTATTTACATTATACACAGGGCCAGGCAAGACACTGGAATATAGCTTGAGTCTACCGTTACTCCCTGAGTTTTTTTGATGAATAACCGTTAGTCCCTGAGTTATCAGACGTGCAATAATAAAAACCAATCTGTATGAATGAAGAAAAAGACTGTAAAAGGGACCAGTTCAGTCATTTCCCTAATTACGAGAACAAAAGCAACACATAATTTTCTCATCAACTTCCACGCTTCATCCATCAACCCCACATTCAAACTTCTGCATTAAAATCTGAATAATGAAAATTTCACAGCCATCGAAAGCAACTAGATACAAAGATCAACACCGCCATTCATAAAAATCTTGCGTTCCTACTCTATTCCCCCCTTTACATTTGCTTATTCCCTTTCTCTGTTTGTGCGCGAGGGAGTGTGCATGTGTGTTTGTATTTTTCTTTCATTTTTATAGAGGGAGGGGGAGTGAAATAGAAGGAGAAACTTCATTTGCAAAAGTAAAAGATTCTCATTGAGAAAAATTCATTGGAGAACGAACAATGACTAACCTCGAAAAAATGCTCTACACTACATCTCAACATCCAGATAGACTCTGTGACATTCACAGAAGAATTACAGTATGGCTGACTTTTACCTAAACCTAATCACTTGCTGCTGTTTCGAACAGGGAACGCAAGTACCCCATCAAGCTAACCAATCCATGAACTAATTTACAACTGGGTTAACTCCTGCTGATTTTCCCTAGATTGCCTCAGTATTAACTCGGCTCTTCTCTTCTTATCATCTCTTTCTTCATCTCGCCTGAAAAAGGAAGCTTTTCTCTCAGAACCCTTTTTCAAAAGCCTCAGATCCAACGAATCACCTAAGACTTTCTTTCCAGTTCTAAAATCTAAACAGACAGCAGGCCTCTTGTCCGGAAGATTTTTTTCCGCACCATCTACTGTTTCGGAAAGCCCATCCTTCATTGCCTCAATTGCAGGAGAGAACGTCTCCAGCAAAGAAATGTGATTTTTACTGTCTACCTCACTGGAAAGTTTAGCTGGAAGAGAAACTATGTCCACATCTTTCTCACCAGGTTGAAAAGGTTTTGCAAGGAATGGATTTTCGTTTTTACTAACACTTGATGTGATATCAACATCATCTGGCAGCTTAGAAGTTGATGCTACTGCTGAACCATTGCACACCAATCGCTGCTGTAAATTTAACAAAGATATTTCCGCCTTCCTTCGCTGCCTTGCTAATTCAATTTTATCAGCTCGAGGATCTGATGCCCTCTCATTCCATGTGGGGGTCCGTATATAAGTATGGGGATCAGGAAATGCAGGCAACCACGGCGGTACGTGCTTCAATGCCGGTGTTTCACCAATTTGTGAAAAACTGGGTATCATCCTCTGATTCTTTACCACCGGAAAATGTGGAAGAGGTTGAGAAAAGGGAACCTCTTCGGCAGATTCCACATACTCAACCATCTCCCTAACAATACCAGAATTTAAACTACAATGGTTCGCCTCCGATGCACGCAGAAAACCAGTCGATGCACACATATCCTCTAATCCTTGAATTACATCAAAAATGTTGCAATGTGTTCTCCCAGCTAAATTAGCAGCACTGCTAGCAGTCTTGCCTAGGTCAATTATATACTTAATAGCAACATCTGCAAGCGATTCAAGGGCAGATTCATTGAAGCTCTCAAACCCGATGCTTTCGCATATTTGAGCCACACCAATCCTCGATATAGCTCGCCCAAAATCGTCAAAACCAGCTCTTTCTTCCCCGGTATTATCCACATTACTCTCTTTCTCCCTTTTACCCTCCGCATTACCTCCATCGGTCATATTCAAATTCTTGAATCATTTAGGGTTTCTTTTACTCAAAAACCTCACCACTCGGCTAAAACTCGTGCATTCAACAGAAAAGTTTCACAACTTGGCGATGTTATAAGCAATCCGACAACTCAAAAGTGCACGCTGAACCAAAGAATCTGAATTCTCAAGAAACTCAATATGCAGTCCAAGATCTCTACACCCTACGTTGCAACATAAAACCCTAGGTATTAGGCTGCATTAAGGAGTAAGAGAACAACCCCAATTGCCCAAAGTACAAGTACACATGAATTATTAAACTACTGGATTTTCCCAAAAATTAAAATCACAACTTTGTGATGTTAATGAGAACTCCAGAACAAAGAATCAGTGAATTCTTCAAAACAAAAAAGAACTATATAGAGCTCAACGATTCATGTACCCCACTTGGTAATTAATAAAACCCTAGGTATTAGGCAGCATTAAACGAGTAAAAGTACAACCCCAAATGCCCAATGTACAAGTAGACATGTACAAGGAATGTATGAAATTGAATACTTACAGCTGATTTAGAGAGTAATTGAACTTGAGAAGGGTTTAATGGAGAAATCTGATAAACCCTAACGGTACACTGAAATGAAGTTTTGGATCGAGAAAGTGGAGGGTCGAATAGGGGGGCGGGATCCCTTTTTATAGAAAAAAATTACATTTTAATAATAGCATGTGACTCCATATAGTTTAGGAAATTCACAATTGAGCCCTATTCGATTGTGAGAAGAAGTCATCAAAAGTCAAAGCCCACAACCAATCAAGGCTAAGGCCTAAGACTATGATTTTTTTTTTCATTTTTTATTTACATCTGTGGGGGTGACGCGGGGGGGGGGGGGGGGGGGAATGGAAAATAGATAATTATGCTACTGATTATCCTATTATTATAGATATTTTTTTTAAAAAGATTTTAGCGTCTATCGGAATGATCTTCTACTGGTTATTAATCAATAATCATACACTCTAGTTCCATGACCATGCCACATAAACCTGACTTGGCTTTGGGTTTCCTTAAAACTCAAGAATGCAATGACACGAGCCTATAAAATAGATCATATTCAAGTTAAAAATTGTCGTTGGATTTACGTTATATATACTATCGATATAATCAAATATAACAATAAATCAATTAGTATATTTTTTTTGTATTGGTTATCAATTAATACTATTATAAATATTTTACTTATAATTAAGGCGGCAACCCGTGCACAAAATATTTCGCATTTACACAAGTGCAAGAAGGGTCACACTCTACGAGAGTATGATGTACGGAACATACCTTGATGCAAGCATCAATGGCCAATTTCACAGCTTGAACTTGTGATCTATAGGTCACACTGTTTGACTCAAAAGTTATCGGTTACTTTGTAAGCTATGAACAATCGAAATTATAGAAGAATGGTAAATCGTAATCAAGTATAATAAACCCAAAGTGGAATTAATATCGTTATGATGTTCTGAATGTCGGTAAGAACGAAGAAGATATGAATATAATTAGTAATCACAATTGAGAGAATAGTAGAGAGAGATAATAATAATAGAGAGAGAATGATAAAAGTTGTATTATTAGAAAATAACACTTGATCCTTTACAACAGAGAAAACCTCCCCTTATATAGAGGTGAGGTTTTCTTACCAAAATTACAATTCGTCGAGGGGTCGCTGACGCCCCTGGAAAAGGGAACGTCTAAGTATACTCGTCGACACCACGCTTTTACTGTAAAAAACGTGATCGAGGGTCGTACCCTTGATATTACATGGGCGCGGGGAGAAGTTCACTTGGCCCTTAACAGTTGGATTCGATTTGGCTCCATACAGTTAGTCCCTCCGCCAGTTGGAGGCTTACTCGGTGTACGTTTACAATGGGTGAAAAAGTCGATGGCGTCGTTCATGTATTGACACGTGGCCCACTTTTTGAATTGACGTCATTGACGGCATGCGTCATAATTATAATTCGGTTTCCCGCCCCTTTTCTGACGCTTACCTTTTCGATTCCCATGTATTAAGGTACTATAAATAGGAATAGGGTTTGATTTTTACTATCTTTTGGACTTCTTAGACCTTCTCTTCATATCTTCGTCTTTTGCTAGGGTTTTCAATAACTTTGTGTTTGACCCATTCGAGTCTTCTTTAAAGTTAGTTTCCCTAGACGTTGACTTGTCTATTCATTGGTCAAATACTGATTATGGCAAGACGGGGTCGACAACGTGAAGGAAATGGAGACGAGTCTACTTCTAGGGTTTCCCTATCTTCAGAGGGTGGGAAAAGGCTCGAATACCTCTTGTTCCTCTTTCCGTCGGTAATGTGCTTCTCCGAGAGCTGCATGCTCGAAGGGATTTTCCCACACGATACATAGCTCCTGCATGTAGCATGTCCGAGTTTTCTGACTCACAGTTGGACAATTTGCGTGGGTTCTGCCAGGTTCTGGACACAGTGGATATGGCGGTGGCTGAAAGGAACTTTGTTAATGTGCACAAACCGGGATTTTGTGCTTTCTATGAATACCCCTTCTTGATTGGGTGTAGTCTTCCCATATAACCTTCGACGGAGGAGCTCTGCCGATTTTACAACGTGTGTCTAGCCCATCTCACTCCGTATACGTGGAAGATATGTCGCATATTGACGACTTATGCCGAGCGGGCCAGACTCGACGTTACGATACACCTTTTGCTGCAACTATTCAGTCTTGGGTTCATGAGAGGGACGATGTTGCAGTTAAAAATCGTGGTGCGAAAGGTTTGGTTGTCAAAACAGATGACAAGCCCAATCGCCGTTTATGGGTGAGATTTTTCTTTATCCGAACTTCGAATTTGGTGGCGGCCCCGGAAGGGTTCCGAGAAGTATGGAATCCTGAACGTAAGTGTCATTTCATGCACTTAACGCTTCCCATTTCTTACGCATGTTCAATCTTCGTGGCCTTTCTTGCTTTTCTATTTTTGCAGCTAGGGTTTCTCAGCCCCGACCTGTGCCAGATATAAGGTCATGGGTGGAGAGAGTGATCCCTCTTACGGAGGACATGGGCGACATTCATCATGAAATACGGTATTCTAGGTACTACACCAAGTTTTGGTTTAGCGAATTTATTTTCTGGCGTCGCCTCTTGACCTACCTTTCTTTTGATAATACTTTGGCAACCCGGAGTGCCCCTCAAAGTAGGAGAGGACGCAACGCTGCAGCTCCCTCGTTGGTGGACTGTGACTACGAGTATGTAACTCAGGAGCGTTTATATGAGGATGTTCCTTAGGTTACCCAGCCTGAGGGCGAGCATGCGATCGTGGAGGCTTCTAGTGAGGATGCTTTCGACGTTGTTCATTTTGAGGGTGAGGATATGACCCGGGAACCCTCTATTGAGGACGTTCCTGAGGCTACTCGGCTCGGGGTCGAGCCGATAGTCAAGCCTGTGAATGAGGAGACTCCTTCACCTCCATCTCCTTATGCCGAAGAGGTGGCTTCCGAAGGTGATGAGCCACCGGAGCAGAAAAGGTGTCGACTGCTTCTTGGCAAAGGTATAGCCATGGAGCGCAGGAAGGCGGTTATCCGCCGTCCTAAATCGAGGCCAGTCTTTATAGGCGATGTTATTCGCCCGGAGAGGGCGGCTCTTCTGAGGGAGGTCGTACTCGATATTGCTTCCCTGAGAGTCGAAGGAGGAGATATACCGGCCGCTACCGAGGCGGCTGCTGCCGAGGTAGGAATGGATTCCGGGCAGGTTCCCACAGTGGCGGACGTGCCACAAGGGGATCATGCTCGAGTGGATATGATGGCGGTGGGACCTAACTGTCAGATTATGATCCCAACGGGGTACAACTTGTTGCTGGATAACGAGCAGGCCGCGGCGGACATGACTTTGCTGTACACGGCTGCCGAGACTGAGACGTTGAAAGATGTCAGTGAGAGGGACTTTTCCCGATGAGTCGCCGGTGCAGCTTTGCAAGTATGTTTTGCCATTATTTCATGTTACTTTAATGTAGGCCTTTAGTCTTGCGCTAGTTTAGATTGTGTTCCTTTTTTTTCAGAACCTCATTTTGGAAGTATAGAGGGGCCGGCGCGATCAGAGGAAGACTGCCACCCTCAGGAGGTCAATAAGGAAATACAGGGAGTGTCGAACTAAGCACAAAATGCTTGCAGATCTCTATGCCGAGGACCTGCAGTTTCACGTATTTCGCGAGGGTTTGGAGCAAGCGGAAACTCGATTGCGAGAGCGCACGACTTAGTTGGAGCAGGCGGATGCAGATTTAATGGTTGTCGTGGCTCGAAGTAATGAGTTGGAAAATCTTTTTCGGTCGAAGGAGCAGGAGCTAGATATCGGTTGTTGGCGATGGCGAAGGCTGCTAAATAGCGTGCCAAAGTTGACGCCTTAACCGTCGAGCTTAAAGCCAAGGTAGCTGAAATTGACGCTCTCCAGCAGGTGACAGCGACCGGACCTGTCGACGATATGTCTATGTAACACCCCGCCTATGGCCACACATGGACCCCTCGCAGCGGCGGTGCCGGCCGTGCCACACATGGACACGCAGCCTAAGGAATTGTTACCCTTGGGCATAGGAGCATTCCACGCATAGCTGCAGCTACTGGGAATCGAACCTAAGACCCAAGGCTTTTCAGGGATTTTACTCCCTCACCTCTCACCAATTGAGCTGCACTTGTCACGACCCGGATTTTTCCCCCAACATCGGGATCGTGATGGCGCCTACTCGAGGTAGCTAGGCAAGCCACTGTATTCATACCATCCTGTTTTTAACACAATTTTAATTAAATAAATGCGGAATACTTTATCGAAATGGATATAACAAATCACAGAGTGAAAATTATACTGAAATCATCTACCCAAGACGTGGAGTCACCGACTCACAAACTACTATGGAATACTACACATAAAAGTCTGAAGGAAATATAACATAATACTGTTTGTCTCGAAACAAAGAGACTACAGCTAATAACATAATTAAAGAAAGAGACGCCGGGCCTGCGGACGTCTGCAAGCTACCTCGGTCTCAAATATGATTAGCTCCCACGCAATCTACTTATTGCTGCTGCTGCTCCTGATCGTAACCTGGACCTGTGCAAAAACGCACAGAAGTGTAGCATCAGCACAACCGACCCCATGTGCTGGTAAGTGCCTGGCCTATCCCGGCGAAGTAGTGACAAGCCTAGGACCAGACACTCACATAAACCTGTGCAATTCAATATATATATGTGTACCACAAAATAACAAGAAATATCTTAAAGAATTTAACAACTAACCACAGTTAATAATTTCACAAAGAAAACAAAGTATAATGTAAACACGAACGATATCACTTCAAGAAATAACAAGCAATTGCACGGCATCACCCTTCGTGCTTTTACTCTCATCCTCACCAAATAAACAAATAAAGTACACGGCATCACCCTTCGTGCTTTTACTCTCATCCTCACATCCATAGTACGGCATGATCCTTCGTACATGGATCAATAACAGGGCACGGCATGATCCTTCGTGCATAATCAATAAATAAACATGGCACGGCATTAACCTTCGTGCATAAATAAATAAACATGGCACGGCATCACCGTTCGTGCATTATCACTCTTCCTCACCCAAATAACAATCACAGTTAAGGGCAGAGAAAGAAACAACAATTCATAAATCGTCCCGTCAAGGGCAATCAATAATTATCTTCACAACAAGTCCCAACAAGGGAGAACAATAACGATTCACATGTAATATATCTCAAAATATCATTTTCCAACGACTCACGGTCATACTAGACGCCAATGTATGGATGCTCGTCACCACAGCCCATACACCGCACTCGATCACATAACACATAGCACATAATCCTATTCCCTCAAGCTAGGATAGAACAAACACTTACCTCGAATGCTTACGAACGATTCAATCCGTAGCAATGCCTTTTCCTTTTGAATTTGACTCCAATCCAATCGTATCTATACACAATTGATTTAATATCATCAATTCTACTTAACAAACTAGTTCATATTGCTAAATATGGTTTTTACAACATTATGCCCGGAATAGTAAAATCCGACCCGAGCCCACATAATCGAAACTCAAGTTTCGAACCAAATTAATTTCACCCAATCTTCCATGAGTTCAAATATACAATTTGTTCTTAAGTTCGACTCCAAAACGAGGTCTAAATCGCAATTTCTTTGAAAGCCCTAACTATACCCATTTCTCTAATTTTTCAACCAATTTACACATGTTTAGGCCTAAGAATTTGATTGATGTTGATGAAAAGTGAAGAAGACGAGTTAAACAATACTTACCCGATGAACCTTGATGAAAAGTTGCTCTAAGGATCGCCTAAGGGCTGTTGGAGAAGAGAGAGTTGAGAGAATTGGAAATAATCCCGTATGTTCTGTTTTTGCAGAACTTAAATCACTGGGCAATAATTTCTTCATCGCGTTCGCGACACCCCGGTCGCGTTCGCGATGAAGAACAAGTTTTACACATCGCGTTCGCGTAGGGATTAACGCGAACGCGAAGAAGAAAATTCTGGGGATTGAAATTTGGCCTACGCGAACGCGTGGTGCTGTACGCGAACGCGTAGAAGAGGCAGGCTAGGCTCCGCGAACGCGGGAGCCTTCACGCGAACGCGTAGAGGAAAAAGACTGGGGTTCATGTTGTTGTACGCGAACGCGGTCCTAAGGACGCGAACGCGTAGAAGAAGGAAGAAAAGTCTTCGCGAACGCGACAAGGTGGACGCGAACGCGAAGAAGGAAATAAGTTGACCATCGCGAACGCGACCGGCTGGACGCGAACGCGATGAAGAATTGTCTGCTGCAGATTTCTGCAGTTTTTCTTAAGTTCAAAAACACCCCGAACCACCTCCGAAACACTCCCGAGCCCTCGGGGCTCCAAACCAAATATGCACACTAACTTAAAAACATCATACGAACTTGCTCGCTCAATCAAATCGCTAAAATAACATCAAAATCCATGAATTGAGCCTTAAAACTCAAGAATCCTTTCAAATTTTCATAATTTCCAAACTTTCCAATCTAAGGCCGAAACACGTCAAACGACGTCCGTTTTCAACCAAACTTTACAGGAAGCGCTTAACCAATATATATGACCTGTACCGGGCGTCGGAACCAAAATACGAGCCCGATACGAGTACTTTTTAATCAAAATTCAGTTTCATTTTCCTTAAACATTTTCAGAAAACAATTTAACAGAAAAATTCTTTTACCGGGGTTCTAGACCTCGGATTTCAATTCCGGACATATGCCCAAGTTCCATATTTTTCTACGGATTTTCTGAAATAGTCAAATCACGGATCCGGGTCCGTTTACCAAAAATGTTGACCAAAGTCAACCATATCAATATTAATATCAAAATTCTTCTACTTTTTCACATATTTCACATATTTCAACATAAATCTTTTCCGGCTTTGTGCCCGGACTGTGCACGCAAATCGAGGCAACTATAAATGAGGTTTTCAAGACCTCAAAAGCTCGGAATGATTAAATAAACAAGTGATGACCCCTTTGGGTCGTCACAATCTCCACCTCTAAAACAACCGTTCGTCCCCGAACGGACAAAAGAAAGAAGTACCTGAGTCAGGAAACAAGTGTGGGTAGCGGCTCCGCATATCAGACTCGGACTCCCAGGTCGATGCCTCAGGAGGCTGACCTCTCCACTGAACACGCACAGAAGGATAACTCTTCGACCTCAGCTGTCGAACCTGCCGGTCTAGAATGGCTACCGGCTCCTCCTCGTAAGATAGATCATTGTCCAATTGGACAGTACTGAAGTCTAACACATGTGTGGGATCGCCGTGGTATCTCCGAAGCATAGATACGTGAAAAACTGGATGTACGGCTGATAAGCTAGGCGGCAAAGCTAATCTGTAAGCCACCCCTCCCACTCTGTCTAGAATCTCAAATGGACCAATATACCTAGGGGCTGAGCTTGCCCTTCTTCCCGAACCTCATCACGCCCTTCATAGGCGACACTCGGAGCAATACTCGTTCACCGACCATGAAATCTACATCTCGAACCTTACGATCCGCATAAGTCTTTTGCTTGGACTGAGCTGAACGCAATCTCTCCTGAATAGTCTTGACCTTATCCAAGGCCTCCTGAACCAGATGCGTACCCAACAACCGAGCCTCTCCCGGTTCAAACCATCCAATCGGTGATCGACATCGCCTACCATATAACGCCTCATACGGAGCCATGTGGATGCTAGATTGGTAGTTGTTATTGTAGGCGAACTGCTAATGCGGAAACCGGTCCCACGAGCCTCCGAAATCAATAACACGTGCTCGAAGCATGTCCTCGAGAATCCGAATAGTCCTCTCGGACTGGCCGTCCGTCCGAGGATGAAATGTCGTACTCAAGCTGAACTCGGGTGCCTAACTCTGCTGAACCGCTCTCCGGAACCGCGAGGTAAGCTGCGTGCCCCGATCAGAGATAATAGATACGGCACCCCGTGGAGACGAACAATCTCCCTAATGTAAACCTCCGCTAACCTCTCCGACGAGTAGGAGACAGATATTGGAATAAAGTGTGCTGACTTGGTCAGCCTATCAACAATGACCCAAATAGCATCAAATTTCCTCCGAGTCAAAGGAACTCCAGTAACGAAGTCCATAGTGATCCGCTCCCATTTCCACTCGGGAATCTCAATCCTCCGGAATACACCACCGGGCCTCTGGTGCTTATATTTCACCTGCTGACAATTTAGACACCGAGCGACATATGCAACGATATCTTTCTTCATTCTGCGCCACCAATAGTGTTGCCGTAAGTCCTGGTACATCTTCGCGGCGCCTGGGTGAATAGAATACCGCGAACTGTGGGCCTCTGCTAAGATCAACTCTCGAATTCCTTCGACATTGGGCACACAAAACTCGACCCTGCAATTTCAATACCCCATCATCATCTAGGTTTACCTGTGTGGCACCTCCCCGCTGTATTGTATCTCTCGACTCACGCAAATGAGGATCATCAAATTGCCTCTCACGGATACGCTCTAATAAGGAAGAACGAGCGACCGTGCAGGGCTAACACTCTGCTAGGCTCAGAAATGTCTAATCTCACGAACCGGTTGGCTAAGGCCTGGACATCTAGAGCTAATGGTCTCTGATTGACCGGAATATATGCAAGACTACCCATGCTGGCATACTTTCTACTCAATGCATCGGCCACCACATTGGCCTTACCTAGGTGATATAATATAGTAACATCATAGTCTTTTAGCAACTCTAACCATCTCCGTTGTCGTAGATTCAACTCCTTCTGTTTGAACAAATACTGTAAGCTTTTGTGATCAGGTGTACACCTCACATGTCACACCATATAGATAATGCCTCCGGATCTTTAAGGCATGAACCACTGCTGCTAATTCAAGATCATGAACTGGATAATTCTTCTCATGTATCTTTAACCGCCTCGAAGCATAAGCGATAACCTTACCATCCTGCATCAATACCGCTCCAAGCCACGTACGAGATGCGTCGCGATAAAGCTGTATAAGGCCATGTACTGTAGGTAGTACCAACACCTGGTGCGGTGGTCGAGGCTGTCTTGAGCTTCGAAAGCTCGCCTCACACTCCTCTAACCACTGAAACTGGACACCCTTCTGGGTCAACCTGGTCATCGGGGCTGCAATAGAAGAAAACCCCTCTACAAAACGACGGTAGTAACCTGCTAATCCCAAGAAACTCCGGATCTCAGTCACTGAAGCTGGTCGAGGCCAATTCTGGACTGCCTCAATCTTCTTTGGGTCTACCTGAATACCTTCCACGGATACAATGTGACCCAGAAATGCTACCGAACTCAGCCAGAACTCACATTTAGAAAATTTGGCATATAGCTGGTTATCTTTCAGAGTCTGAAGAACCACTTTGAGGTGCTGCTCGTGCTCTTCCTGGCTGCGGGAGTACACCGGGATGTCATCTATGAAGACTATCACGAACGGATCTAAGTAAGGCCTGAATACCCGATTCATCAACTCCATGAATGCTACTGGGGCATTGGTCAACCCGAAGGACATGACCAAGAACTCATAATGCCCATATCTAGAGCGAAAGGCTGTCTTAGGAATGTCAGCCGCCCTGATCTTCAGCTGATGGTAGCCCGACCTCAAGTCTATCTTAGAGAATACCCTCGCTCCCTGGAGCTGGTCAAACAAATCATCAATCCTCGGCGGTGGATATTTATTTTTGATAGTCACCTTGTTTAACTGCCGGTAATCAATACACATCCGCATCGAGCCATCCTTCTTCTTTACAAATAATACAGGTGCCCCCCAGGGGGAAACACTGGGCCTGATAAAACCCTTCTCAAGAAGGTCCTGCAACTGATCCTTCAACTCCTTTAACTCCGGCGGGGCCATACGATAGGGTGGAATAGAGATGGGCTGAGTGCCCGGTGCCAAATCAATACAGAAGTCAATATCCCTGTCGGGTGGCATGCCCGGCAGGTCTGAAGGAAAAACCTCAGGAAACTCCCGTGCAATAGGGACTGAATCAATGGAAGGAACTTCTGCACTGGAATCACGAACATAAGCCAAATAAGCTAAACACCGCTTCTCGACCATACGTCGAGCCTTAACATAAGAAATAACAGTGCGAACGGAGTGGCTTGAGGTACCCTTCCACTCTAATCGGGGTGATTATGGCAAGGCTAAGGTGACAGTCTTAGCATGACAATCAAGAATAGCATGGTATGGGGACAACCAGTCCATCCCCAATATGACATCAAAATCTACCATATCCGAGAGCAACAGATCAACACGGGTCTCAAGACCCCCAAATATAACTACGCGCGAACGATGCACCCGATCGACTACAATAGAGTCACCCAGTGGCGTAGCCACATAAACTGGAATATCCAGAGCATAGCTGAGCACGACCAAATACGGTGCGAAGTAGGAAGACACGTAGGAATAGGTAGATCCGGGGTCGAAATAATGCGAAGCACCTGCTGTCACGCACGAGAATAGTACTCGTAATCACGACGTACGGGGCCTCTGCCTGCGGCACAGGCGGTAAAGCATAGAATCGGGGATCGGCCCCCCTCTGAGCTGCGTCTCTGGGACGACCATCAACTGGCTGACCTCTACCTCTCGCTCGGACGGTCTCCACCTCTGCGGTCTCGACCTCCGCCTCTATAATCTCTACCCGCCTGCGGTGCGGGCCGGGCGGTCGAGGGTCGGGTGGGGCACGAATCATAGGACGAGGACCTCGGCTGGCCGAGAGTTGCCCGCTGGCTATAGGGCAATTCACGATAAAATGACACGGGTCGCCACGACCGTAGCAACTCTTGGGCGATAGGGGCTGCTGGCCCAGACGCACTGAATGGCCTCCACGAACACTTTGAAGAGGCTGAGCATTAATAGGAGACTGGTCTGAATAATACCCCCGAGAACCACGATCACCTGATCCAGCCTGTGAAGCTGAAGGGCGGAATGAAAAGGCACGGAAGGACCGGCCTCTGTCAAAGGATTCTGCTGCTACCGGAGGAAGAACCACCAAATCTGCCCCGCATGACGAGGCCTCTTATCCGAAGGATAACCGCCTCCACTGCGAGAACCGTCTCGACTACTGCGTCTTTGCGTTGGGTCGCCTCACGAAATGATATGTCACTCCCGCGCCCGTAGCCATACGGGTCTAATCGGTCGGTTAAGCCCATCTATACATCTGCGGACCCTCTCGCTCGGTGGGAAGTATGACATTGCATGACGAGCCAAGTCGATAAATCTCGTCTCATGCGTGTGCTATCGTCGTAGTGCCACGATGGAGGCGCTCAAGCGCCTCCGAAGTAAATCCCGGCGAGTAGCGAGGAGAAAGCTTCTCCATAAATAGTTCCGCAAGCGGTCCCATGATAGAGGCGGGGACCCTGCTGGTCGAGTCGAGCAATAATCTCTCCACCAAGTCTTGGCGGATCCTGCAAGTCTGAAGGTACAGAAATCAACTCGGTTTGTCTCCACGATCCCCATAGTCTTGAGAATCTCATGGCAACTGAATAAGAAGTCCTGAGGATCCTCTGATGTGGCTCCGCCGAATGTAGTGGTAAATAGCTTGGAGAACAGATCAAGCCTCCATAACGAATCGAAAGTCATGGCCGCTCCGTCGCCGGCGTGAGTCGTGGTACCGGACCGAGTGGCCACGGTCGGCTGGATTGCGGTGCACTGAGGGCGAGGGCTGCGGCTGCGGGTATGAGCAATAGGAGTACGGGCCCCTCCTCCGGCACTGAGAAGTAGGCGGGGCAGCGATAATGGACCGGCTGCGGCAATGCTATCCGTAAATCCCGTTATTCGACCAAAGCGTCCGGAGATCGGGGTAATCAAAAGCCTCTCCGGGACTCGGGTCGGGCCCAGCTGGAGGCTGCTGGAGCCGGAACCTCTCATCGATCTCAATATGAGGCTCCACCTGCGGGGTAGCTGCCCGGGGCGAGCTCTGCCCCTACCGCGGCCTCGCAGTACGGCCTCGGCCCCTGCCCTCGCGGGAGCTGCCTGGGGCTCAGGCTGCTGGTCGGCGGACGAAGAAGTGCGTGTCCTTACCATGTGCGAAAGGACAGAATAGAAATTCAATCAGTAATTGAGGAACAAGTTGCACGACAAGAAAGAACAAATGAGAGACTTTTCCTAACTCGATAGACTCTGGAGGACAAGTACAGACGTCTCCGTACCTACCTCTCAAACCCTACTAAGCTTGTTCGTGAGTGGTGAGACCTATGTAACCTAGAGCTACGATACCAACTTGTCACGACCCGAATTTTTTCCCAACATCGGGATCGTGATGGCGCCTACTCGTGGTAGCTAGGCAAGCCAGTTTATTCACACTATCCTATTTTTAGCAATATTTCGTATTCAATTTAACAACCAAACCATAACCTTAATTAAACAAGTGCGGAAGACTTTATAAAAATAGTAAGAAGCAGTTTCAAGGTAAAAAAAAATACTGAAATCCTCTACCCAAGACGTGGAGTCACCAACTCATGAACTACTACATGACTACTACACATAAAGGTCTGAAAGAAATATAACATAATCTGTTTGTCTCGGAACAAGGAGACTAAAGCTAATGACATAAATAAAGGGAAGAGATACCGGGCCTGCGGATGCCTGCAAGCTACCTCGGTCTCAAATATGATCAACTCCCACGCAAAAGATCTACTGCTGCTGCTCCTGATCGAAACCTGGACCTGTGCAAAAATGCACAGAAGTGCAGTATCAGCACAACCGACCCCATGTGCTGGTAAGTGCCTGGCCTATCCCGGCGAAGTAGTGACAAGCCTAGGACCAGACACCCACATAAACCTGTGCAGTTCTATATATATGTGTACCACAAAATAACGAGAAATAACCAAGTAATAACACAATAAGGAATATCCCAAAAGAACTCAACAATTAACAACAGGTAATAAGTCCACAAGGAAAAACAAAGTATAATGGAAAAACAAGTTATATCAAGTCAAGGAATGGCAAGTAGTTGCACGGCATCACCCTTCGTGCTTTTACTCTCATCCTCACCAAATAAGCAAATAAAGTGCAGGACATCACCCTTCGTGCTTTTACTCTCATCCTCACATTCATAAGTACGGCATGATCCTTCGTACATGGTTCAATAACGAGGCGCGGCATGATCCTTCGTGCATAATCGATAAATAAACATGGCACGGCATTAACCCTTCGTGCATAAATAAATAAACATAGCACGGCATCACCGTCCGTGCATTATCACTCTTCCTCGCCCAAATAACAATCACGGTTAAGGGGAGAGAAAGAAACAACAATTCATAAATCGTCCCGTCAAGGGCAATCAATAATTATCTTCGCAACAAGTCCCAACAAGGGAGAACAATAACGATTCACATGTAATATATCTCAAATTATCATTTTCCAACGACTCACGGTCATACTAGACGCCGGTGTATGGATGCTCGTCACCACAGCCCATACACCGCACTCGATCACATAACACATAACACATAATCCTATTCCCTCAAGCTAGGATAGAACAAACACTTACCTCGAAAGTTTACGAACGATTCAATCAGTAGCAATGCCTTTTCCTTTTGAATTTGACTCCAATCCAATCGTATCTATACACAATTGATTTAATATCATCAATTCTACTTAACAAACTAGTTCATATTGCTAAATATGGTTTTTACAACATTCTGCCCGGAATAGTAAAATCCGACCCCGGGCCCGCATAATCGAAACTCAAGTTTCGAACCAAATTAATTTCACCCAATCTTCCATGAGTTCAAATATACAATTTGTTCTTAAGTTCGACTCCAAAACGAGGTCTAAATCGCAATTTCTTTGAAAGCCCTAACTATACCCATTTCTCTAATTTTTCAACCAATTTACACATGTTTAGGCCTAAGAATTTGATTGATGTTGATGAAAAGTGAAGAGAACGAGTTAAACAATACTTACCCGATGAACCTTGATGAAAAGTTGCTCTAAGGATCGCCTAAGGGCTGTTGGAGAAGAGAGAGTTGAGAGAAATGGAAATAATCCCGTATGTTCTGTTTTTGCAGAACTTAAATCACTGGGCAATAATTTCTTCATCGCGTTCGCGACACCCCGGTCGCGTTCGCGATGAAGAACAAGTTTTACACATCGCGTTCGCGTAGGGATTAACGCGAACGCGAAGAAGAAAATTCTGGGGATTGAAATTTGGCCTACGCGAACGCGTGGTGCTGTACGCGAACGCGTAGAAGAGGCAGGCTAGGCTCCGCGAACGCGGGAGCCTTCACGCGAACGCGTAGAGGAAAAAGACTGGGGTTCATGTTGTTGTACGCGAACGCGGTCCTAAGGACGCGAACGCGTAGAAGAAGGAAGAAAAGTCTTCGCGAACGCGACAAGGTGGACGCGAACGCGAAGAAGGAAATAAGTTGACCATCGCGAACGCGACCGGCTGGACGCGAACGCGATGAAGAATTGTCTGCTGCAGATTTCTGCAGTTTTTCTTAAGTTCAAAAACACCCCGAACCACCTCCGAAACACTCCCGAGCCCTCGGGGCTCCAAACCAAATATGCACACTAACTTAAAAACATCATACGAACTTGCTCGCGCAATCAAATCGCTAAAATAACATCAAAATCCATGAATTGAGCCTTAAAACTCAAGAATCCTTTCAAATTTTCATAATTTCCAAACTTTCCAATTTAAGGCCGAAACACGTCAAACGACGTCCGTTTTCAACCAAACTTTACGGGAAGCGCTTAACCAATATATATGACCTGTACCGGGCGTCGGAACCAAAATACGAGCCCGATACCAGTACCTTTTAATCAAAATTCAGTTTCATTTTCCTTAAACATTTTCGGAAAACAATTTAACAGAAAAATTCTTTTACCGGGGTTCTAGACCTCGGATTTCAATTCCGGACATATGCCCAAGTTCCATATTTTTCTACGGATTTTCTGAGACCGTCAAATCACGGATCCGGGTCCGTTTACCAAAAATGTTGACCAAAGTCAACCATATCAATATTAATATCAAAATTCTTCTACTTTTTCACATATTTCACATATTTCAACATAAATCTTTTCCAGCTTTGTGCCCGGACTGTGCACGCAAATCGAGGCAACTATAAATGAGGTTTTCAAGACCTCAAAAGCTCGGAATGATTAAATAAACAAGTGATGACCCTTTGGGTCGTCACAGTCTAGCGAGGCGCATGACATATGGGTGTATACCGAGGCTAGGTAGGTAGCTTTTGAAGAGTTGTGCGCCGTTTGTAGGGCTACCGAGATGGAGGTCGAGGATCATCGTCGTCTGGTTAGCGTCGCCCGGGAAGCTTGCGAGTATAACCCTAATTCCCCGGGCCTGGTGGGATGTACTTTTACGGATGTAAATTAATTGGGTTCAGGGTCCTGGATTTCTTTGTTGTTCCGGGCCGAGGACGGCGATGAGCATGGTGACGGACTGGCTGGCGATGGCGAACTCGGAGGCCGTGGTGGCCATGGTGGTGGCGATAAACAGGGTGACGGTAGTTAGGTTGTATTCTTATTTTGTTTTGAATTTGCAGCCTGGGGGACATGGCTCTTGTAAATGTATGTACATGTAATTTTTTGGAGTAAATGAAAATTATATATATATATATATCTTTCTGTACCTTTTACTTTGCGTGCCTGTTGCGTAATATCAACTCTTGTTGAGTTAATTTGTCGTGGTCAAGCTGAGTCGACTTTGTATGGTAATGATTTCAGACTTTCGTCTGTTTTGGAAAGATTGTGGTCGTTTAGTGATCTCGGTTATGCCGAATCGAGTTGTCGTAGTTTACTACTGTGACTCTAGCCTTAGCCGTTTGTTCGTTTTAGGGTGGTTGTTACCTTTTTCGTGGTTCCAATCGTGTCGGGTTGGTTGAATTGAGTCGATCGCTTGATCTTCTTCGACCATGAGGATTTGATTATAATCGAAATATGCATCTAAAAAGCTTAGCAGTTCATGTCCGATGGTGGCATCGATCAGCTGATCGATGTGTGGGAGGGGGAAGGAATTCTTAGGACACGCCTTATTCAGGCCGGTGAAGTCCACAGACATTCTCCACTTCCCGTTCTTTTTTGACCATCACGACATTGGCGACCCACTGCGGGTATTTTGAATCTCTGATAGAACTATTGGCGAGTAACTTGTCTTCTTCTTCACGGACTGCCTCGTTGATTGTGGCATTGAATTTTCTAATGATTTGCCATACGAGTGGATGCAGTGGGTCGACGTTTAGTTTATGGGTAGCGATATCTAGCAAAATCCCTAGCATATCTGCATGGGAAAAGGCGAACTGGTCTGCATGATTAGTTAAGAATTCACGATACTTACTCGGGTTGGCGATCCGGTGGCCGATGTAGGCCCTCTTTTCAGGGTTGTGGCTATCCAACTGAATCGGATCGAGGTCTTCAATCGTCGCTTTGCAGTCCTCTACAATGTCTGGATCCCTGGTGGTATCGGTCGTCGGGTCAATTTTAGTCCCCGACATGGCTAATTGCTATGCTTTCGCGCTTGCTCCTCTTAGATGTCGGGTGTGAGCGTAGTCCTATGTTATCTTGTAACATTCTTGCACGGTGCGCGACTCCCCTTTGATGCTGAATATCCCCCATGGGTAGGAAACTTGACCACCTAGTACAAGCTTGAGGGGACTGCTCGCATGACATATATCCGTGGGCGCCCGATGATGACATTGTATGTCGTTTCCCGGTCCATCATGTGAAAGGTTGTTTCCAATGTGACTCCTCCCGCGAGGACGGGCAAAACCACTTCTCCGGATGTACGTTCCACTGCATTGTTAAAACCGGTTAGTGTTATGCAACGAGGTATTATCCTGCCCTCGAGTCCCATCCGCGAAAGGACTCTCGGATGGATGATACAAGTGTCGCTTCCGTCATCAATCATGACTCTCCTGATGTCTGTATCAATGATACGTAAAGTAATAACTAAAGCATCATAATGGGGAAAACACAAACCGTCGGCATCGGACTTATCGAAGGTGATACTCCGTTCGAAGTCATCATACTGTTCGTGGGAGATAGACCGTTTCAGCTTGTGTGTATTGGAAAATTTAACATGGTTGATAGCAGAATTGGTGTCGTCGCCGACGATCATGTTTACCGTATGTGTCGGGGGAGGTGGCTTTGGTGGTCCGCGGGATTGTTCTCGCCCGTGTGTGAGGTTGGCCTTTCCTTTGTCGCTGAGCAGCTCTTTTAGGTATCTTTGGTTTAACATTCGGATGACCTCCTATCGTAGGCCTATGCAATCTTCAGTCCTGTGTCCCCGTTCTTGGTGGAATTCGCACAGGACGTTTGATTTCCTTATGGCGGGGTTTGACTTCATTTTTTGAGGCCATTGCACCTTGGTGCCAAGCTTTTGCAATGCGTACACTATTTCTGAAGGAGAGTCACAAAAATTATGTGATGATAATAAAGAGGACGTACCTCTTTCATTTCAGAGTGAGGCGATGTGCCGATGTAGTGCGTCCGCATGTCGAAGAGGCGGATGGGGAGATCTCATATATGGCTGATGTCATTCCTTGTTGGAACGAATGGGGTGTTCCAGTCTCTTCATGGCGTCGATCTTTCCTAGTATCTGATTGTATGGTTGTTAGTTGTTGGGTCGGCCCGTTGAGATTGTCTTTGTCTGATCGTACCTCAGCGCAATAGGCATTATGGATCTCGTCCCACGTTGTGGGGGGATACTTCATGAGACGGTTCAGCAGCTTCTTGGTTGCTTTGGAGCCGTCCCTGTTGAGACCGTTCTGGAAGGCATCGTCTGCTATTCCTTCTGCCACATTTGGTAGGATCATCCTCACCCTGTTGAATCTAGCGAGGAAGTCTCTGAGGCCCTCGCCCGTGGTTTGCCTGACGGCGAAAATGTCATTCACCCTTGCCTCTTCCTTCTTTGCGCCGGCGTGTACGGTGACGAACTTGTCCGCCATTTCTTCGAAGGTTGATATTGCTTTGGCGGGCAGTTGAGAGTACCATGTTAGGGCTCCCCCGGTCAGTGTCTCACCGAACTTTTTCAGCAGAACCGACGGTACCTATTCTTTTGATAGGTTGTTGCCCTTTATGGCAGTGACGAAGTGGATTAGATGATCCTCGGGATCAGTGGTTCCATCGTACACCCTCAAGTAGGGAGGCATCTTGAAGGTTTTTGGGATGGAGTAGGGGGCGGCTTCCTTAGAGTATGGTTGCTCCACGAACCTTCCCATGTCGCATTTTGGTAGTAATTTAGGGGCTCCGGGGATTTTGTCGTCCCTATCCTGGTGCTCCTTTATTTGGTCGCGAAGAGCTTTGTTTTCGCTCTCCATTTCTTCCATAGTTTCTCAGGATGGATGTCATCGTATTGTCATGGGTTTGTGTTTCAACGGATTGGTTGTTTGTTCGCACTTCTTCTAGTTCGTCCGCGGTAGTAGCGATGCTCATCGTTAGTATCATTTTGATGTGACCCTGTGGTGATTTTTCGACTAAGCCGCTCAGGGTACTTGTTAACCATTCTTCCAACAATTTTCTGACTGCCGAGGGTGCTTCTTTTGCAGCGGATGTGGAAGCTTCCTTGTCATGCAAGGTCGCTAGATTCCCGGGGGGAGAAGGCGAGGTTTCTATTTCTGGTGCAGCATCGGGGGTGGTGTTGGTGACAGCGTCGTCGCCGACCTCATTAAGAGAACTCGGGAGATTGGTTTTGACCCCCATTATAGCTTTGGATCTGGTGTTGTTTTTGGCCATTTCCGGGTTTTTGTGTGATATAGATGAGATGGTTGACTGATCTTTGGGTGTATACTATAGGCTTGATTCTCGAAAACCCCACAGACGGCGCCAAGTTGTTTGACTCAAAAGTTATCGGTTACTTTATGACCTATAGACAATCGAAAATATAGAAGAAGAGTAAATCGTAATCAATTATAATAAACCCTAAAGTGAAATTAATATCGTTATGATGTTATGGATGTCGATAAGAAAGAGGAAGATATGAAGATAATCAGTGATCACAATTGAGAGAATGGTAGAGAGAGATAATAATAGAGAGAGAATGATAAAAGTTGTATTATTAAAGAATAACACTTGATCCTTTACAACAGAGAAAATCTCCCTTTATAGAGAGGTGAGGTTTTCTCACCAAAATTATAATTCGTCGAGGGGTCGCGGACGCCCCTGGAAAAGGGGACATCTAAGTATACACGTTGACACCATACTTTTACTGTAAGAAACGTGAGGGAGGGTCGTACCCTTGATATTACATGGGAGTGGGGAGATGTGTACTCGACCCTTAACAGTTGGATTCGATTTGGCCCATA